>OX459192.1:2934872-3297905 GCA_949775195.1 Diarsia dahlii | reverse complement strand
TAAGTAAAATTTTCATTCAAAATATCGTTATTTCTACTTTTCATGTTTTCAGGGAAAATCTGGGAAATTTCCCTAAAAATGGGGAATTTTTTCAAACCAGGCCACACTCATTGACGAATCACTTAACCGGTCCATACAACACAATCCGGTCGGGGGATGCCAGCTGTCCCAATTATCGTGTCGAAAATTGGGATTTTTCGGCCTTTTTACAAGATGGCCGCCATGGAATCCGCCATCTTGTTTTTCTGAAAAGTCATGATTTCCCTGAAATGTCAAGAATATAGGCCACCGATTGGTGTACTTGGTGTTGCCAACTTTCGAGTTTGGTAGAACAAACTAATTCGCCAAAGTCAAAAAGTCCTAAAAATTAAAAAGTTCAATATTTTTTGGGGTTGCCAATTAAAACGAACCAAAGTGGTCAAATGTCATTTGGGGGACCCCAATGTTGCCGGCTAGTCAAAGTCTCTATTTAAAATGTCATTATTTCTACTTTTCATGTTTTTGGGGAAAATCTGGGAAAATACCCTAAAAATGGGGATTTTTTTTAAACCAGGCAACACTCGTCAACAAAACACACAACCGCTCGGTACAATTTGAACCCGTTTGATGTTGCCAAGTACCCGAAAAATGGATTTGAAAAAAATCGAAAAATCCAACTTTTTACAAAATGGCCGCCGCAGCGTCCTCCATCTTGGATTTTCAGAATGTCATAACTTTTCCCAATTGTCATTACAATTACCAACAAATTGGCAAACTATTTGTTGGCGGTTCTAGAATTTGGTAGAAGAAAACAATTCGTCAGAGTCGAGTGAAAAAAGTCGACTATTTCAAAACGTCCTGGCGCGGCCGCCATCTTGTTTTTTTTTTTTTTTTTACTTTTTTTTAAATGCTTTTACATTTCGTATAGGACCTCTGAGTCGTAATCCATCCAAGTCTTTCCCCCACCGAAACCGGAAATGGACTCGCCCGCCATCTTGGATTTGAACTTTCCCTATAATTTTCCTCTACTCGATTGGTCAGATTACACATTTTTGCAATACATACCCCTGACCCATCTCTCACCCATTCCGAGAAACGACATGTCAATGAGTCAGTCAGTCAGTGAGTGGCTTTGTAGTTTTATATAACTACTAGTATTTGCGTGGCTGCGCGAGCTGCGCGCAGCTCGCGGGTCGTGAAGAGGAGGAGAAGGGGAGCTTTGAAAAATGATTTCGACTAACGCATTGCACCTCTCAATGAATCTGAAAAAAAAAATGTTCCAATGCAGCTCGCGGTACTACCTACCTACACCTACCTACTACCTACCTACACCTACCTACCTACACCTACCTACCTACACCTACCTACCTACACCTACCTACCTACACCTACCTACCTACAACTACCTACCAACACCTACCTACTACCTACCTACTACCTATCACCTACCTACTACCTACCTACACCTACCTGCTACCTACCTACACCTACCTACTACCTACCTACACCTACCTACTACCTACCTACACATACCTACTACCTACCTACTACCTCCTACTACCACTAAAAAAACATAACTCTAAAGTTTGCTTGTCGTCGCCTCTGAGTTACGCTTCACCCACTCAACCTTCGTTACGCTAAGGAGGTCGCCGGCTCGCTTCGCTGGCCACCTCCCCCCTTCGCTCCACTCGGTCTCGCAGGTTCGCTCCACTCAGGACCTACCTACCACCGGAAAGCTATCGTGACATTATCCCTACGCTACTTCGCTTTACCGCTGTACCACCACCGGACAGGTTTCGACGCCTACTATAATATTTGTTCAAACACCTAATGGTTATCTCTAACCGTTATGAAGTTACAGCCCTTTTAATTTTAGGGGAGGTTGGGGAGGGGAGGGTTTGCAAATTTCAACGCCCCTCAAATAGATTAGGGTAAGAATCAAAAAATTTTTCAGGAGTAAAAAAAGAGGTGAAGAGGGGGGGGGGGTGAAGGGGGGGAGAGGGTGGAGTTTCTAAAAATGATTTCGACTAACGCTATGCCCCTCTATATGAATCTGAAAAAAAATACGTTCCAAGTCTCTTAACTTTCGAGATCCGCCTAAAAGGGGGGAGAAGGGGGGCAAGGGGGTCAAATTTAAAAAAAAGGGGTGAAGAGGGGGGGGGGCGTTAAAGGGGGGAGAGGGGGGAACTTTGAAAAACGATTTCGACTCACGCATTGCCCCTTTTAATGAATCTGAAAAAAAAAATGTGCCAAGTCTCTTAACTTCCGAGATCCGCCTAAAGGGGGGGTGAAGGGGGGCAAGGGGGTCAATTTTGAAAAATGTTTTTTACTTCACCGAGCCTTTTCTATACGAATCCCTAAAAAAAACACGTAAAATATCTTTATTTCCGAGATCCGCCTAAAGGGGGGGTGAAGGGGGGCAAGGGGGTCAAATTTGGAAAATGGTTTTTACTTCCCCGAGCATACTCTATACGAATCCCTAAAAAAAAACACGTAAAATCTCTTTATTTCCGAGATCCGCCTAAAGGGGGGGAGAAGGGGGAAAAGGGGGGCCACTTTGAAAAATTTTTTTTACTTTACCGAGCCCCCTCTATACGAATCCCTAAAAAAAAAAAAATACGGGTCTCTTTGTTTCCGAGATACGATAGGGAGGGGGAGGAGGGGGGGCAAAAAGAAGGAGTTTGGCACTTTTCCCATACTCACGAGAGTTACTTGTTTACGAATCTGTCAAAATATACCCACCTCCCCATCCACCATCTGGGAGAACAATTCTGTCAATCAGTGAGTCAGTGAGTGAGTGAGTGGTAATTTAGCTTTATATAGTATAATAACTAGTATTTGCGTGGCTGCGCGAGCTGCGCGCAGCTCGCGGGTCGTGAAGAGGGGGAGAGGGGGAGCGTTGAAAAATGATTTCGACTAACGCATTGCACCTCTCAATGAATCTGAAAAAAAAAATGTTCCACAGCACCTACCTACACCTACCTACACCTACCTACACCTACCTACACCTACCTACACCTACCTGCACCTACCTGCACCTACCTGCACCTACCTGCACCTACCTGCACCTACCTGCACCTACCTGCACCTACCTGCACCTACCTGCACCTACCTGCACCTACCTACACCTACCTACACCTACCTACACCTACCTACACCTACCTACACCTACCTACACCTACCTACTACCTACCTACTACCTACCTACTACCTACCTACTACCTACCTACTACCTACCTACTACCTACCTACTACCTACCTACTACCTACCTACTACCTACCTACTACCTACCTACTACCTACCTACTACCTACCTACTACCTACCTACTACCTACCTACTACCTACCTACTACCTACCTACTACCTACCTACTACCTACCTACTACCTACCTACTACCTACCTACTACCTACCTACTACCTACCTACTACCTACCTACTACCTACCTACTACCTACCTACTACCTACCTACTACCTACCTACTACCTACCTACTACCTACCTACTACCTACCTACTACCTACCTACTACCTACCTACTACCTACCTACTACCTACCTACTACCTACCTACTACCTACCTACTACCTACCTACTACCTACCTACTACCTACCTACTACCTACCTACTACCTACCTACTACCTACCTACTACCTACCTACTACCTACCTACTACCTACCTACTACCTACCTACTACCTACCTACTAACTACCTACCTACTACCTACCTACTACCTACCTACTACCTACCTACTACCTACCTACTACCTACCTACTACCTACCTACTACCTACCTACTACCTACCTACTACCTACCTACTACCTACCTACTACCTACCTACTACCTACCTACTACCTACCTACTACCTACCTACTACCTACCTACTACCTACCTACTACCTACCTACTACCTACCTACTACCTACCTACTACCTACCTACTACCTACCTACTACCTACCTACTACCTACCTACTACCTACCTACTACCTACCTACTACCTACCTACTACCTACCTACTACCTACCTACTACCTACCTACTACCTACCTACTACCTACCTACTACCTACCTACTACCTACCTACTACCTACCTACTACCTACCTACTACCTACCTACTACCTACCTACTACCTACCTACTACCTACCTACTACCTACCTACTACCTACCTACTACCTACCTACTACCTACCTACTACCTACCTACTACCTACCTACTACCTACCTACTACCTACCTACTACCTACCTACTACCTACCTACTACCTACCTACTACCTACCTACTACCTACCTACTACCTACCTACTACCTACCTACTACCTACCTACTACCTACCTACTACCTACCTACTACCTACCTACTACCTACCTACTACCTACCTACTACCTACCTACTACCTACCTACTACCTACCTACTACCTACCTACTACCTACCTACTACCTACCTACTACCTACCTACTACCTACCTACTACCTACCTACTACCTACCTACTACCTACCTACTACCTACCTACTACCTACCTACTACCTACCTACTACCTACCTACTACCTACCTACTACCTACCTACTACCTACCTACTACCTACCTACTACCTACCTACTACCTACCTACTACCTACCTACTACCTACCTACTACCTACCTACTACCTACCTACTACCTACCTACTACCTACCTACTACCTACCTACTACCTACCTACTACCTACCTACTACCTACCTACTACCTACCTACTACCTACCTACTACCTACCTACTACCTACCTACTACCTACCTACTACCTACCTACTACCTACCTACTACCTACCTACTACCTACCTACTACCTACCTACTACCTACCTACTACCTACCTACTACCTACCTACTACCTACCTACTACCTACCTACTACCTACCTACTACCTACCTACTACCTACCTACTACCTACCTACACCTACACCTACCTACACATACCTACTACCTACCAACTACCTACTACCTACCTACTACCTCCTACTACCACTAAAAAAACATTACCCTAAAGTTTGCTTGTCGTCGCCCCTGAGTTACGCTTCACCCACTCAACCTTCGTTACGGACCTACCTACCACCGGAAAGCTATCATGACGTTATCCCTACGCTACGGGGGTCGCCGGCTCGCTTCGCTCGCCCGCTCCCCCCTGTGCTTTACCGCTGTACCACCACCGGACAGGTTTCGACGCCTACTATAATATTTGTTCAAACACCTAATGGCTATCTCTAACCGTTATGAAGTTACAGCCCTTTTAATTTTAGGGCAGGTTGGGGAGGGGAGGGTATACAAATTTCAACGCCCCTCAAATAGATTTAGGTAAGAATCAAAAATTTTTTCAGTAGTAAAAAAAGAGGGGAAGAGGGGGGGGGGGTGAAGGGGAGGAGAGGGGGGAGTTTCTAAAAATGATTTCGACTAACGCAATGCCCCTCTATAAGAATCTGAAAAAAAATTCGTTCCAAGTCTCTTAACTTTCGAGATCCGCCTAAAGGGGGGGTGAAGGGGGGCAAGGGGGTCAAATTTAAAAAATGGTTTTTACTTCCCCGAGCCTACTCTATACGAATCCCTAAAAAAAAACACGTAAAATCTCTTTATTTCCGAGATCCGCCTAAAGGGGGGGAGAAGGGGGAAAAGGGGGGCCACTTTGAAAAATGGTTTTTACTTAACCAAGCCTCTTCTATACGAATCCCTAAAAAAAAACACGTAAAGTCTCTTTGTTTCCGAGATACGATAGGGAGGGGGGAGAAGGAGGGGGAAAAGGGGGGGTTTGGGACTTTTCCCATACTCACGAAAGTTACTTGTTTACGAATCTGTCAAAATATACCCACCTCCCCATCCACCATCTGGGAGAACAATTCTGTCAATAGATCAGTCAGTGAGTCAGTGGTAATTTAGTTTTATATAACTATATATAGTATAATATAACTAGTATTTGCGTGGCTGCGCGAGCTGCGCGCAGCTCGCGGGGCGTGAAGAGGGGAAGAACGGCAGCTTTGAAAAATGATTTCGACTAACGCATTGCACCTCTCAATGAATCTGAAAAAAAAAATGTTCCAATGCAGCTCGCGGTACTACCTAATACCTACACCTACCTACTACCTACCTACACCTACCTACTACCTACCTACACTTACCTACTACCTACCTACACCTACCTACTACCTACCTACACCTACCTACCACCTACCTACACCTACCTACACCTACCTACTACCTACCTACACCTACCTACTACCTACCTACACCTACCTACTACCTACCTACACCTACCTACTACCTACCTACACCTACCTACACCTACCCACTACCTACCTACCTACACCTATCTACTACCTACCTATCACCTACCTACCTACTACTTCCTACTACCACTAAAAAAACATTACCCTAAAGTTTGCTTGTCGTCGCCCCTGAGTTACGCTTCACCCACTCAACCTTCGTTACGCTAAGGAGCTCGCCGGCTCGCTTCGCTCGCCACCTCCCCCCTTCGCTCCACTCGGTCTCGCAGGTTCGCTCCACTCAGGACCTACCTACCACCGGAAAGCTATCATGACATTATCCCTACGCTACGGGGTTCGCCGGCTCGCTTAACTTTCGAGATCCGCCTAAAAGGGGGGAGAAGAGGGGAAAGGGGGTCAATTTTGAAAAATGGTTTTTACGAGCCCCTCTATACGAATCCGTAAACAAAACAGAAAAAAAGGGGTAAAGAGGGGGGGGGGGGGTAAAGGGGGGGGGAGAGGGGAGCTTTGAATAATGATTTCGACTAACTCATTGCCCCTTTCAATGAATCTGAAAAAAAAAATGTTCCAAGTCTCTTAACTTCCTAGATCCGAAAGGGGGGGGGTGAAGGGGGGCAAGGGGGTTAAATTTGAAAAATGGTTTAAACTTCTCCAAGCCTCTTCTATACGAATCCCTAAAAAAAAACACGTAAAATCTCTTTATTTTTGAGATCCGCCTAAAAGGGGAGAGAAGGGGGGCAAGGGGGGCCACTTTGAAAAATGGTTTTTACTTTCCCGAGCCTCCTCTATACGAATCTGTAAAAAAAAAAAAATACGGGTCTCTTAGTTTCCGAGATACGATAGGGAGGGGGGAGAAGGGGGGGGAAAAGGGGGGGTTTAGGACTTTTCCCATACTCACGAGAGTTGGTTGTTTACGAATCTGTCAAAATATACTCACCTCCCCATCCACCATCTGGGAGAACAATTCTGTCAGTGAGTCAGTGAGTCAGTCAGTGGTAATTTAGCTTTATTAAGCTTTATATAGTATAACTAGTATTTGCGTGGCTGCGCGAGCTGCGCGCAGCTCGCGGGGCGTGTAGAGGGGGCCATGGGGGAGCTTTGAAAAATGATTTCGACTAACGCATTGCACCTCTCAATGAATCGGAAAAAAAAAATGTTCCAATGCAGCTCGCGGTACTACCTACCTACACCTACCTACACCTACCTACACCTACCTACACCTACCTACACCTACCTACTACCTACCTACACCTACCTACACCTACCCACACCTACCTACACCTACCTACACCTACCTACACCTACCTACCTACACCTACCTACTACCTACCTACACCTACCTACCTACACCTACCTACTACCTACCTACACCTACCTACTACCTACCTACACCTACACCTACCTACACCTACCTACACCTACACCTACACCTACCTGCACCTACTACCTACACCTACCTTCACCTACCTACTACCTACCACCTACCTACTACCTACCTACTACCTCCTACTACCACTAAAAAAACATTTACCCTAAAGTTTGCTTGTCGTCGCCCCTGATTTACGCTTCACCCACTCAACCTTCGTTACGCTAAGGAGGTCGCCGGCTCGCTTCGCTCGCCACCTCCCCCCTTCGCTCCACTCGGTCTCGCAGGTTCGCTCCACTCAGGACCTACCTACCACCGGAAAGCTATCATGACATTATCCCTACGCTACGGGGGTCGCCGGCTCGCTTCGCTCGCCCGCTCCCCCCTTCGCTTTACCGCTGTACCACCACCGGACAGGTTTCGACGCCTACTATAATATTTGTTCAAACACCTAATGGCTATCTCTAACCGTTATGAAGTTACAGTCCTTTTAATTTTAGGGGAGGTTGGGGAGGGGAGGGTATACAAATTTCAACGCCCCTCAAATAGATTTAGGTAAGAATCAAACATTTTTTCAGGAGTAAAAAAAGAGATGTAGAGGGGGGGGGTGAAGGGGGGGATAAGGGGGAGTTTCTAAAAATTATTTCGACTAACGCAATGCCCCTCTATATGAATCTGAAAAAAAAATCGTTCCAAGTCTCTTAACTTTTGAGTTCCGCCTAAAGGGGGGGTGAAGGGGGGCAAGGGGGTCAAATTTAAAAAATGGTTTTTACTTCCCCGAGCCTCCTCTATATGAATCTGAAAAAAAAATCGTTCCAAGTCTGTTAACTTCCGAGATCCGCCTAAAAGGGGGGAGAAGGGGGGCAAGGGGGGCACTCTAAAAAATGATTTTTACTTTACCGAGCCTCCTCTATACGAATCCCTAAAAAAAAACACGTAAAGTCTCTTTGTTTCCGAGATACGATAGGGAGGGGGGAGAAGAGGGGGGAAAAGGGGGGGTTTAGGACTTTTCCCATACTCACGAGAGTTACTTGTTTACGAATCTGTCAAAATATACCCACCTCCCCATCCACCATCTAGGAGAACAATTATGTCAGTGAGTGAGTGGTAATTTAGCTTTATATAATATAACTAGTATTTGCGTGGCTGCGCGAGCTGCGCGCAGCTCGCGGGGCGTGAAGGGGGGGAGAGTGGGAGCTTTGAAAAATGATTTCGACTAACGCATTGCCCCTTTCAATGAATCTGTAAAAAAAAAAATGATCCAAGTCTCTTAACTTCCGAGATCCGCCTTACTACCTACCTACACCTACCTAAACCTACCTACACCTACCTACACCTACCTACACCTACCTACACCTACCTACACCTACCTACACCTACCTACACCTACCTACACCTACCTACACCTACCTACACCTACCTACACCTACCTACACCTACCTACACCTACCTACACCTACCTACACCTACCTACACCTACCTACACCTACCTACACCTACCTACACCTACCTACACCTACCTACACCTACCTACACCTACCTACACCTACCTACACCTACCTACACCTACCTACACCTACCTACACCTACCTACACCTACCTACACCTACCTACACCTACCTACACCTACCTACACCTACCTACACCTACCTACACCTACCTACACCTACCTACACCTACCTACACCTACCTACACCTACCTACACCTACCTTCACCTACCTACACCTACCTACACCTACCTACACCTACCTACACCTACCTACACCTACCTACACCTACCTACACCTACCTACACCTACCTACACCTACCTACACCTACCTACACCTACCTACACCTACCTACACCTACCTACACCTACCTACACCTACCTACACCTACCTACACCTACCTACACCTACCTACACCTACCTACACCTACCTACACCTACCTACACCTACCTACACCTACCTACACCTACCTACACCTACCTACACCTACCTACACCTACCTACACCTACCTACACCTACCTACACCTACCTACACCTACCTACACCTACCTACACCTACCTACACCTACCTACACCTACCTACACCTACCTACACCTACCTACACCTACCTACACCTACCTACACCTACCTACACCTACCTACACCTACCTACACCTACCTACACCTACCTACACCTACCTACACCTACCTACACCTACCTACACCTACCTACACCTACCTACACCTACCTACACCTACCTACACCTACCTACACCTACCTACACCTACCTACACCTACCTACACCTACCTACACCTACCTACACCTACCTACACCTACCTACACCTACCTACACCTACCTACACCTACCTACACCTACCTACACCTACCTACACCTACCTACACCTACCTACACCTACCTACACCTACCTACACCTACCTACACCTACCTACACCTACCTACACCTACCTACACCTACCTACACCTACCTACACCTACCTACACCTACCTACACCTACCTACACCTACCTACACCTACCTACACCTACCTACACCTACCTACACCTACCTACACCTACCTACACCTACCTACACCTACCTACACCTACCTACACCTACCTACATCTACCTACTACCTACCTACACCTACCTACCTACCTGCTAGCTACCTACACCTACCTACTACCTAACTACACCTACCTACTACCTACCTAAACCTACCTACTACCTACCTACACATACCTACTACCTACCACCTACCTACTACCTACCTACTACCTCCTACTACCACTAAAAAAACATTACCCTAAAGTTTGCTTGTCGTCGCCCCTGAGTTACGCTTCACCCACTCAACCTTCGTTACGAGGTGAAGAGGGGGCGAGGGGGAGCTTTGAAAAATAATTTCAAATAACGCATTGCCCCTTTCAATGAATCTGAAAAAAAAAATGTTACGAGTCTCTTAACTTTCGAGATCCGCCTAAAGGGGGGAGAAACGGGGCAAATGGGGCAACTTTGAAAAAGGTAGGAGGGGAAAATGGGGCAAAAAGGGGAGATTTTGCACTTTTTAGCTACTCATGAGAGTTACTTATACGCTTCACTCACTCAACCTTCGTTACGCTACGGAGGTCGCCGGCTCGCTTCGCTCGCCACCTCTTCTCTTCGCTCCACTCACTTTACTTCTACTTTCATGTTTTTGGGCAAAATCTGGGAAAATACCCTAAAAATTGGGTTTTTTTTTGCAATAGGCAACATCACTTAACGAAATACACAACCGGGACAACACAATCCGGTCAGAAGGTGTATGTCCCATTTATCGTGTCGATAATTGGGGTCTTTCATAATTTTTCCAAGATGGCCACCACACTGTCCGCCATCTTGTTTTTCTGAAAAGTCACAATTTTTCTGAAATATCGAGGAACCAGGCTACCGACTGGTGTACTTGGTGTTGCAAAGTTTTGAGTTTGGTAGAACAAAAGAATTCGCCAAAGTCGGTTCTGATCCGAAAATTCAAGACCCAATGACTCTCGGGGTTGCCAGCTGAAAAGAATGAAAATGGTCAAATATTATTTAAGGCACCTCATTCTTGGTGTTTATGTAAAATTTCTATACAAAATGTCGTTATTTCCACTATTCATGTTTTTGGGAAAAATCTGGGAAATTACCCTAAAAATGGGAAATTTTGCGTAAGGTAACACTTGACAACAAAGTACACAATCGCTTCATACAACACAATCCGGTCGGGGGATGCCAGCTGTCCCAATTATCGTGTCGAAAATTGGGATTTTTCGGCCTTTTTACAAGATGGCCGCCATGGAATCCGCCATCTTGTTTTTCTAAAAACTCATAATTTTCCTAAAATGTCAAGAATATAGGCCACCGATTGGTGTACTTGGTGTTGCCAACTTTTGAGTTTGGTAGAACAAACTAATTCGCCAAAGTCAAAATGTCCCAAAAATTAAAAAGTTCAATATTTTTTGGGGTTGCCAATTAAAACGAACGAAAATGGTCAAATGTCATTTGTTGGATCCCAATGTTGCCGGCTAGTCAAAGTCTCTATTTAAAATGTCATTTTTTTCTACTTTTCATGTTTTCAGGGAAAATCTGGGAAAATACCCTAAAAATGGGGAAAATTTTTGCACCAGGCAACACTCGTCAACAAAACACACCACCGCTCGGTACAACTTGAACCCGTCCGATGTTGCCAACTACCCGCAAAATGGATTTGAAAAAAATCGAAATTTCCAACTTTTTACAAAATGGCCGCCGCAGCGTCCTCCATCTTGGATTTTCACAATGTCATAATTTTTCCCAATTGCCATTGAAATTACCAACAAATTGGCAGACTTTTCGTTGGCGGTTTTAGAATTTGGTAGAAGAAAACAATTTGTCAAATTCGAGTGAAAAAAGCCGACAATTTCAAAACGTCATAGCGCGGCCGCCATCTTGTTTTTTTTTTTTTTTACTTTTTTTTTAAATGTTTTTAGATTCCGTATAGGACCTTTGAGTCGAAATTTATCCAAGTCTTTCCCCCACCGAAATCGGAAATGGACTCGCCCACAATCTTGGATTTGAACTTTCCCTATAATTTTCCTCTACTCGATAGGTCAGAATACACATTTTTGCAAAACATACCCCTAACCCAACTCTCACCCATTCCGAGAAACGACATGTCAATGAGTGAGTGAGTCAGTCAGTGGTCTTGTAGTTTTATATAACTACTAGTATTTGCGTGGCTGCGCGAGCTGCGCGCAGCTCGCGGGGCGTGAAGGGGGGAGAGGGGGAGGTTTGAAAAATGATTTCGACTAACGCATTGCACCTCTCAATGAATCTGAAAAAAGAAATGTTCCAATGCAGCTCGCGGTACTATCTACCTACACCTACCTACACCTACCTACACCTACCTACACCTACCTACTACCTAGCTACACCTACCTACCGACACCTACCTACTACCTACCTACACCTACCTACACCTACCTACACCTACCTACTACCTACTACCTACCTACACCTACCTACACCTACCTACTACCTACCTACTACCTACCTACACCTACCTACTACCTACCTACTACCTACCTACACCTACCTACACCTACCTACTACCTAACTACTACCTACCTACCTACACCTACCTACTACCTACCTACCACCTACCTACTACCTCCTACTACCACTAAGAAAAAATAACCCTAAAGTTTGCTTGTCGTCGCCCCTGAGTTACGCTTCACCCACTCAACCTTCGTTACGCTAAGGAGGTCGCCGGCTCGCTTCGCTCGCCACCTCCCCCCTTCGCCGGCTCGCTTCGCTCGCCACCTCCCCCCTTCGCTCCACTCGGTCTCGCAGGTTCGCTCCACTCAGGACCTACCTACCACCGGAAAGCTATCGTGACATTATCCCTACGCAACGGGGGTCGCCGGCTCGCTTCGCTCGCCCGCTCCCCCCTTCGCTTTACCGCTGTACCACCACCGGACAGGTTTCGACGCCTACTATAATATTTGTTCAAACACCTAATGGCTATCTCTAACCGTTATGAAGTTACAGCACTTTTAATTTTAGGGGAGGTTGGGGAGGGGAGGATATACCAATTTCAACGCCTCTCAAATAGATTTAGGTAAGAATCAAAAATTTTTTCAAGAGTAAAAAAAGAGATGAAGAGGGAGGGGGTGAAGGGGGGGAGAGGGGGGAGTTTCTAAAAATATTTCGACTAACGCAATGCCCCTCTATATGAATCTGAAAAAAAATTCGTTCCAAGTCTCTTAACTTCCGAGATCCGCTTAAAGGGGGGGAGAAGGGGGGCAAGGGGGTCAAATTTGAAAAATGGTTTTTACTTCCCCGAGCCTCCTCTATATAAATCCTTAAAAAAACACACGTAATGTCTCTTTATTACCGAGATCCGCCTAAAGGGGGGGTGAAGGGGGGCAAGGGGGTCAAATTTGAAAAATGGTTTTGTAGGGAATTTACTGGGTCCAGCGACTTACCCGCTTCAACCTTCCCGCAGCCACAGTCCGAGAGTCCTGGCTTGGTAGAATCGAGGGGCTTGCCGGCAGAGCACAACACAGGGAATCTCCAGTCAATAATCCCACACATATAGGTCCATAGGTCACGTTAAAAAACACTGTCTTCCAGGAAGATGAAAGGGGAACTTTAATTCTAGGGAATTGAATCAAACGGAAAACACGGCACTGCAAATCGGCGGCGACGCGGCGCGGTAACGTGCGTACGCGTTGAATGTTGCTTTTGACTAACTTCGTGGCGGTGCGCGGGGGTGCCAACTTCACACCTAACCACCATTCCTCAAGGAAAGGATGCGTTCCAGTCGACGCAGTTTATCGCCGACCCAGTATACCAATAAAAAATGAAAAAGAACCACGCTATGAACCAAATTGTGTCATCTTATCCTAACACGAATAAAAAATAATAATTAAACAAAAAATAAACATAAAACTGTTTCGAGACGAAACATGCCGCTCACCTTAAAAGCACGTAGTTGCTTTTTACCCGTTTACGTCAAAGCCAAAGGAGGGTTATGATTTTGACTGGCTATGTATGTATGTATGTATGTTTGTATGTATGTATGTGTGTATCTTCATCTGTTTCCTCATAGCTTCTAATCTACTTATCGGAACTCGACTTAAGAGGTATCGTTAGAACCGTCTTAATTTCCCGCTGAACATAGGATACGTGACGTGTCACAAAAAGCGATTTGGCGCCCTCTAGCGGACAAAAAGTAAGGCTTAAAAAATAAAAATGGAGATAAATACGCCGTGTTTGGTATCATTTAAAAGGGCCTCACTTGTACATTTCCAAAATATTGCTCAAATTTAAAATCACGCCCTCTAGCGGACAAAAAGTCAACAGTAAAAAAAATATTAAACACCAAAATTGTTTAAATAAAAAAAAGTACAAAACTAAAACCCGACTACGACAAAAAAACGACGCTGAAAAAGTATGTAACAAGATTTTCAAGATAGAACAAAAAGAAAAGCCGTAGTCACACGTTATAGGTACCAACCTAAACACTTTAATACCGTGTGACTACGGCTTTTCTTTTTGTTCTATCCTGAAAATCTTGTTACATACTTTTTCAGCGTCGTTTTTTTGTCGTAGTCGGGTTTTTAAAGCCACTAAAGTTGAAACTAATATTGAAAAGAACGTAAAATGTAACTTAAAGCTAAGGATTCGTAATGATTCTAATTACTCTATAGGAAGAGGACATATTTTAACGACTGGTCGTTTATAAAGGGAGTTTCCCATTTTTAGAGTCACTACGCGAGTGACATTGTCAGAGCCGGGATGTAAAGCGTGGATGCGCGCCAACTTCCATTGCAACGGGGGCAAATGGTCGTCGCATACCACCACAACAGTGCCTTCACGAAGGGTAGTGCCTCTGTCTTGAAGCCACTTGCTACTCTGCTGTAACTCATGGAGATATTCTTTGCTCCACCTTTTCCAAAAGTGTTGGACTGATTGTTGAATCCAGCGCCAACGAGTGAGACGGTTCGGCGTCTCATCAATTAAGGAAACATCAGGCAAAGCCGTCATGGGTTCTCCGATCAAGAAGTGAGATGGTGTTAATGGTAAGGGATCCGACGAATCCGCACTTAAAACGCAGAGTGGACGCGAATTTAAGACTGCCTCGACCTGACATAGAAGGGTATGCATCTCGTCATATGTTTGAGTGCGTGTACCCACTACACGATGAAGATGGTGTTTAAAAGTTCGAACTCCAGATTCATGAAGACCCCCAAAATGGCTCGCGTAAGGGGGTTGGAAGTGCCACGTGATACCTTGCTGAAGGGTTTGTTGATTAAGTACACTTTGTACCGAGTCGTTGCGTAAAAACGCATAAAGTTCTTTTAAATAATTGTCACTTCCTATAAAATTCTTTCCACAATCTGAATATATATCAGTGCATAAGCCACGTCGGGACGTAAACCGACGCAGGGTTGCTAAAAAAGCTTCTGTCGAAAGCTCGGAAACTAACTCGAGATGTATCGCCTTAACGCTCATACATACGAAAACTGACACATAACATTTTATTATTTTCGCGTTGCGCACTTTATTGGCGCGAACGTAAAATGGTCCGGCAAAATCTACCGCGGTCTTTATAAACGGTCGCGCGGGGCGGACGCGGACTGCAGGGAGCGGTCCCATGCGCGGTTGGTTGCGAGCGGGTCGCGCGCGAAAGCACGGCACGCAGCGATGAATGCGTTGACGAACGATGTCACGACTCGATAAAATCCAATACCGTTGCAAAAGTGCATGTCGCACGGACTGCGGCCCCGCATGTAAATTACACGAATGTGCGTCATCAATAATAAGATCAGTCAAAGGGTGTTTCTTAGGTAAAATTAGTTGATGCTTCGATTCAAATGGTAAAAGCGATTTATGGATTCGACCACCAACCTTAAGTAACTCGTCCGTATTGTCCAAGAAAGGCGTTAAGCGTCGTAAACGCGTAGACGGTAATTTCCTCAGCGCGATCTTTGACAGGTCTTCGTAAAAAATGGACTGTTGTGTAACTTTGATAAGTCGCTTTAAAGCGAAATTATATTCGGGTACAGTAATGTACGTCGGAAAGACTTGCTTTGCTCTTTTACATTTATTAAAGAAACGAAATATTACCGCTGTAACGCGAACAAGTTTGCCGAGCGACGAAAATCGCGAAATAAAATCAACATCCTGTATAGGCGGTGCCGTAGACGCGCTAGAACACAGCGTTACGTTACGTTTTTCCTCGCACGTGTCCGTTATTGGGGTTTGAACTGGCCAGGAGTCTGGACTTAGACGGAGCCATGGGGGTCCATGGTACAACAAGTTGTGGTGTACCAGCGCGGCGGGCAGCAGGCCACGTGACGCGGCGTCGGCGGGGTTGTCAGCCGACGGGACGTGGCGCCAGCAATCCGCGGGCACGCGAGATACGACCTCGCTGACACGATTCGAGACGAACGTTTTCCACTCGTGCGGCGATGAGCGCAGCCATGCTAGCACGATGGAGGCATCGGACCAAGCGTAGACCTGGTCGAGGCTCACTTGATTACTGTAGGTAAGTATTACCTTTTCGAGTAATTTAGATAAAAGGACAGCGGCCATTAGTTCGAGGCGCGGAATGGTAAGGCACACACGCAGCGGTGCAACGCGGGTTTTAGCAATAATTAGATGAGTTTGAAAAAGACCATCATTATTCTGATAGCGTATGTATACACACGCTCCAAACGCCTTACTGGAAGCGTCAGCAAAACCGTGAATTTGAATTGGCGTTGAATTATCATTTTTAAATATGTGACGCGGAAACGAAATTTGTGATATGAGTGGTAGTTCAGAAACGAAAGAGGTCCACGAATTGGTTATGTCAACGGGCGGCGCGTCGTCCCAGTCCACGTTGGCTATCCACAAAAGTTGGATCAAATGTTTGGCAAACAGTGTTACCGGTGATAATAATCCGAGAGGATCGTAAATTTTTGCTATCTCAGAAAGAATGACACGTTTTGTACATTTTTGAGATGAAACTTGCACTTTAAAATTAAATGAATCTGACTTAGGGTTCCACTGTAGACCAAGGACCTTGACCTTTTTATCATTTTCCATTTCAGCGAACGGAACGTTCTCAGGCCGCTCACCATGAGACTCTGGCGGTAGCGCCGCAGCGAGTAACGCGGGCGCATTGCTATGCCACTTACGCAGTTCAAATCCTGCCGTCCTACATATACCGATTAATTCTTGCTGCAGAGCGAGTGCTCTGGCTACTGAGTCTTCGCCAGAGACGACATCGTCCACGAAGACGTCATTGAGTAAAATGGGTGAGGCTAGTTTATACCGGTCGGCTTCATCGCAAGCGAGCTGTTGAATCGTTCGCAAAGCGAGATAAGGTGACGAGTTGACGCCGAATGTGACTGTACGCAAGCGGTAGTCCCGTATGGGATCATCTGGTGATTTACGCCACACGATACGCTGAAAATCCCTATCACTTTCACGAACTAATATGTTACGATACATTTGTTTTATGTCGGCCGTAAGCGCGACGGAATGGACACGAAATTTAAGAAGTACGTCTACTATGTCCCGGTGAAGCTTAGGACCCGTTAGTAGAACGTCATTTAGCGAATAACCACTCGTCGAGCGACACCCAGCATCGTATACAACACGAGTGGGCGTCGTGCTAGACTCTTTGACCACGCAGTGGTGTGGAATGTAATAACATTTGTCAGCTGGAGGTTGAGCATCGACGGGCTCCATGTGGTTGAGGTCCACGTACTCCTGGAGGCACGCGTGATATTCGTCCTTCAGCTTAGGGTTACGTTCTAGCCGATACTTGAGTTTACGGAACCGTGCTAGCGCAGTAGGCCGCGACTCGCCGAGGGGCGGTGCGTCGGGCTTGAACGGAAGGGCGACCACGTATCGCCCGTTCGTATCACGAGTGTGTGTATTTTGATAAAATGATTCACACATCGTTTCTTCGGGAGTGTAACTCCGCTTCTCTGGTATTGACTCCAGCTCCCAAAACTTCTGAAGATTGTCGTTGTCAAACGAGCTAAAACACACTTGGAGTGGAGTCGGAACAACATTATCGAAATTTAATTTACCTAAAAGTAAATAACCTAACACACTATTCATTGCGATCGGCGTACCCGGCGGGCCCGATACAATATTGCCTAGTAACACGTGGGATAGTATATCCGCTCCTAGTAACATCTCCACGGGCTGCGGTGTATGAAAGTCCGGATCGGCTAAGTTTAAATTTTTTATGTGTGACCACCCCGAATAAGGCAATGGTATACTCGGCATTTTCGAAATTAATTCGGGCAAAATTAATGCATTAACCGGAATGACGGGTTGTGGTTTACCTATCGGCGTAATTGAACACGAAACTACGCCCTTTGAATGGACGGGCTTGGTGTCACCAATACCGAACACCGGCACATTGCTATACCTACGCGCTAAACCGAGTCGTTGTACACATGCTTCCGTAATAAAACACGCCTGGCTACCTGTATCAATTAGGCAACGCACCGTGGATACTTTATTATGATCCACGCACACATCAATTAACGCGGTTGACAATAAAACAGTCTGTGTGCGAGCGAGAGGTAAGTTAGATGCACAATTTCCATGAATCGGGACGGAAACGGGTATTTCCTCCGCAGGGGGGAGCGGGACGACTGCAGGTTGCGCGACTTCGTTTATGATCGGTAATGCTTGAGTTGAAAAATGAATTAAACTATGATGTCGTTTATGACACGTTCTACACACAAAATTTGATTTGCAGTTTTTTACGTCGTGCCCGACGTTCAAGCAATTATAACACACATTTTTGTTTTGCACGAAAGCGTACCTATCATGGGGTGATAAATTTAAAAACTCGGAACATTTTGTCAACAAGTGCGATCCGTTGCACTGCACGCAAGATCGCGCCTTATTACTATCGGCCGTAGGTCGAGTTTGGTCTGACACTTGAACATTCGCGGGAAACGCGCGCGTTTTGCCGTTCGCATTGGCGTCTTTGTTACCTACCCGAAATGTAGATTGCTTATTATTTTGCGGCGTGGAGGTACTTAGGGAACTAGATGATGCAATCTCGTCCGCGGTTATTTCACGTTGCAAGTATGAAATCAGCGTGTTCACATCGGGAATATCGGACGGACTGGCTAACGAACGCTCGAACCCCTTTCTCAGACTGTTAGGTATTTTACGTAGTAAAATGTGCAACAGAACGAAATTCCACTGCTCCGTCGGAAAGCTCATGACTTCTAATGCCTTAAAGTTTTCCTGGTAGGTATTTAGTAATTTTCGTACACTAAACGAAGATTTTTCGGAGCACTGTTCTATGTCTAAAATACGATCTAAATGTTTTGATGCAATAACCCGTTTGTTTTCATAGCGGGTTAACAAAATGTCCAATGCGATGGAATAGTTATCTTCCGTTATAGGTATCGACTTAATTAGGTTAAACGGCTCATTTTTAACAGTAAGAAGTAGGTATCTAAGTTTTTCCGTATTCGAGTAGGCACTGTTGCTATGCACGAGTGATTTGAATAAATCGTAGAATGATGGCCAATCTGTAGGATCGCCTTTGAATTCTGGTAAAGGTAAAGTAGGTAGGTTTCGCCTATCGTTACCTATAGCCTCAAAAGAACAATTACTCGAACGAATTAGACGCCTTTTTCGCTCGGACTCGTCTGCTTTTAACGAGTTTAAATGACCGACTATTTCGTAGTACAAGTCATTAAAATCATTACGAATTTTAATGTTCTCATCTTTGCAAAAAGATTTGGATTGAATTAGCGTCTTTTCAATCTTAGCCTGAACCTTAGTGAACTTTCTTTGGTGAGCCAATAAATCGGTTGTTCGCGACCGAAATTGTTGCTCATTTGAATTTGCAAGTATAAGAATTCGTTTGAGTTCATCCAAAATTAAATCCCTTTCGAAGATGTCTTGTTGGCAAGAAGATGCTTCGTCATCCGGCATTTTGTTAAACAAAGATGGCAAATTTTACACACCGTACAGAACCTACCCACGCGGTACAAGACGACACAATTTGGAAGATATTATCCGGCTCGAAGGACCTAACAATTATGTAGGGAATTTACTGGGTCCAGCGACTTACCCGCTTCAACTTTCCCGCAGCCACAGTCCGAGAGTCCTGGCTTGGTAGAATCGAGGGGCTTGCCGGCAGAGCACAACACAGGGAATCTCCAGTCAATAATCCCACACATATAGGTCCATAGGTCACGTTAAAAAACACTGTCTTCCAGGAAGATGAAAGGGGAACTTTAATTCTAGGGAATTGAATCAAACGGAAAACACGGCACTGCAAATCGGCGGCGACGCGGCGCGGTAACGTGCGTACGCGTTGAATGTTGCTTTTGACTAACTTCGTGGCGGTGCGCGGGGGTGCCAACTTCACACCTAACCACCATTCCTCAAGGAAAGGATGCGTTCCAGTCGACGCAGTTTATCGCCGACCCAGTATACCAATAAAAAATGAAAAAGAACCACGCTATGAACCAAATTGTGTCATCTTATCCTAACACGAATAAAAAATAATAATTAAACAAAAAATAAACATAAAACTGTTTCGAGACGAAACAGTTTTTACTTCCCCGAGTCTCCTCTATACGAATCCCTAAAAAAACACACGTAATGTCTCTTTATTTCCGAGATCTGCCTAAAGGGGGGGAGAAGGGGGAAAAGGGGGGCCACTTTGAAAAATGATTTTTACTTTACCGAGCCCCCTCTATACGAATCCCAAAAAAAACACGTAAAGTTTCTTTGTTTCCGAGATATGATAGGAAGGGGGGAGAAGGGGGGGGGAAAGGGGGGGTTTGGGACTTTTCCCATACTCACGAGAGTTGCTTGTTTACGAATCTGTCAAAATATACCCACCTCCCCATCCACCATCTGGGAGAACAATTCTGTCAGTGAGTCAGTCAGTCAGTCAGTGGTAATTTAGCTTTATATAGTATAACTAGTATTTGCGTGGCTGCGCGAGCTGCGCGCAGCTCGCGGGGCGTGAAGAGGGGGAGAGGGGGCGCTTTGAAAAATGATTTCGACTAACGCATTGCCCCTTTCAATGACTCTTAAAAAAAAAATGTTCTAAGTCTCTTAACTTCCGAGATCCGCCTAAAGGGGGGGGGGGGGGGGGTGAAGGGGGGCAAGGGGTCAAATTTAAAAAATGGATTTTACTTCCCCGAGCCTCCTCTATACGAATCCGTAAACAAAACAGAACACGAGTTTAAAAAAAAGGGGTGAAGAGGGAGGGGGGGGCAGTGAAGGGGGGGAGAGGGGTAGCTTTGAAAAATGATTTCGACTAACGCATTGCCCTTTTCAATGAATCTGAAAAAAAAAATGTTCCAAGTCTCTTTACTTCCGAGATCCGCCTAAAGGGGGGGGGGGGGGGGTGAAGGGAGGCAAGGGGTTCAAATTTGAAAAACGGATTTTACTTCCCCGAGCCTCCTCTATATGAATCTCACGTATGACACCACCTACCTACACCTACCTACCACCTACCTACTACCTACCTACTACCTACCTATCACCTACCTACTACCTACCTACTACCTCCTACTACCACTAAAAAAACATTACCCTAAAGTTTGCTTGGAGTTACGCTTCACCCACTCAACCATCGTTACGCTAAGGAGGTCGCCGGCTCGCTTCGCTCGCCACCTCGAAAAAATAATTTCGACTAACGCATTGCCCTTTCAATGAATCTGATATACCTACCTAAATACACCTACCACCTACCTACTACCTACCTACACCTACCTACAACCAACCACCTACCTACACCTACCAACCACCTACCTACACCTACCTACTACCTACCTACACCTACCTGCACCTACCTACACCTACCTACTACCTACCTACACCTACCTACCACCTACCTACCACCTACCTACTACCCCTACACCTACCTACTACCTACCTATCACCTACCTACTACCTACGTACTAAATCCTACTACCACTAAAAAATCATTATCCTAAAGTTTGCTTGTCGTCGCCCCTGAGTAACGCTTCACCCACTCAACCTTCGTTACGCTAAGGAGGTCGCCGGCTCGCTTCGCTCGCCACCTCCCCCCTTCGCTCCACTCGGTCTCGCTCCACTCAGGACCTACCTACCACCGGAAAACTATCATGACATTATCCCTACGCTACGGGGGTCGCCGGCTCGCTTCGCTCGCCCGCTCCCCCCTTCGCTTTACCGGTACCGCCACAGGATAGGCTCCTTTCGATGAATCTGAAAAAAAAATCTTCCAAGTCTCTTAACTTCCGAGATCTGCCAAAGGGGGGGTGAAGGGGGGCAAGGGGGTCAAATTTTAAGAATGGATTTTACTTTCCCGAGCCTCCTCTATACGAATTCGTAAACAAAACTGAAAAAAGGGGTGAAGAGGGGGGGGGTGAAGGGGGGGGGAGGGGAGCTTTGAAAAATGATTTCGATTAACTCATTGCCCCTTTCAATCAATGAATCTGAAAAAAAAAATGTTCCAAGTCTCTTAACTTCCGAGATCCGAAAGGGGGGGGGGTGAAGGGGGGCAAGGGGGTCAAATTTTAAAAATGATTTTTACTTCCCCAAGCCTCCTCTATACGAATCCCTAAAAAAAATCACGTAAATTCTCTTTATTTCCGAGATCCGCCTAAAAAGGGGGAGAAGGGGGGCAAGGGGGGCCGCTTTGAAAAATGATTTTTACTTTACCTTGCCCCCTCTATACGAATCCCTAAAAAAAACACGTAAAGTCTCTTTGTTTCCGAGATACGATAGGGAGGGGGGAGAAGGGGGGGGGGGAAAGGGGGGTTTGGGACTTTTCCCATACTCACGAGAGTTAGTTGTTTACGAATCTGTCAAAATATACCCACCTCCCCATCCACCATCTGGGAGAACAATTCTGTCAGTGAGTCAGTGAGTGGTAATTTAGCTTTATATAATATAACTAGTATTTGCGTGGCTGCGCGAGCTGCGCGCAGCTCGCGGTACTACCTACCTACACCTACCTACTACCTACCTACACCTACCTACATCTACATACACCTACCTACCTACTACCTACCTACACCAACCTTCTACCTACCTACACCTACCTACTACCTACCACCAACCTACACCTACCTACAACCTACCTACCTACACCTACCTACTACCTACCTACACCTACCTACACCTACCTACACCTACCTACACCTACCTACACCTACCTACACCTACCTACACCTACCTACACCTACCTTCACCTACCTACACCTACTTACACCTACCTACACCTACCTACACCTACCTACACCTACCTACACCTACCTACACCTACCTACACCTACCTACACCTACCTACACCTACCTACACCTACCTACACCTACCTACACCTACCTACACCTACCTACACCTACCTACACCTACCTACACCTACCTACACCTACCTACACCTACCTACACCTACCTACACCTACCTACACCTACCTACACCTACCTACACCTACCTACACCTACCTACACCTACCTACACCTACCTACACCTACCTACACCTACCTACACCTACCTACTACCTACCTACACCTACCTACCTACACCTACCTACTACCTACCTACACCTACCTACTACCTACCTACACCTACCTACTACCTACCTACACCTACACCTACCTACACCTACACCTACCTACACATACCTACTACCTACCACCTACCTACTACCTACCTACTACCTCCTATTACCACTAAAAAAACATTACCCTAAAGTTTGCTTGTCGTCGCCCCTGAGTTACGCTTCACCCACTCAACCTTCGTTACGCTAAGGAGGTCGCCGGCTCGCTTCGCTCACCACCTCCCACCTTCGCTCCACTCAGGACCTACCTACCACCGGAAAGCTATCATGACATTATCCCTACGCTACGGGGGTCGCCGGCTCGCTTCGCTCGCCCGCTTCCCCCTTCGCTTTACCGCTGTACCACCACCGGACAGGTTTCGACGCCTACTATAATATTTGTTCAAACACCTAATGGCTATCTCCAACCGTTATGAAGTTACAGCCCTATTAATTTTAGGGGAGGTTGGGGAGGGGAGAGGAGGGGAGGGTATACAAATTTCAACGCCCCTCAATAGTTTAAGGTAAGAATAAAAAAAAAATCAGTAGTAAAAAAAGGGGTGAAGGGGGGGGCGTTGAAGGGGGGAGAGGGGGGAGCTTTGAAAAACGATTTCGACTCACGCATTGCCCCTTTTAATGAATCTGAAAAAAAAAATGTGCCAAGTCTCTTTACTTCCGAGATCCGCCTAAAGGGGGGGTGAAGGGGGTCAAGGGGGTCAATATTGAAAAATGGTTTTTACTTCTCCGAGCCTCCTCTATACGAATCCCTAAAAAAAAAACGAGTAAAATTTCTTTATTTCCGAGATCAGCCTACAGGGGGGGTGAAGGGGGGCAAGGGGGTCAAATTTAAAAAATGGTTTTTACTTCCTAGAGCCTCCTCTATATGAATCTGAAAAAAAAATCGTTCCATGTTTTTTAACTTTCGAGATCCACCTAAAAGGGGGGAGAAGGGGGGCAAGGGGGGTCACTTTAAAAAATGAGTTTTACTTAACCGAGCCTCCTCTATACGAATCAGTAAAATAAAAAAAATACGGGTCTCTTAGTTTCCGAGATACGATAGGAAGGGGGAGGAGGGGGGAAAAAAAGGGGGGGTTTGGCACTTTTCCCATACTCATCAGAGTTACTTGTTTACGAATCTGTCAAAATATACCCACCTCCCCATCCACCATCTGGGAGAACAATTATGTCAGTGAGTCAGTGAGTCAGTCGGTGGTAATTTAGCTTTATATAGTATAACTAGTATTTGCGTGGCTGCGCGAGCTGCGCGCAGCTCGCGGTACTACCTACCTACACCTACCTACTACCTACTACCTACCTACACCTACCTACATCTACATACACCTACCTACCTACTACCTACCTACACCTACCTACTACCACACCTACCTACATCTACATACACCTACCTACCTACTACCTACCTACACCTACCTACTACCTACCTACACCTACCTACTACCTACCACCAACCTACACCCTACCTACCTACACCTACCTACTACCTACCTACACCTACCTACACCTACCTACACCTACCTACACCTACCTACACCTACCTACACCTACCTACGCCTACCTACGCCTACCTACGCCTACCTACACCTACCTACACCTACCTACACCTACCTACACCTACCTACACCTACCTACACCTACCTACACCTACCTACACCTACCTACACCTACCTACACCTACCTACACCTACCTACACCTACCTACACCTACCTACACCTACCTACACCTACCTACACCTACCTACACCTACCTACACCTACCTACACCTACCTACACCTACCTACACCTACCTACACCTACCTACACCTACCTACACCTACCTACACCTACCTACACCTACCTACACCTACCTACACCTACCTACACCTACCTACACCTACCTACACCTACCTACACCTACCTACACCTACCTACACCTACCTACACCTACCTACACCTACCTACACCTACCTACACCTACCTACACCTACCTACACCTACCTACACCTACCTACACCTACCTACACCTACCTACACCTACCTACACCTACCTACACCTACCTACACCTACCTACACCTACCTACACCTACCTACACCTACCTACACCTACCTACACCTACCTACACCTACCTACACCTACCTACACCTACCTACACCTACCTACACCTACCTACACCTACCTACACCTACCTACACCTACCTACTACCTACCTACACCTACCTACACCTACCTACACCAACCTACTACCTACCTACACCTACCTACCTACACCTACCTACTACCTTCCTACACCTACCTACACCTACCTACACCTACCTACACCTACCTACACCTACCTACTACCTACCTACACCTACCTACTACCTACCTACACCTACCTACTACCTACCTACTACCTACCTACACCTACCTACTACCTACCTACACCTACCTACTACCTACCTACATCTACCTACACCTACCTACACATACCTACTACCTACCACCTACCTACTACCTAACTACTACCTCCTACTACCACTAAAAAAACATTACCCTTTTTTTTTTTTTTTTTTTTTTTTTTTTTGGTGGGTGGAAAATCATCGAATAACCCCCCCCGCTCTTGGGCAGAGCGAAGGGGAGTGTCAGACTTCTACTGACTAAAAACCAAACCCATGTTCCTTCTTCTTCGCCCTTGTGTCGGAGCCGCGGTAACCTTTCGATATCCACAGCCCCGACGGGCGTCGGCCCTTGCGGGCCCCTCCTTGCTGACATCTCTTTGAGGCGCGCGTGGAACACGTACGCGCCGCCGACACGGTCTGTTGCCGTCATGACGACGGCCGGACGGCGAGCTAGCCCGTTACTCACCGTCCACAGGCCCGCGTCTACGGTGGCCGGAGGTCATCGCGTGACCCCCGACGCCCGGAGCGCCTTCCGCGGCGGCTGGGACGTTGAGAGGTTCTCTCCCTCTCTCGTTCCGCCACCTCCTTCGCTAGCATCACTGCTTCGCAGAAGGAGGCGACGGCGTCCCATTCCTCCTCGCCCCGGACCATGGCTTGCACCAGGGCCGGGCGCGAGAGGTCGCTGCCGCCGATCGCCGCTACGAGAACACGGCGGGGCTCCGCCCAAGCAGGGCACGCCTCCACAGTGTGCTCCACCGTGTCCTCCGGTCGATCCTCGCAGTGGAAGCATCCGGGCGTTTCCTCCCGCCTGATTCGGTACAGGTACCTCCCGAAACACCCGTGTCCGGTGAGGACCTGCGTCAGACGGTAGGTGAGGGCGCCGTGGCGCCTCTCCAGCCACTCCTCAAAGAGGGGACTTACCGCCACTATCGTGGCGTGCCCTGCGCTGGGTTGCGACAGTCGCTGTCTCCATGCCGCCATGAGATCGCACCGGAGGTCTGTCCGCCGCGCAGCAATGTGCCGCGGCAGCAGAGTGACCCCCCGGTGAAGCGCCTCCGCGCGCCACTCACGTAGGCGCGCGAGGACTATCGCCTCCAGATCCCACGGCGGCAATCCGGCAAGGAGAATCGCCGCCTCGCGGGAGATCGTGCGGTACCCGCGGACAAGCCTTACGGCCATGACCTTTTGGGGCGCGTTCAGGTAGTGGACGGCCCGCTTTTTCACGGCACGCGCCCACACCGGGGCCCCGTAAAGGGCCATGGACCGCACGATCCCCGCATACAGCCTACGGCAGGAGGCGTTTGGCCCCCCCAGATTGGGCAAGAGCCACCTAAAGGCAGCCGCGGCCCGCTCCAGTCTGGGAGCCAAACGTCGGAAGTGCTCCACGAAGTTCCACCGGCTGTCGAGGACGAGTCCGAGGTACTTTAAAGTACACTTGACGCCGATGGAAACCCCTCCCACCGATAGCTGGGATCCCGACGGTGGCACGTTCCCACGCCCATAGAAACACATGGCCTCGGACTTGTGAAGTGCCACCTCGAGACCCAGCTGCCGGATCCTCTCAACGACTATCGCAACCCCGCGTGTCATGTTCGCGGCCGCCGCCTCGTGCGACTCCCCCCGTGCCAGCACCAGCGTGTCGTCCGCGTAGCAAACGACGTTGACGCCGTCAGGGAGGTCGGCACGCAGCACCCAGTCGTAACCGATGTTCCACAGGGGCGGCCCCAGAACCGAACCCTGCGGAACACCGCACGACATCTCTCGCCGGTTCCATTGTCCGTCTTGACCAGGGTAGATGACAGCCCTGTCTGTCAAATAGTCCCCGACTACACGACGAAGGTAGGCCGGCACCCGGTGATACCGGAGTGCCTCCTTGATGCAGCTCCAGGGCATGGTGTTGAAGGCGTTGGCGATGTCGAGAGACACCGCCAAGACCACACCGCCCCGAGAGACCGCATCCTCCGTCGTGAGGGCTCTCACGCGCATGATGGCGTCCACCGTCGAGCGCCTCTTGCGGAAACCGAACTGGTGTTCCGCAAGATCCGGACCCATTCCCTCAAGGTGCTCGGCGAGGCGGTTTGCAATTACTCTCTCAAAGAGCTTGCCCACCTCGTCGAGCAGCACAATGGGCCGGTATGCGGACGGCGAGTCCGCAGGGCGCCCGGGCTTCTGAATGAGGACCAGCTTCCCCGTCTTCCAACGACGCGGGAACTGGCCTCTCTCCATGCACGCGCTGAAGAACCCCTCCAGTCGGGGCCCAAGAGCCTCTGAGGCCAGGGCCCAGGCTTTGCCAGGCAAGCCATCGGGCCCCGGGGCGGTATTTTTGGCCTTAAGCCTCCGTACCGCCACTCTCAGGTCTACCCCAGTCACCTCCGGAATGTCGTCATCAGATCCTGATTGGTCCGCTTCCGGCACCGCAGGTGGCGGAGCCATTGGCGGGGGACGATGTTCCCCTCGCGAAGGGAACAGAACGCTCACCACGTCCTCCACGAGCTCAGGCCGGAGACTCTGCGTCAGCGGGGGGCCCCGGGTGCGGAGTTGATTCCGCACCACCTTATAAGGGCGCCCCCACGGATCTCTGTTGAGAGTTTCCAGCATCTCCTCGCGGGCCTGATCCTTGGCCCGCCGACGAGCCTCGGAGAGGGCGGTCTTCGCCGCTCTGTACCCTTCATATAGCTCCGCCTCCACGGCTTCCGCATTCGGAGGACGAATGCGGCGCCTGCGATGCCTGGTGTACCGGCGCCGCGCCACCACACACTGCTGACGCAGGTGCGACAGAAAAAAAGAAATGTTCCAATGCAGCTCGCGGTACTACCTACCTACACCTACCTACACCTACCTACACCTACCTACACCTACCTACACCTACCTACTACCTACCTACTACCTACCTACTACCTACCTACTACCTACCTACTACCTACCTACTACCTACCTACCACCTACCTACTACCTACCTACTACCTACCTATCACCTACCTACTACCTACCTACTACCTCCTACTACCACTAAAAAAACATTACCCTAAAGTTTGCTTGGAGTTACGCTTCACCCACTCAACCTTCGTTACGCTAAGGAGGTCGCCGGCTCGCTTCGCTCGCCACCTCCCCCCTTCGCTCCACTCGGTCTCGCAGGTTCGCTCCACTCAGGACCTACCTACCACCGCAAAGCTATCATGATATTATCCCTACGCTACGCGGGTCGCCGGCTCGCTTCGCTCGCCCGCTCCCCCCTTTGCTTTACCGCTGTACCACCACCGGACAGGTTTCGACGCCTACTATAATATTTGTTCAAACACCTAATGGCTATCTCTAACCGTAACGAAGTTACAGCCCTTTTAATTTTAGGGGAGGTTGGGGAGGGGAGGGGAGGGTATACAAATTTCAACGCCCCTCTATAGTTTTAGGTAAGAATCAAAAATTTTTTCAGTAGTAAAAATAGGGGTGAAGAGGGGGGGCGTTGAAGGGGGGAGAGGGGGGGTTGTGAAGGGAGGGAGAGTGGGGAGCTTTGAAAAATGATTTCGACTAACGCATTGCCCCTTTTAATGAATCTAAAAAAAAAATGTTCCAAGTCTCTTAACTTTCGAGATCCGAAGGGGGGGGGGTGAAGGGGGGCAAGGGGTCAAATTTGAAAAATTGTTTACACTTCCCCAAGCCTCCTCTATACGAATCCCTAAAAAAAACACGTAAATTCTCTTTATTTCC
Organism: Diarsia dahlii; assembly: GCA_949775195.1. NCBI lineage: Eukaryota > Metazoa > Arthropoda > Insecta > Lepidoptera > Noctuidae > Diarsia > Diarsia dahlii. The sequence continues at coordinate 3,268,178 of OX459192.1, read as the reverse complement.
GAGATCCGCCTAAAGGGGGGGTGAAGGGGGGCAAGGGGGTCAAATTTGAAAAATGGTTTTTACCTCCCTGAGCCTACTCTATACGAATCCTTAAAAAAAAACACGTAAAATCTCTTTATTTCCGAGATCCGCCTAAAGGGGGGGAGAAGGGGGAAAAGGGGGGCCACTTTGAAAAATGATTTCTACTTTACCCAGTCCCCTCTATACGAATCCCTAAAAAAAAACACGTAAAGTTTCTTTGTTTTCGAGATACGATAGGGAGGGGGGAGAAGGGGGGGGAAAAGGGGGGGTTTGGGACTTTTCCCATACTCACGAGAGTTGGTTGTTTACGAATCTGTCAAAATATACCCACCTCCCCATCCACCATCTGGGAGAACAATTCTGTCAATAAGTCAGTCAGTCAGTCAGTGGTAATTTAGCTTTATATAGTATAACTAGTATTTGCGTGGCTGCGCGAGCTGCGCGCAGCTCGCGGGTCGTGAAGGGGGGCAGAGGGGGAGCTTTGAAAAATACCTACACCTACCTACACCTACCTACACTTACCTACACCTACCTACACCTACCTACTACCTACCTACACCTACCTACTACCTACCTACTATCTACCTACACCTACATACTACCTACCTACACCTACCTACTACCTACCTACTACCTACCTACACCTACCTACACCTACCTACACATACCTACACCTACCTACTACCTACCTACACCTACCTACTATCTACCTACACCTACCTACACCTACCTACACCTACCTACACCTACCTACACCTACCTACACCTACCTACACCTACCTACACCTACCTACACCTACCTACACATACCTACTACCTACCACCTACCTACTACCTAACTACTACCTCCTACTACCACTAAAAAAACATTACCCTAAAGTTTGCTTGTCGTCGCCCCTGAGTTACGCTTCACCCACTCATCCTTCGTTACGCTAAGGAGGTCGCCGGCTCGCTTCGCTCGCCACCTCCCCCCTTCGCTCCACTCGGTCTCGCAGGTTCGCTCCACTCAGGACCTACCTACCACCGGAAAGCTATCATGACATTATCCCTACGTTACGGGGGTCGCCGGCTCGCTTCGCTCGCCCGCTCCCCCCTTCGCTTTACCGCTGTACCACCACCGGACAGGTTTCGACGCCTACTATAATATTTGTTCAAACACCTAATGGCTATCTCTAACCGTTATGAAGTTACAGCCCTTTTAATTTTAGGGGAGGTTGGGGAGGGGAGGGTATACAAATTTCAACGCCCCTCAAATAGATTTAGGTAAGAATCAAAAATTTTTTCAGGAGTAAAAAAAGAGGGGTAGAGGGGGGGGGGTGAAGGGGGGGAGAGGGGGGAGTTTCTAAAAGTGATTTCGACTAACGCAATGCCCCTCTATATGAATCTGAAAAAAAATTCGTTCCAAGTCTCTTAACTGCGACTGGCCTGGTGGTCTAGTGGTTAGTGACCCTAATTGCTATGCCGGAGGTCGTGGGTTCGATTCCCACCCAGGACAAATGTTTGTGTGATGAGCACGATCATTTGTTCTGTGTCTGGGTGTAATTTATCTTTAATATGTATGTATTTAGAAATATATAAGTATGTTTATCAGTTGTCTAGTACCCATAACACAAGCTCTGCTTAGCTTGGGACTAGATGGCGTTGTGTGATAGTTGTGGAATATTATTATTATTATTATTATTAACTTTCGAGATCCACCTAAAAGGGGGGAGAAGGGGGGCAAGGGGGTCAAATTTGAAAAATGGTTTTTACTTCCCCGAGCCCCCTCTATACGAATCCCTAAAAAAAAACACGTAAAGTCTCTTTGTTTCCGAGATACGATAGGGAGGGGGAAGAAGGGGGGGGAAAAGGGGGAGTTTGGCAATTTTCCCATACTCACGAGAGTTGCTTGTTAACGAATCTGTCAAAATATACCCACCTCCCCATCCACCATCTGGGAGAACAATTCTGTCAATCAGTGAGTCAGTCAGTGGTAATTTAGCTTTATATAGTATAACTAGTATTTGCGTGGCTGCGCGAGCTGCGCGCAGCTCGCGGGGCGTGAAAAGGGGGAGAGGGGCGCTTTGAAAAATGATTTCGACTAACGCATTGTCCCTTTCAATGAATCTGAAAAAAAATTGTTCCAAGTCTCTTAACTTCCGAGATCCGCTTAAAGGGGGGGGTGAAGGGGGGCAAGGGGTTCAAATTTGAAAAACGGATTTTACTTCCCCGAGCCTCCTCTACATGAATCTCACATATGACACCACCTACCTACACCTACCTACAACCTACCTACACCTACCTACCACCAACCTACACACTACCTACCTACACCTACCTACCTACTACCTACCACCTACCTACACCTACCTACACCTACCTACTACCTACCTACTACCTACTACCCCTACCACCTACCTACCTACTACCTCCTGCTACCACTAAAAAACATTACCCTAAAGTTTGCTTGTCGTCGCCCCTGAGTTACGCTTCACCCACTCAACCTTCGTTACGCTAAGGAGGTCGCCGGCTCGCTTCGCTCGCCACCTCCCCCCTTCGCTTCACTCGGTCTCGCAGGTTCGCTCCACTCAGGACCTACCTACCACCGGAAAGCTATCATGACATTATCCCTACGCTGCGGGGGTCGCCGGCTCGCTTTAATCGCCCGCTCCCCCCTTCGCTTTACCGGTTGCACCATTTTAGTCCCCCGAGCCTCCTCTATACGAATCCGTAAACAAAACAGAAAAAAGTGGTGAAGAGGGGGGGGGGGGGTGAAAGGGGTGAAGAGAGGGAGAGGGGGGAGCTTTGAAAAATGATTTCGACTAACGCATTGCCCCTTTTAATGAATCTGAAAAAAAATTCGTTCCAAGTCTCTTAACTTTTGAGATCCGCCTAAAAGGGGGGGGGGGGGTGAAGAGGGGCAAGGGGGTCAAATTTGAAAAATAATTTACACTTCCCCAAGCCTCCTCTATACGAATCCCTAAAAAAAACACGTAAATTCTCTTTATTTCCGAGATCCGCCTAAAGGGGGGGTGAAGGGGGGCAAGGGGGTCAAATTCAAAAAATGTTTTTTACTTCTCCGAGCCTCCTCTATACGAATCCCTAAAAAAACACACGTAATGTCTCTTTATTTCCGAGATCCGCCTAAAGGGGGGAAGAAGGGGGAAAAGGGGGACCACTTTGAAAAATGATTTTTACTTTACAAAGCCCCCTCTATACGAATCCCTAAAAAAAAACACGTAAAGTCTCTTTGTTTCCGAGATACGATAGGGAGGGGGGAGAAAGGGGGGGAAAAGGGGGGGTTTTGGACTTTTCCCATAGTCATGAGAGTTGATTGTTTACGAATCTGTCAAAATATACCCACCTCCCCATCCACCATCTGGGAGAACAATTCTGTCAATAAGTCAGTCAGTCAGTGGTAATTTAGCTTTATATAGTATAATAATATTAATATTTTTTATCATTATTACTTACCTTAATAAAGAGGTTCTGATTCTACAACGTGTCTTTGAACATCTAACAAGTAGTATTCAATCATCATAGAGGACGAGACAACAAGGAGCATAATTATACAATCAAACAAACTTACCAAGCGCAGTTCGATTGGAATTATGCTCCTTGTTGTCTCGTCCGAAGATGATGAGTCCCACCCTCCCTAGCAGGTCGTATCAACCTACACCCTTGAGATGTAGAATCAGCCCCAGCAGATACATCTTTAAACTAAATGACAGTTCGAACCGCGGGAAGACTGAAGTACATCGAGTGCGTTCGGAAACTTTATAGAGATTCTTTAAACATGTGGTGCCGGCGAGTACATCGACTCGATACTAACAAGTAGTATTCAATCATCATCTTCGGACGAGACAACAAGGAGCATAATTCCAATCGAACTGCACTTGGTAAGTTTGTTTGATTGTATAATTCGTGGAGAATGTTGATTTCAATGTTGAGATTTTCTTTATGAGATTTGATGAGAATATGGATCAGAACATTGTTTTGAAATGTGTGTGTGCGTGTGTTAATACTCCGACTTCTTGGTCAGGGAGGCCGAGTAAGGGACGATTTACTTTCCGTGACTTCTTGTTGCAGATACCTCACACGAGGACGTGTGAAATGTCAAGATGGCCGTGTCGCAGATACTACACCGAGGCACAATATTTAGAGTTGACAATTTAGAATAACGCCATCTATCATCGTTTCTCGGAAACGTCGAGCAGTGAGCTTGGGTGAGGTCATGAAGGTATAGATAAATATGGAGACCACACTTCGAATACCTACTTGAAGCAAAACTTATGCATCGCTATCTCGCTCTCTGTGGTCTGACCCTCTCTTTCTAAGTAGGGTTACCTTTATTTTATTATACTTAGGACATTACGTAGTTCCTTTTCATAACTTGTGTTTGATTAAATTAATATATCCACATCGCTGTTCACTTCTAGATTGATGAAAGATGCCAATAATAAATTAAGAAAGAAGCTGTTTGCTTACAGTGTGAAAGTTCCTGATTTTTTTTGGCTGTTTGTCATTTTCAATCACGCAAAAAAGTCCTAGGTCGTATAAGTACGTAATTTTGCACAGAAATAGTAGACCTTTTTTTTGGGACAAGCCCGCCACACTATTCCCAAACCACTGTAACTCCTGTTAGCCAGAATCAACAGTGGCGACCACAAGAAAAGCGCCGAGACAATGAAGCTCGACGAAGTCCCAGAGAAGCGATTTAACTGTCTTGGATCCCGCAACGAAATTAATCAGAAAAGAATAGCGGAGGAGTAGGAAAAAACATAATTTCCACTTCCCTCCATATCAGCAGGAGACAGAACAGAACAAGGCCAATAGGCACACAGGGACGTATACAACTAGGATAAGCCCAGTTGCCTAGCACCACGGATATTATTGTCATTAACATTACTGGGTCCTAAGTTGTGAGCTGTTATATTTGATTCCAATAATAGGTATGACAAAAATGCTTAAACGCACGGAAATTTGTTCTAGTTTCTACAAGGCCCGTATAGTAAATAACTCCGGATGTAACCTGTACACTATTTAACATAATATTACGTTCATTCTGCCAAAGACTACACTCCCATAAAATGTGATGTGCAGTTTGTTCAAATTCGCAGTCAGATGTAGAACATTGACAAAAAGGCGAGGCAACAAGCTTGAAGGAAAATAATTTACTCTTAAAGTTACCATGACCTGTGAGAAATTGGGCGACACAGTGATCCACCTCCAGCCATGTCCTGGCCAGCCGCTCACGAACGGATGGAAAGAACTGGTGGAGGTGTCGGCCTTTGATGGAATTATCCCACCTACATTGCCATTCAGACAAAAGTTCCTCCCAGACGTCAGTCTGTGGTTTAAGTAATCTAGCTATTTTAGCACGGTCACGTTGCGTTAAAAAGTCTGCGTCCGCGGTCTCTCGTGCGCAGTAGTACATTGAAGCATGGCGCTGTACTTCAAGATCAACTGGAAGTACCCCTGCCAGTACCGGTAAGGCTTCAGTACTAACCGTCCTATATGCTTTACACAAGAAAATCAAAGCCAACCGCTGACTTTGAAGTAATTTACGTCGTACAGCTCCTATGGTGGCCCTATCGGCCCAAACTGGTGCCCCGTAGCACATACACCCCAAGTAAGTAGCCCCATAGATCGTCTTTAAAGTTAAAAATGATAAACCCCACGTAGATTTGGATATTCTCGTTAAAGCATAAAAGTTCTTTTTAGCTTTTTCACCGACGGTTTTTATGTGTTCAATGAATGAAAAATTCCTCTCTAAGACAAACCCAAGGTAGCATACGGACTCCTTCTTTTTCACGGGAACGTTATTAAAATCCGTGGCTGGCGTGAATATGTTGATAAGTCTAAAACTGCAATTTGTCAGGACGGCCATTTAAAGGGTTTGACGTCTTCTGGTAAATCGGTAAATTAGTTTAACATAAATGTTGTAGTTGTTTTATAGGTTATTTTATGCCCTCTTTTCAATGATGGCAGTAAATAATCGAAATTCCCCATAGATTGCATTATAATAGACTTGTCAATTCGTTCACCAACGACTTATCAACTTATGCACCGACTTATCCACTTATTCACAGCGTTATCAACGTATTCACCAACAGTTATCAACTTATTCACCTACTTAATAGGGAGTATTAATAGGTTAACAATGTTATTTTAATGAAAAACCCATTATTATTATTGGAATAGTTTTTGCCCGTGGCTTCGCCCGCGTGAATGTCGGTTAAACTACAAAGATGACGATTTTCCATACAAACTTTCATCCCCTATTTTGACTAGGAATAAGGTTGAATTTCCAAAATTTTTCCTTATTCCTAGTCTACATTATAAAAGGAACCTCTGTGCCGAAAATCAGCATTCTAGGTCCAAGGGTTTGGGCTGGGCGTTGATGAGTCAGTCAGTAAGCCAGGACTGTTCTTTTAATTTATATAGATAGCAAACAGATAAAAAACAAAAAAAAAAAACTGGCCAAGTGCAAGTCAGACTTGCACATGAAGAAGTCCGGACCATCGTAGTAGGGAAACCCCCTAAAATTTGTATTATTTCTTATTTTAGCGGCGACAGAAATATTTATTTTGTGATAAGTTTGTTTTTCATATTGTTTGTATGAATGACAAAGTTATATTTGCGGTTTTTTAAATGTGCTATATATAAAAAAACTACTAACTAAATCTCGTTCAAACAAATTTTTGTTGAAAGTTATCATTACGATCTATAGCATACATTTTTTTTAGATTTTTATCTTTCTTAGTTTAGAAGTTAGAGGGGGGACGACACTCAGTTTACCCCTTTAGAAGTGTTTATCTTTCAAACGATTGAATTTGAGAAAAAATGGTTTCAGGAACCTCAGTGTAATTTTTAAAGACCTATCTTTAGATACCCCACACGAATAGATTTGATGAAAAAAGTTTTTTTTTGATTCAGTTCCATGTATGGAGAGCCCCCCTTAATCTTGTATTCTTTTTTAGTTTTGTATAATAATTCTATAGTGATTTAAAGACTACATCTACATACCAAGTTTCAACTGTGTAGTCTTAATAGTTTCCGAATAAAGTGGCTGTGACATACGGACGGACAGACATGACGAATCTATAAGGGTTCCATTTTTTGACATTTTACTACGGAACCCTAAAAATATTTGATTCGCTAAAATACCTACTACTTACTCAAATCAAGCATTGTTCTTCTACCTAAACAAATATTAAAATGAAGGACCACGAAATTATATCATTTTACCAGTGTTTTTACAATAAAAAACAATAATAATTTGTCCTCGTCCAAATCTGGATCAGTAGATGCAGAGACATCACCGAAAGTTTTTATATTTCTATAAAACTCTTTAAAAGAGTCGTCAATCAAGTCAATCATGTCCATCAAATCTTTTTTTTTCTCTGTACTAATTGGCAATGCCTCCTTAGAGATTGGGCTCAACCTAAAGACTTTCCCCTTTTCCGAAATACTGAATTAAAAGGAGGTTCGCGTTCCAGGCTTTTCATAAACTTTATTTTGCATACGTTATTTTTGTTATATTGCAGATACACCGCGCGCGTACCTAAATAATCGCCGCGATATTTTTACGTCTATTAAAACCTTTATCAATACTTACCTACTTAAAAGGTGGCAAAATGTTATTTGTGAGTATGAGATCTGTGTCTTACCATTTTCGTCCACTTTATTCTTTCGCTGGCGAGATGAATGCAACTTTAAGTCACGAAGTTCTGTTCTTCTGAACTCTGAATTGACGTTTGCTTACCAACAGACGAGCGAGGGATGTGCACGATGTGCACCGATATAAGTTGTTAACTAAACATATTCATTTAACTTTAACTTTTTTGTAACATACATAATAGTGATAACTATATTTATTACATTTAGGGTTGAGAACTTCGTTGGTCGTAACTGGACATCTCAATATATCACAATTTAAACAGAAATACTTCGGTCGGCCATAACTTGATATGTCGATTTGTCAATTTAAAATTTGTGCCTATAGAAAACTCATAAGTGTATAAGTTGAGATATCATATAACGAATATTCATTTGGGTACTGAGTATAGGTTGATATATCAACATATCAATGTTTGATAAAAAAAACATGAGAATGCTTAATTGGACAAGTGGACTTGTAAATTTAGACACGTCAAAATGAGAGATGTCAACTTACGACCAAGGTCGATTGCTCCAAAATTTATGGATATTTTGAGCTGTCAATTTTTTTCATTTATGATCCCAATGCCTAGGATGTAATAAGCCAATAAAAAAAAATCATGGAAGTCGACTTATCAATGTGTTCACGCCAGCCACGGAAATTTAATACTAGGCCATGATTTAAGATTACCTTTTAAAAGAAGTTGATAAGTTTTATGTGGTGCAAAGGTCAGACGGTTACGATCACCCCACTGGGATATTAATTTTAGGCAAGCGTCAGCCAAATTTTCGAGTCCAGCCCGAGTACTTGACTGAATGAGCAGCAGGCCGTCGTCCGCGTAACCGGTTAATGAACAGCCGTATGGAAGTGGAATCGCGAGGAAGTCATCGAAGCCTACGTTCCATACATACGGACCCATAACCGAACCCTGAGGGCATCCCATGGTAAGGGACTTTGACATGGAATGATGTCCGAGTTTGAGTTTCGCGGAACCATTTAAGAAGTACCAGTAAACAAGATTGTATATGTTTTAGGGCAACTACGAATTTTTAGTTTAAGGAGTAGCATCGGCCACCACGCGTTATCAAAAGCCCCAGAAATATCTAGAAAGATCCCAACTACGTACTTATGTTCGGATGTATTGACAATTTTCCTGACAGAAAGTGCCGCGTCTACGGTAGATTTTCCCACGGTAAAACCGAATTGGTTGTTGTGAAATTTCGGTCCGTCTGGCAGTAAACGTGGTACGATAAGACGCTCCAGGAGTTTCCCCAAAGATGGTAACAGTGTTATAGGGCGGTAAGACTTAGGATCGTCCGGAGGCTTGTCGCCACTTTTCGGAATTATTCGTATAAAGCCGCGTCGCCATATACGAGGAAAAACGCCTTCTGCAATACAACGATTGTAAACACTTAAAATTGCGTCGGCCGCTGTTTTACATGCTTCTATTATCATCCGATTAGATATTTTATCTTCACCTGACGATTTGTTGAGCGGGAGTTTCCTGACAACTTTAATGAATTCGTCAATGGATGGAAGGTCTGACGATGGTGATTCAGGTGGCACAGCCGCCCACGCCCTGATCTGCTTGTGGTAGTCATTGTCATTATCAGGCAAATCATCAGGTATCAACGTATTTAATAGAACTTCGGTTGTCTCCTCAATACCGGTGGTGTGTTTGTTGTTTACTTTAATGTTTTCGACGAACGCAAGATCCACTGATCGATTTGCTTTGAACTCGTGATACAAAGGAGACCACGGACCTTCTTTATCTAATTTTTCTACTATTTTCCGCAGTGAATTACCTTTAGATTTTTCTACCGATGCTCTGTAGCGGGACTTGGCAATTCTAAACACATTTAAAGCAGAGGTTAGGGGGTCTCCGGTGACTTTTCGCTTTTTAAGTTTATTTAAATGTCTACGCGCTCGGCGATAACTTTTACGTTGTTCAATTAAGTAATCACACCACCAATCACATCTGCGGATATTGGTCATAGATCCGCGACCAATGGCGATGTCAGCACAGTAAGTGAAGGCGTCCGACATAATTTCAGCACTTTCTTCAGCTGATAGCCCGTCTCGAGTGAAGTCTTTGGTGTTAGACGCAAAAAGCAAGCTAAAGAATTCCCAATTCGCGCCTTTACTTTTATACCTAAAGTTACCAATGATATGTGAATGTGACGGACCTTGAGTAAACATCGGAACAAATTCGTACATCATAAGCCGATGATCGCTACATGACGCATCCGGTAGGACACGCCACCTATCCAAGCGAACGTCTGCACTAGAAAGTGTGACGTCAATACAAGATTCGCCCATTTGGCTGCAAAAAGTAGGTGGTGCATCTGGGGTATTATGAATCGATAGGTTCATTTCAGCAATGAAATCTTCGACAGCGGAACGTCGGTCGGAATCCGTAGACCGAACCTTGCCATACCACAGAGACGAGGACGCGTTAACATCCGCGCCAACGATAACTTTACAGCCAGAGAGTGACCGCAAGACATGACGGAGGTTATGTATGTGAGGACCAACAGGGTCTGAATATTGAAAGTAGCAGCTCAGAACGTAAACTTTATAGGAAGCCGAGGAGACTTCCGCAACGGCACGTTACTGTAAACTTAGAAGAACGCGCCACGTAAATTCCGGCTCGTGACTTTGAATCCAGCTGAACTACTTTATGACGTAAGCGCGCGTTTTGATATTGCTCTTGAACAAGTACTATGTCTAAGCTGTAATCGATAATTAATTTGTCTAGTTCAGAAGTCGCTACCCTATCGTTGTGGAGATTTAATTGTCCTATATTTAAACTATCCATTATTTTAGTAGTTTGTGTTGAGGATTAACTGTTCGAGCTTAAGTTTGTAGGTAGTACACTCTGGTGACCCGCAACGATGGTCAAATGGTTTTTTAAAACGCTTACACGCCACGCAAGTAGGTATAAAATTTAAATTGTCCTTATGCGGGCAGTCGTTTGTTTCATGTGCTTCGGAGCAATTAGCACAGGTAGGTGACTTGTTAACGCAGTATTTTTTAACGTGACCGAACTGTTGACAGTGCAGACAGCGGACTACATCAACGTCGTCATTGAACCGGCAAGTCGCCCAATCAATAAATAATTTTTCCTTAGTGGACACTAAATGTTTACGCACGTTGGACTCGATTTCAATGCCAATCCACTTGCGGCCGTTATCTAAGGACCGCCGACGATAGATTTTAGTTGATTTAATAAAATCATCCTCTTGTATTGGCAGTTCATTTTGAATGTTTTGACGGTACAATGCGTGCAAAAAAGCATTGTCTTCCATTGAGGATGGCACGTCCTTAACTAATATACGGGGCTTTCGGCCTTTTGGTTTTTCAAGTCGCAGGCCGGCGGACCTAATAGCGTCGACCGATTGCAATTTTTTAATTTGGCTATCATTAGCGACACGTAATACGACTCCAGATTAAGAGCCTGCAATATAGCCCAACGCGAGCGATTTCATACCTCTCGCCCGCGCCCCCTCTTCAATAATGCGCGGTGGCATGACGCCCGGCGCGGCAGCGCGGCGCACCGCGCACTGCGCACAGGCCGCGATCGAGTGTGTGAGTCGAGTACGAGTTTGAACTGAATTGCCCCGACCGCCCAGCTGGTCGACAGCTTGATTCATAATAATTATATAAAAACGTGTTCGTTAAAAAATCATTCATCTCGCTCGCACAGTATTGCTCGCGGTCACCCGGCGGGTACCTAAGCTACGCAAGGTGATAGCGATTTTGTTTGAGTAAACTACTTATCAGCTGATTCGAGTACCTAAGTAAAAAAAATAAGAATAATAATTAATAATAACATGTATTTATTTCTAAAAAACTATAAATTAGAGAAATTTATCTTACTATCCATGAGGTTGTCAGTTCGAATGTTCGAATACTCTCAGTTTTTTCGACCACCATTCCAACTGCTACAACAGCGTGTTTGTTAGAGGTATGGACTGGCATACAACAGTGCCCTGGATCAAATCCTAAGTCTAGATTTTATTTTTGTGACATTGTATTTTCTTTTTATTCAAAGTACTGTGATGTAGATAATATTTATCAAATACTTTTTGAATAAAAAGTTACATTATAAGTATTTTTTACAGGAAAAAGAAAGCTATTTTCAATGCGTAAGTATCCACACACCTTAGCATGGCTTGTTTAGATTTGGGCAGACTAGTTTGCCGACTACTCGGCACATCCCTATAAAATACTTTTATTTTATGGAAATGATGTTATTTTTTTAGGAGTATACATACCAAATAACATAGATCCTCGCCTCGAAAATGCAGAGACGAGGTGAGTATTGAAATGTAATGTAACCATACTACAGCGTAGTAAGGACAGTCCGGATTAGAGTTTCAAAAAAAAATAATTGAGAGCTGATATTGACGGCTGGGCTGGGACGGGAGGTTAGTATAAGCTGATCTCACATTATATTGGCATTCCGTACAATAAGAGATCAGGGGGCCAATTCTCGATTTTCGACATTTATCTCGAGTTCGAGTTCGTAAGTCTATCTCTATGTCTATCAAAAATATCTCTATCTCTACCAAAAAAAATCGAATTGAGCAGAATTCCGTATTCTCAGTCAAAATAGAAATAAATGTCACGAAAATGTCGAGTCGAGTGAAGCTAATGTTACCATTATGAAGAATCGCGCGTTCCGTTTTAGGTAGCTATGAGTGAATGAATGATTTTGTTTTAGAACGCTGACTAAACTAATTATTTAAGTATAAAAGAAAGAAAGAAAGAAAGAAAAATTATTTATTGGTTTCACAAACAAACAAGTAAACATAATTATGAGAAACACTTAAAATTAGGACATCCTTACTACATAGTATAAAACAAAGTCGCTATTTTTGTCTGTTTGTTTGTCTGTATGCTTAAATCTTTAAAACTACGGAACGGATTTTGATGCGGTTTTTTTAATAGATAGAGTGATTCAAGAGGAAGGTTTTAGTATATAATTTGAACGACATTTACGCGGGTGAAGCCGCGGGCATCAGCTAGTAATTTATATATTAAATTTGAATAAGTCCCGTGCAAAGCCAAACGAAAACGAAACGTTTAGTGTAAAAATAATCAGTTTGACAGCTGACTGTCTGTCAGTGACTAATAAAATTATGAAGCAAACAATTATTTACCTTCGTTTTCAGGTCTATTTTAGTGGTATCCTGAATTACAGAAGCCAATAGATCTAAGTATTAGAACCCTTATTAAATCTTTATTTAGTCTGAAGTTTTTAATGACTTCTGTTTCGCTCAAGTCGTAAATATCGACGGCGGGATTGCTGTTGTCGCCGTGTATTGGCCAGTTGCTCGCCAGTTTCCAACAACTCCGAGATAAAAATGCTAATAAACTCGTCCATCTTTCAGTGGTTTCAAGTCCAAGCGTAGGTACACAAATTACAGAGTCTGTCTGCGCGAAGGTCATCGTTTCAAGAAAACAGAATGCACAATTCAAAGAGTATAAATCGAATTTCCAGTATGAGATGCCAAGCCGTATTTTATTTAAAAACGAAAGAAAAAAAAACACAGTGTACAATCCAAAACTCAACAAATTCACTCAGAAATGACGTATCTATATAATCGACATGACATCTCTACTGCTCAGAAGCACTCGACATGAACTCTAACGTTAGCCTTCGACAAATGTCGAATTCGACATCCCCAGAATAGCAACTTTTAAAATTTCTCGAAAAAATTACGTCATTAGAAATTTTTCTTGAGTTCGACACCATCTCTAAAACCGAGAATTGGCCCCCAGCTAATACTGGAAACGTGTACCTGCACCAAATTTTTATTTCCATAATAAACGTACCTAGGAGGTAGGTATTCATTGTGATTTATGCGCAAGTGTTTTTTTATGAAAGATTCGTCTTCTTGTGAATATTTTTAGGGTTCCATATTCCATATCTAAATCTATCTATATCTATCTATCTATCTATCTATCTTCTATCTATATTTAAATAAAAATGTTATGTTGGTTTGTGTACGCTTCAAAAACTCTAAAAGTTCTGCACCGATCGAGCTGAAATTTTAGGATGGTATATAATCCGCATCAAGGATTGTTTTTACAGTATCCACGCGGGTGAAGCCGCGGGCATCAGCTAGTGTCACATAAAAGTGTTCCAATTTTGGTTCTATTTCTTCCCAATATTGATCATCTCTCTCTATTATTTCAACTTTGATGTCTTTGTCACATCCAGACCATACTCCAAAAATACATTTTCGTCTACCGGTGATATGTAATTGTCCTTGCACTTGTATGAACCAGGGATGCTTTTTATTTATGACAAGTCCGTTTTTAGTTTTTCTCCAAAAACTCACTATTTTCTTGTCTATTGCATCATCCAAAGATGTTTTGAATGCGGGATAGTAGAGTTACACAAACTACCAGGAGAATAGAAGTAGGCAGTAGGTATTGAAAACATTTTTTTTGGAGATTAAAAAAAAGGATAAAAAAACCCAAATAATATTAAAGGAATAATTTAGATTTGATTTAAAGATTCCAATACCTCCTTCCTACTTCTGTTCTCCTGGTAGTTTGTGGGACTTTACTACATATCTTTTCTTTTTCATCTCAAAAAAAATAGTATATTTCATTATAAGTGCGGAAAGCCTGTCATTGCAAAGAGTTCCGACAAATGTCTACCCGAGCCTAGGCACAGCCGACGGCGAGGGTTGACAGTCGGAACAAGTTGCAATGACGGTTCCGCACGTGTACTGAACAACTATTTTTAATACAGTTGCGAAAAAATGAAGCAATTTAATAAAATAATAAAACCGTAATTAAACTCGCAAAGAACATTTTTGGAAAATGGCGCCAACCGTAAAAGAATAATATAAGCAGAGATTTTTTTTGTTTTCTTCACCCATTCTGGGTAGGCAAAGGGAACTATGCCCATACAGCCAAGTTTTCAGTAGATTTTTTTTATTGATATAAAATGAAAATGAAATTTAATGAGATGAAATGGAATGAAACCTTTAACTCATTGAATCAAATAATTAAATCTGATATTGAAACAAATTAGTAGCTTCTTTAGAAATATTTGCATGAATCATAAAAACTTCTAAGATTTTTTTCAGTAAAAACTTCGTGGTTGGTTTTTTTTAATGGACATTATTTTGACAGTTGGGAAAGAGAACGCACGAGTTCGGAAATGGTAAAGAAAAAGGACGAGTACGTAATAGCCCACATCCCGAACGCTCTAAGTCCCTGCAATACGCCACTTTTTGAGCAACTGTATTAAAAATATGTTTTCAACATGTTTTCAATACCTCCTGCCTACTTCTATTCTCCTGGTAGTTTGTGCCGTAGTTGTATCCTAAACTGTGTGATAGAACGAATGAGAAACTTGAGTCCCGCTGGTTTTACGATTTTGTAACACCCTTTATCGTAGAACTAGTTGGAAAGAAAAAATCCATTGACTTTTCGTTCCCTTTAGTTCTACGATTTCGTACCACCTTGAATCATAGAATTATTGGGAAAAAAAAATAAAAAAGTTTCCACTAGTTCGATCGTAGGACTGTGCAGTAGAACTAGTGGGAATGATCTGCGGCGAATACCTACTTACATAGACCTCATTCCCTTTAGGAATAGTGTGGCGGGCTTGTCCCAATAAAAAAAAATTACATAGACCTCACATATTTTTATTTATCATTTAGATACGGAATATGGAACCCTAAAAATATTCACAAGAAGACGAAATCTTTCATATTTATTTATTTATTGACTTGAATTGACTTGCGCATAAATAACAATGAATACCTATGTAGGGGATCCCTGCACTTAGTGATGATACCGGGGCGATTCTATAGGGATGATGAAATAAAACCGACCACAGCGAATGTCCGTTGAACACTGATTTATTGATTTAATGTACTTACACAAATTAGCTAAGTAATAGGTACAAAATGCTGAGTGCACAGAATGCACGGCGCGTGACTATGAAAAGTAATGTGCGGTTCCGTACATCCTGCCCGCCCAAATGAGACAACTGACATGATAGATTAACAGATAATTAAAGTAAGAGACAAGCTAAAGTTTACAATGATATAAAATAGTAAACTGATAAGTAATATAAATTGCTAATGATACAAATGTGTTAAAACTAACTAACACGATTATTCTACGAAACACATGGGCGAGGTAGCCCTGTCTACACCACTGATCGTGAACACTTCACTACACTTTTGCACTGACGCCGCTGCACTCGACGCCGGTGTGACCGTCGCCGGCCCCGCCCCGAGAGCCTCCTGGCCCTGGGGGGCCGGCGACCGTGGTGCCCTGCCCGTACTGCTTCTGATGAGGTACACGACGACGCCACACAAGATGATTACCGAAGCTACACTGATGTACGACACAGTGTAGTGATGAATATCGTGAATAGGTACTCAGATCTGTAGATGACTGTTCCTTTACCTCGTCAATCTGAGCCCTTAATTTATTCCAAATGAGATGATGATCTTCAGCCTCACTGAAGGTCTCTGGCGCAGACGTTTTCATGATTTTGTTTAGTACGGACACCTCTGGGACTTCGATGTGATGATGAATATTTACATGATTGATGAAATTATTATGAGCATGTAAAGAAACTATGTTTATGTTTCTTTAATTTGTACTGTAATTTATTGATAGATGGCGCTAGCAGCCAACAGTTGATAAAGCAGTTTAATGTTTGGCGTTGACACATGTCAATGAACTAATTACTAAAGTATTTTCAAGATTGTTTTAAATAGTAAAAAGCCTAAGAATAGTTATTTTAAGTTAATAGACTTTAAATGTCGTTTTTCTATTTCAGGTAAGCTATGTTTAAGATAAGTTTAAGATTATAATATTGTTATAGTATGTTACAAATTACTTAAATAAAAATTCTATTTCAGAACAACACAATCGTCTATTTAATTTAAAATTCCAAAGAAATTGTCTTATAAAACGACATTTCTAGTTGAAATAAAGAAAAATAGAAAAACTAAGATTTCATTTTACAGTATTGGGGTCAACGGATGGGAAAACAAATGTCATAAGCATAACCTCTATTGAGACCCCAGACGCACGTATGTTTGAGGTCCCAGATGAATACAAACCCGTGAGTAAGCATGCTGCTATATTGTCTTCTAAAGTATATACGAAAATAAAAAATTCGCTTAAAAAAAGACACCAAGCACGCGCAGTCTGGATACCTCTAAATACTGATTTGAAGAAAATATATCTGGATGAAGGTGAAAATTTACAGTTTGGTGACCAATATTTGGATGAGATTACAGGAAGGACAATGCCCTCACAAAATAACAGTAATAGCAATGCGCCAGAACAAAAAAATATAGGAAAAATAGCAGAAAGATTTTTAATAGAAAAATTTACGAATAAAACATCAAATGCTGCTCAGTGGATCAAGGAATTTGAGAGTGAATGTGGAAGGTTCGAGATTTTACAAGATGAAGAAAAAATTGAGATATTAAAACATCTGCTTGATAAACAATGCCTAGATTGGTATAGCAGTATGTTAATAAAACTGACGGTGAATTCCCAATGGGCAATATGGAAGGATAACTTTTGTGAAACATATGGAAATAAAGGTTGGTCCCAAATCAAATACGCCTTCACATTTAGATTTCAAGCAGGATCATTACTGGAATATGCCACCAAAAAGGAAAGACTATTATTGGAAGTAAACAAGCACATCGACACCCAAACAATGATTAATCTCATTGTAATGGGGTTACCAGATTATATATTGAACAAAATTGATAAAGAGACAGTAAAATCAACTGCAAGCCTCTTTAACGAAATTGGAAAACATGAACATGTAGCGAACAAAAATAATTTTATCAGGAATAAAAAAAATACTACCAACGATTATAAAGGAAAGACAGAAAAAATAAAACCATGTAGAACATGTGAAAATTTGAGTAAAGGAATACGGTTCCATCCAGAAGAAAAATGCTGGTTCAAACTGACAGAACAAAATAATCAAAACAGAAACATTAATAAAACTGTTAACAATTCAGTAATTGATGTTGAACTAAATAATGAAAAAAAAAACGAATAATAACACCATTAATTAAAGTCAAACTATTAATAAACGCACAGTTAAAAACTTTTGGATTATATGATTCGGGATCAAATGTTTCTATAATTAATACCAAATTAATAAAACTGAAGGGAAAAGAAGATAATGATACAAAAAGTGATAATTTAATCACAATTAATGGTGTTAAAAAAACAGTTGGTTTGACAACATTGAAAATTAAAATTTTTGATATTGAAGAAGAAGCAGATGTTTATATAATCGATGGAGAAGAATTTAAATACGACTTTCTAATTGGACTGGATATCATAAAAAAATTTAGACTGGTTCAAGATGAAAATTTGAGAATAACACAAAAAAAAGAAGAAATACTAATAGAAGAAGGAAAAAGCCTTATGAAAGAGGATGAAACCAGAAACAACACTTTTAAGGAAGTGAAAAATACAACAAACCCATGTTCAATAAATTTTAATGAACACATAAATGAAGAAGATTTCAAAATAAATATGAGTAATTTAAATACCAAACAAAAGTCAGAAATATACAAGCTGATTGACAGTAACAAATCCATTTTTGCAAAGGACAAATATGACATTGGCACGGTTAAAGAATATGAAGCACGTATAGATTTACTTATGGAAAAATATTGTAGTAAACGGCCCTACAGATGTTCAGTTGAAGACAAAAAGGAAATAGAACAACAAATTGCTAAGTTACTCGACAAAAACCTTATTGAGGAATCTTATAGCCCATTTGCGGCTCCAGTAACTTTGGCTTTTAAAAAAGAAGACAACAGAAAGTCAAGATTATGCATCGATTTTAGAGATCTAAATAAAATTGTGGTACCCCAAGCTCAGCCATTTCCATTGATAGACGACCTAGTGATAAAGACAAGAAACTCAACATTCTTCACAACATTGGACATCAATTCGGCGTTCTGGTCAATCCCGTTAAGAATTGAAGACAGGAAAAAAACTGCCTTTGTAACGCAAGAAGGGCATTATCAATGGACATGTTTACCTTTTGGTTTGAAGACATCACCAGCTATTTTTCAAAGGATACTAGGTAACATTTTAAGAAAACATAAGCTTACTGATTTTGCCGTTAACTACATAGATGATATCCTAATATTTTCTAAGACTTTTCCAGAGCACATTGATCATCTGACACAATTGTTAGAAGCTATAAAAATTGAGGGTTTTAGACTAAAATTTACAAAATGTACATTTGCTTCGGATAAAGTAAAATATCTCGGTCATATAATACATAATAATACAGTACGGCCAGTAAGAGATAATTTAGTATCAATAAAAGATTTCCCAATACCAAAAACTCAAAAAAATGTTAGGTAATTTCTGGGTAAAATTAACTTCTACCACAAGTATATACCAAAAAGTGCACTTATTTTAGAACCTTTACATAATTTACTCAGAAAAAATCAGAAATTTATTTGGTCTGCAGATTGTCAAAAATCTTTTGAAGTCATAAAAAACTTATTGTGCTCACAACCAATCTTAGAAATATTTGATCAGAAGCTACCAATAAATATTCACACAGATGCATCTTTAGAAGGTATTGGGGCAGTGTTAAAACAAACACAACCAAATGGAAAAAATAAGCCAGTGGCATACTTCTCGAAGAAATTAAATCAAGTACAAAAGAAAAGAAAGGCAATTTATTTAGAATGTTTAGCTATTAAAGAAGCAATAAGATACTGGCAATTTTGGTTAATAGGTAAGTCTTTTACAGTATATTCAGACCATAAGCCATTAGAAAATTTAAATATTAAATCTAGGACAGATGACGAATTAGGAGATTTAACGTATTACCTATCACAGTATGATTTTAAAATTAAATACGCTCCGGGAAAAGAAAATATAGAAGCAGATTGTTTAAGTAGGAACCCAGTATTGGATGCAAATGAGGATACAGATGAACAATTAAAAATTGTAAACATGGTAACATTAAATGATATTATTACAGATCAGGTAAAAAATGAAGATATACAAAATAATAAATCAAAATTAATATCAAGAGACAATGTTTACTATAAAAAAGTTAGAAAACGTGAAAAAATTATTTTATCAGAAGATTACAGTAAAAAACTTATCAAAGATGTACATGAAAACATGTGTCATTTAGGTGTGAAACAAATGCAAAACAAAATTAGTACGTTTTATACAGCAAAAAATTTAACAATAAATATTAAAGGACATTGTAAAAGTTGTGAGATATGCATAAAAAATAAAACAAGGGGACAGGATAAGTATGGTTTAATGTCACATTTAGGTCCTGCAACAAAACCGTTCGAAATAGTCTCAATTGACACGATTGGAGGTTTTGGAGGCTCACGATCAACGAAAAGATATTTACACCTTTTAGTGGACCACTTTACACGATATGCTTATATAGTTACCTCAAAAACACAAAGTGCAAATGATTTTGTTAAACTAATCAATACTGTAACAGATTCAGATACAATTGGAATGCTTCTCACTGATCAATACCCGGGCATTAATTCAAAAGAATTCAAAACATTTTTAAATGAAAAATCAATACCAATGATCTTTACTGCAGTAAATGCCCCGTTTTCAAACGGTTTAAATGAAAGACTTAATCAAACGCTTGTAAACAAAATCCGATGTAAAATAAATGAAAAAAAAAATAAAATAGCATGGACGACCATTGCTCATAATTGTGTAGATAAATATAATAATACAGAACATACAGTTACTGGCTTTGCACCAAAATACTTGTTAGATGGTACAGATGTTTCTTTTTGCCAAAAGAACTAAAAAAAGATAAGACAAAAGAGGAATGGATTAAAGATAGGGAAATAGCATTTGAAAATACATTAAAATCACACAACTACAATAAACGAATATTTGATAAAAATAGAACTCATTATAATTTTAATATCGGGGATATGATTTATGTAGAGAATGGGAACAAATTAAATAGAAATAAACTAGATGAACTGAAGATTGGTCCTTTTAAAATTATTGAAAAAATATCAAATTCAATATATAGAATTAATACAGGTCATAAAAAGTTAGAGTCAAATCTTTTTCATGTCACAAAACTTATACCAATACCTACATAAAAACAGAAATGAGACAGAAAAAAATATGTTATAGACATTATTTAGATATAATATTATTGGAAAATTTAAATTTAGTTTTATTTAGTATTAGTAGTAGTAGGTAGTGAAAATTTTGGTAAAAATTTTCATATTTGAGGAGGGAGATGTAAAGAAACTATGTTTAAGTTTCTTTAATTTGTACTGTAATTTATTGATAGATGGCGCTAGTAGCCAACAGTTGATAAAGCAGTTTAATGTTTGGCGTTGACACAAATGTCAATGAACTAATTACTAAAGTATTTTCAAGATTGTTTTAAATAGTAAAAAGCCTAAGAATAGTTATTTTAAGTTAATAGACTTTAAATGTCGTTTTTCTATTTCAGGTAAGCTATGTTTAAGATAAGTTTAAGATTATAATATTGTTATAGTATGTTACAAATTACTTAAATAAAAATTCTATTTCAGAACAACACAATCGTCTATTTAATTTAAAATTCCAAAGAAATTGTCTTATAAGCATAAATACTAAAGGTCTCTCCTTTCAATGTGCAACCTTGACCTAGGGTAATAATCCCGTTGCCGACAAGGTTCACCATTGTGATTCCGTTGGTGCAAATAATGCGAGTTTGGCATTCCGAACAACATGTATACAACCAGCTGTTCGGCCTGTGCAATTTGATCCATTGCTCGTTACATGACGATTTTACGGAGTGGCATAATTGTTTTTTATTTAATATTTTCATCTCGCAGATTGATTGCTGCATGTTTAGATTGTAGATGGGCAAGTTTAGTGAGCATAACAAGATATCGTTAGGGACGTGGGTACATGATTGTAGGTCTTCTTCTGATAGTAGAAATGCTGTATCCTTGCGCAAATTGTAGGCTATGAGCGGTACTGATGGAATGAGTTGATAATATTGTGCTCCTCTCTTTTGCGAAATAGATATGATTTTATTCAACTCAAATAATTCGTTGCATATGAGTGGAACCTTGATCTCAATGATTAAGTAATTAGAGAAGACTCTAGCCGACACCTTTAGCAAACGGTACAAATCCTTGACATTCCTCAAGTCCATAGGTATTGTAAGTTTACCATTCAGTCGACTGGAGATAGTGCTCAGCTGATACGATAGTTGCTCCGGTGACAGCAAATGGCTGTCAATGCGTCCGTGTGAGATATCTGTTACAGTACCGATCAGCGTTTGCTGAATCCAACGAATATTTGAAAGAATGATTGATGCTGCTAGTGATGATGAAGTGATGTAAAGGCCATCTTCATTTGCGAAACGTACCTTGTTCACCTCAGATGTTATATTTTGTAGATGTTGTTTGATAAATGAAAATTGTTTATTCATGATATCCTCGTTACGGCGTACGATGTTGAACTCTGATTCTAAGATGATTGTTTGATTTTTTATAAGTTTCTGTAGATGAGCTTCATTATGACTGATTTTTTCGATGTCACCTTTATATTGTTCTGCAAACCTTTCGTCTAGTACACCGAATAACGAGCTGGCAATATAACCCACACCGTTTACTAGGCCTCTTTTCGGCCTCTTCGGGCTTTGATATTTAAGTAACATATCATAATGTTCAATGTCGCTTATTTCGTGCTCTAATTGATGAATGATGCTCTGATATTGTTTACTTGACTGTGTTATGCACAATGACTTGATATGATTGACGTAACTCTTGATGTCAGCTAAGCCTTTCCAGTAGGTCGTCATATTGTAGTAGACAACTAGACGCCACTCGTCTTGGATGTACTGAAGATTGGATATTCTGTCGAAGTAAATGGCTTGATTCTGATCTAATGATGTCAGATTATACGATTCTGGATTAGGTATATTTTCCGCTGAAGTAGATGATAATAACATGAAAAATAGTAATAGGAAGCTGGTGAATAGATTCTTCAATGAAACGTTGTTGCGAGGAAGTCTCTTTCTCTTGCTTTGCTCGTCAGATTTGTTTTGATGATAAACATTTTGATCTTGTGTTGTATCCTCGTTTACTGGTAACAACACAAGTCTGGTGATAGGACGTTGAATGATGTGATTTTTGGTTTTTAAGCTGACTACCCTTACATAGCCATCCCTTCCAGGATGAACTGCTTGAATACGTCCTAGCGCCCACTTGCCGGGTGGCAAGTTTTCTTCCTTGATAAGAACGACATCATCGACTTCGAAATTCCTACTTGGCTTACGCCATTTTGATCTGGCCTGCAGTTGCTGTAGATACTCGCTTGACCACCTTTTCCAAAGTTGTTTGTTCATTGATTGAATGAGTTGCCACCGTGTTGTGTGGCTTATGTGATCTGGATCAGTCTGTGGTCTAGAAAGAAGCGGGCCGCCAATCAAAAAGTGACCTGGCGTAAGAACGTCGTCTTCAGGGCTCTCCGTCAACTGACAGAGAGGTCTTGAGTTCAGACATGCCTCGATTTGGTATAGGAGGGTAGTAAACTCCTCATAAGTGAGTTTCTGATCTCCGATGATGCGCTTCAGATGATATTTGAGGCTTTTCACCGCAGCCTCCCAAAGACCACCTGCACTTGGCCATGCAGGAGCGTTGAAGTGCCACTTTATGTTCATCTCATTGATGTTACTGAAGATATCGGTGTTGATTGTGGCTATTATACCTTGATACTCCTTCTTTATGATACGGTTGGCACCTACGAAATTCGTGCCATTGTCACTGTAAACGTGACTTGGTGTTCCACGTCGGGCCGAGAACCTACGAAAGGCTGCTAGAAATGCTGGCGTACTGAGATCAGACACTAGCTCCAGATGAACAGCCTTGGTAGATAAACAAACAAACACAGCAATATAGCCCTTAACAGTTTTGATTCCACGTCCCTTATTAGCCTTCAACTCGACGTGTCCGGTAAAATCGACACCCGTGTGAGAGAAGGGTCGTGATGGGGTGACTCGTGGTTGTGGAAGATCAGCCATGATTTGTTGATACTGTGTTTGAGTAAAACGCTGACACTTAACGCATGATCTCAGCTTCCTTTTGACGGTACGGATTCCACTGATGATCCAATACTTGTCTCTGATGTATGAAAGTGTCAGTCGCGGGCCTCCATGTAACGTGGTAATATGAGCTTGATCAATGATTAAATCTGTGAGACGACTATGGCTTGATAATATGATAGGATGCTTTGATGAGTCGTTGATGCGTGCGTTTTTCAGTCGTCCACCCACTCTAAGGATACCGTGCTCATCTATGAACGGGTTAAGACATGATATTTTGCTTCTAGGATGCACATGTCCCTTTTGATTGATAAACAAAATATCTTCATGAAATTGTTTTAATTGGTCATCTTTTCTAATATTATTCAATGCATTGTCCATTTCTGATGACGTTAAAACATGATTTGGACGTGTGTTTACCTCGTGATTGGGTAATGAAACGTGATATCCAAGCGACGATTCTTACAATGCGAGTTAAGGAGCTGTAGTTCTGTAATAACTCGTGAATTAATGAAATATGATTTTGATGTACAACTGTGTTTACACAAGGCTTCTTGGTCTCCAAATCTGGTGATTGATATGAGGTGATAGGATGGGTGCTTTGTTCGAAATTGGTTATCCATTTCGGACCCTGCCACCACAACGGATGGCTTGATAACTTCCGTGACGTCAGACCTCGAGTAGCGCAATCAGCTGAATTCTCTTCGGATCTCACATGATGCCAACTTGATGATGGAATGATATTAGTGATTTTGTTGATTCTGTTTGCCACAAATGGTTTCCACCTTTTCACGTCGCCTTGAATCCACCCTAAAACTATCATCGAGTCTGTCCAGGTGTAAATCTCCACATCTTGATTTGATAATGATTCCCTGACTTTCTTGATAAGTTCAGATAGTAGTAGCGCACCGCATAGCTCTAGTCGTGGTAATGATACCTTTTTTGCCAGAGGTGCCAACTTTGTTTTTGCTACAGCGAGCGTTGATTTGCGCTCGCCCTTATTGTCGTTTGCTACTACATACACAACACATGCGTATGCTTTGTCGGATGCGTCACAAAATCCATGAAGTTGATATGTTTGGTTTGTGTTGCCGAGATAACGTGGTATAATAAATTGATCTATGATATTGAAATCATTCTTGATTTGAGCCCAGTCATCTTGAATCGGTTGTGGAACTTCTTCGTCCCATGATAAATGTAATGACCATGCATTTTGAAAAAGCAGTTTGGCTCTGATTGATAATGGTGACAGCCAGCCTAAAGGGTCGAATATCTTCGAGATTTCCGAAAGTAACTGTCTCTTTGTGACGCGTTTGTCGTGAGAATGTAATTGATTTTGAAAGCTAAAGCTATCTGTTGATGAGGTCCATCTTAGTCCAAGTGTTTTTCTTGTTTCCGAGCACTTGAAGTCTAAGGGGCTGTTGAGTTGATCTGGTGATAAGTCTACCAGTAGGTCCGGTACGTTACTAGACCATTTCCGGAGGTTCATACCAGCTCCCTTCAGCATCTCAATGAGTTGATGCTGAAGCTCCTTCGCTTGATGAATGGTATTTGCTCCACTAAACAGATCGTCCATATAAAATGATTGACTTAAGGCTGACGCTGCTAAAGGATACTTGTTGGCATCGTCTATTGCCAACTGTTTTAGCGTTCGCATCGCTAAGTAAGGAGCGGCCTTAGTACCGTACGTTATAGTTGTAAGATGATGTTCGTTGAGTACTTCTTGAGATGATTGCCGCCAAATGATTGATTGAAGATGGCGGTCCGATTGCCTGATAAAGATTTGGCGGAACATTTTCTCTATGTCTGCCGTGATAACGTAAGTATATGTTCTCCAGGATAGAATGAGCGTCATGAGGTCTTTTTGAAGATTTGGTCCGCAGCACATGAGGTTATTTAGGCTTTTTCCTGATGATAATTTCGCCGACGCATTGAAAACGACTCTAAGTTTTGTTGTTGTCGAGTCTAATTTCATTACGCCATGATGTGGTAAAAAGAAGGCACGGTTTGATTCGTCGACATTATTTGCTGTACACATGTGACCTAGTTGTTGATATTCACACATAAATGTTTTATAATTTTCCGCGAATGATTCGTTATTACACATTTTTCTTTCTAACTGTTTGAATTGTGCAATAGCCTTTGATTTAGATGTCCCCAGCTGATTTTCATATTCGGGTTTCATAGGTATGCCAACCTCGTATCTACCAGAAGCCAAACGACGAGTAGCCTGCTGATAAAACTCTTCACAGTACTGCTCCTCACTGGTTAGGGTTGATGATGATGATGTTGCAACGTCCTCTATCTCCCAATATTTTGAAAAATCCGATATATCATTTGTTGCGATATGACAGTTAAATGTGCGAACATTGCCAGACAGGATCCATCCGAGTGCGGTCTGTTGTGCAATCGGAGCCTGCGCTGGTCCTTTGATGAGACCTTCCATGATGATTTGAGAATAGATACTGACATCCAAGAGAATATCTATTGGTTTAGACACGTTGTATTCCGGATCTGCTAATTGAAGATGCTGAATATGAGGCCATGATTGTTTTTGAATGGTGCACCTGGCAAGCAGTTAGCGACTTTAGACAGAACCAATGCTTCTGTAGTAAAATGATAGTCACCATAGATTGATTGACAGTCGATTGATACCCGTCCTTTGCTTTGCTTAGTACCGGCACCTATTCCTGATACTGATGCGTTGTAACGTTGACGCTGCAACCCTAGTCGCTGAACAGCGTTTTCCGATATTAATGATATTTGTGAGCCCTGGTCTAGAAGTGCCCTAAGGGTCACGTAGCTGCCGTCAGTACACCTGACACAGATTAACAGCGTGGTTAGCAATAACTCTTCGTCATCCCCTGCGACATGATTAACGTTAGGATGGTCGTTTGATGAGTTTGATGACGAAGCGGTCATTGAAGACGATGATGATGATGAAGTGGCTTGAGAAGTTGGTTTTGATGATGGAACACACGCTTCATGGAGTACCGTATGATGATTACCTTGGCAGGTTTTGCAACGTTTCGTAGATGTGCATTTTTTTCCATCGTGACTAAATAAACAATTTCGACATATATTTGATTTCGACAATGTTTTCAATTGTACCTCTGATGACATTTTTATAAATTTTTGACACGATAGCAAATTGCGAGTATGATTTGAATTGCATACGGTGCATTTCGAAGTTTGCGTAATGATGGCCTGATAATTTTTATTTGCGAAACCTTTAATATAGTTTTGCTTATTATGCGATTGATTAGGGTTCCGTTTGCTTGATGATGAGGATTCCTTATTGGTTTTAATGGGCTCAAGAGCAGTGAATTTACTCTCAAGATATGACATTAACTCCTCCAACTTTGGTAGGTCACGAGGATTCTTGCGTGCTTCTTTGTACCCAGCATATGTTTCTGGGTCCAGTTTTTTGCAGAGCAGGTGAACCAACAACGGGTCCCATGTATTCGTATCAACACCAAGATTGTGTATCGCGTGAATACATTCAGTTGAGGTATCATATAAACTTTTGATGTCTGATGATGTTTGCTTTTGGATGTTTGGTTGGTTTAGGAAGATTTCGATGTGATTGGTGAAAAGAAGTTGAGTGTTATTGTACCGATGTAATAAGATATCCCACGCCGTGTCGTAGTTATCCGATGATATATGGAGATGATGAATGAGACGCTCTGCCTCACCCTTAAGTTTTCCCTTAAGGTGCTGCATCTTCTGAGCTTTCGTGATTGAGTTGTTGTTATGAATTGTCTCGGTGAACAAGTCATAAAATGTTGGCCATTGAGTGTAGTTTCCGCCAAATGAAGGTATGTCAATGTGCGGGGTTGATCTTTCCAAATGAGATGTTGATGAGATTTTCTTATGAAGCTCTCTTTTGATGTTTTTGTAGGCCAATTCATGACTGTTGAACTCCTCGTCGTATGATATGTCACCTCCTACTAATATATGATCGATTTGCAAATGTTGCGTATCGATCATTGCCCACTTTGCTTGGATGTTTCTGAGCTCATCCTCAAGTTCCCATTTGTCCGATATCTGATCAATCTTGATACCTTTGACCAGTCGAGTAAATGCCCTAAAGTTTGTGCGTTGCAGTGATATTAGTTTGTCTAATTTGCCATCAGGTTGAGTTGATTTGTTTGATTTGTCGTAAGACGAAAAGAGATTCCGTAAAGTTTGATAGTGATCTTTGCCGTTTTGATACGTGTTGTCAAGAAAATAGTCGACCGCCGCATCTTTATGCTCCGATATTTGCCTATGATTTTGTTCGAACTCTCCCCAGAGGTTGTCTATCGCGTCTAAACGTTTCTTAAGGTACTCGGATGTTTTACGAGAATCCGAGTCCTTGCTGAAGTTAACCTTGATGGTATTGAAATTGGCGATGATTTCAGATTGACGGGCAATAATATCTTCCATGATGTAGGTAGGTCAAAGGAACAGTCTTACTTGTAAATCTGATGATCCACGTGCTGACGATGCTGATTGCGGACGCTGAAGCCTCGCGCCGCCCGATGATGAGCTCCACGGAGCCTGATGATGATGATGTTTCGTCGTAATTTGCTTACCACGACCGTGCTGTTGACCTATGCTTAAGCCAAACGTGACTCAAGTCTAGGATGATTGCGTGAAAAGAGTTTCTCACTGGTTTGATCTCAGGACGACGTTCGCGTGAGATTGCCACCGAGCTGTGCGCGCGATAGCTCAAAGTGCCGCGACGAGGTCCTGATGCTAATCTCGAAGGACCAAAAATAAATGTAGGGGATCCCTGCACTTAGTGATGATACCGGGGCGATTCTATAGGGATGATGAAATAAAACCGACCACAGCGAATGTCCGTTGAACACTGATTTATTGATTTAATGTACTTACACAAATTAGCTAAGTAATAGGTACAAAATGCTGAGTGCACAGAATGCACGGCGCGTGACTATGAAAAGTAATGTGCGGTTCCGTACAACCTACCTCCTAGGTACGTTTATTATGGAAATACAAATTTGGTGCAGGTACACGTTTCCAGAATTAGCTGACCTCTCATTGTACGGAATGCCAATATAATGTGAGATCAGCTTATACTAACCTCTCGTCCCAGCCGCCGCGGTGGACGCGGCGGTAGACGATCCGGGCGTCGGGTCCACGGGATGGCTTCCGGCTACCGTAGACGCGGGCCTGTGGAGGGTGAGTAGGTAATGAGCTAGCTCGCCGTCCGTCCGTCCAATGACGACGACAGGCCGCGTCGACGGCGCGTTCTTGTTCCACGCGCGCCTCAAACAAATGTCAGTTTATGTATGTTTAGGTACGGGTGCAAAAGTAGTAGGTACCTCATGGACGCATGGGTAAAGTAGGAATATAACGCATTCAAGGTCATGCTACTTTTGTACTCATCTTTACCTACAACCACAATATAAATATGGACAGTAGGTACGGAAACTGCCTACAAACGCTCGAAATCGCACACTCACACAAACATGCGCATTGACAGGGCCAGCTAGCGAACACCGCAGTGCTCTCAGTTGTGCGTGCCGCGCCGAGACGAGTGATTAGTTTAATGCCGGGAACGTATACGGGTGTTTGAACTCGGCTTCATCAAAACCGGAGATATTGTATTTTAAACTTCCTACTAATTTTGAAAGGTAAGAATGATTTTTGTTATCGAATAATACCTATTATGTCCTTGTGATCGATCATAATGAATTTTTATTTGTTTGTTACACCGACGCTGCCTACGTGTTATCATTATAATGTCTAACAGTCTTAACTCAACAACACGCCCAACGAATACCTACGGGGCCAGAACGGGGTAATATTATTATAATACGTATAACAACGTAGCAAGCGGTGGCGCGCTGCGGTCCTACGATGCACCGTTTCAGAGTTATGGGCGTTCAAAGTTTCTGTAAAAAAAAAAATTAAATTGAAATATCTCGAAAACGGAGCGTCCTAGACAAAAAAGGACCAAAATTTTGACTCCCCTCTGTCACCCCCGTGATATTTAAGTGAGAATCACTTTTCACCAAAAAATTTTTTTTTTTTACACTGGTCCAACTTTACGTAATAATAACATTAAATAACATTTAATTAGTCTAAAACTGTGTAGTATGATATGAAGGAAAGTTCATTGATAATAATAATTTAAAACAATATATTCGTTCTTAATATTAATAAATTATGTTAATTATTTATGCACATTACTAGTTGTAGTAAGCTAGTTATTTAATTTCAATTCGATTCATTGATCACAACAGAATAAAAATATTTAAAAAAAAAACAATATCATCAACATTAAAAGGGACAACCCTATGCTTCAATGGAGCGTAGGTAGTTATCACATCAACTAGGCTTAGTTTCGGTACTGTCCATATTTATACTGTGCTACAACTATGTCAATATCATCTCAAGTAATTTTATTTGAAACTCTAATCCGGACTGTCCTTACTACGCTGTAGTATGGTTACATTACATTTCGAGGCGAGAATCTATGATACTTGGATACTCCCAAAAAAAATAACATCATTTCCATAAAATAAAAGTATTTTATAAGGATGTGCCGAGTGGTCGGCCAACTAGTCTGCCCCAATCTAAACAAGCCAAGTTATGGTGTCTACGATACTTACGCATTGAAAATAGCTTTCTTTTTCCTGTAAGAATATTTATAATGTAACTTTTTATTTAGTATTCAAAAAAGTATTTGATAAATATTATCTACATCACAGTACTTTGAATAAAAAGAAAATACAATGTCACAAAAATAAAAACTAGACATGGGGTTCGAACCAGGGCACTGCTGTATGGCAATCCATCCCTCTACCAAACAAGCTGTTTTAGCAGTTGTAAAAGTGTTCGAAAAAACTGAGCGTATTCGAACTGATAACTCATGGGTAGTAAGATATTTCTATATTTTATAGTTTTAGAAATATTTAGTACTTATTACTAAAATTGCTCTTACTAAGTTCGGCGTTTGATTTGTATGAACGTTTTGTAAGCTTCTGAGCGGGTTTCTTTTCTTGATGGCGCGAGTGTTATAGGCTACATTAAAATTAAAAATCAAAGAATATAATACACTAGTAAAATAATACACAAACATAACAAAAACAAACAAAAACAAAATAACTAAACAAAATAATTGCGTAGAAAATAGTCCGCTGTCTGTAATGTCGCCAAACATAGGTTCGTCTCGCAACAACTGCCGCAGCAGACTGAATGTCACTATTGAACAAATTGAAAAGGATAGCGCTATTACTACCGCGTTCCAAACGTGAGACAGAAAGAATGTGCGCTCGCTTAGAATAAAATAACGTAAGCGCCAATCACAGGAATGCTAATTACGAGAAAACCATGTAGAAAATTAATAAAAAAAATGTGCACGATTTGAGATAATATAGTTACCTATCTATTATGTAAAAATCGTCACTAAATTCCTTAAGGTTTCAGAGATCCAACTCTAAATAAGTGCAAAACGAGTTGTTTTAGTATTTTTTTTCTATCGAGGTTTTTTCATCCAATCGTGTTTTCGCTTGTACAGATTTAAAGATTATAAGTCCAAGTTTAATGGTGACCAAATACCGAATTCTTAGGTCATATAGATACCGAGATCTAGATCGCCCATTATCACCAAAACAGCATCATACGAACTCTTAAGCCGTTTTTCTAACGCCTATAATTTGAAACCCGTCGTCACTGGGATTGATCGCCTTCATGAGTGCTTGTTTAGTAGCAGAGGACGATGAGTAATCAGCTAGTCGCTCAGCGGTGGGGTAAGCTACGACACACGGTACGGGCGCGCGTGAGTCGACAACCGGCGCTAGTTTAGTTTTAGGTAGACGAAGTTTTAATGAATCCGCATAAGAAATTTTGTTACAGTTACTTGTATTGACACTATTATTTGATTTCAATTTATCCAATTCGCGTTCCGTAACTGCTAATTTTGTTTCATTGGAGGATGATTTTATGGCTAACAAAGAAACAATGGACGTTATGCGCTGAGTCATGTCCATGACGGCAGATTTATTTGCAACATTAATTCGGGAACCTTGGTCATTAACAAGTTCATTAATTTTGGTTAGAAATACAGACGCCTGAGAAACTAAATCGTAATAGTCGTCATGGCTCGCACTTGGACTGGCACTTAATAACGGCGAAGACTTTTCAATAGAATTGGATGTATGAAGCCGTTTTGATCTGTCGTTGGGCGAAATGTACGTAGGAGACATTTCCCTGAACAATCGTTTCGGATTACCGGAGGTAGGTGTTTCATCATTCCGGCGCATTGTTTCTTTTCCGCGATCCGGAGGTTCGTCGTTTGTAGTCAACATATTATAAATTATGGATTTCAAACTAAAACGTACTTGATTATATCGTTAACAGTAAAATAAATAATAGAAGACAAATACGGCAAATGTATGACGAGTTACCCACACACCCAAAAAAATAAATGTACTCACCGAATGACAACGAAACTAACTTATTGATGATTAAACGAACTTACCTGTACGTGAAGTTCAATCACAATTACTCGAAGAGCTTCGTTCGAAGATATTAGCATTAAACACATGTAGTTTCACCTACAGACTCGCCATTTCGCATTGAATTTAGGAGAAGAAAAAAAAATCTAATGTAAGGTAGATTCAAAACTTTGTTCCTGACAATGTCACCTAGCCAGCTCATTTAGTTTGGAGGATTGCTGAGCTGTTTTCATATTTCACAACTATAGGTAATTAGCATGACTGGGAGGGAGGGATGCTAATATCTTCGAACGAAGCTCTTCGAGTAATTGTGATTGAACTTCACGTACAGGTAAGTTCGTTTAATCATCAATTACTCTCAAGCTTCGTTCTCGATATTAGCATTAAACACATGTAGATGTTGAGAGATAGTATTCATTTGTGAAATATAATCAATTACATAGTTACATATTGTATGTAGGCTTGAAGAAGTTTGAATAATGGAACAAATAAATATTCACTTTATTTCTTAACTATTTAAGCCAATCACGTAATTGAATAGCTTTTCATTGATAACAATAGCATAATAAAATATCTATCTTTATCCATTTAACACGCTTGTGACAAAATCAATTGGAACAGACATAACAACTGATGTTATTCTATTAATATAATCCATCCACCTGGCAGTTTTACGTATAACGTCTAGGCTAACCACGCACGCAGCTAGCGCAGGCTAGGCACGCAACCGCTTCTAAAGCTTAAAGAAGCTTTAGAAGTAGCTGCGTACCTGGTGTTAAGTGCAGTAACCAGTGAAATATCAAAGCCAATGGTTTATAACACGGTATTTACCCATTTGCTCAAAGTCTGCGACGTTACTGCTCGGTGTGGTTTTGAAAATATAATACCTAAACAATGATTGATGATCTTGACGTATCTGATTAGTCCTATCAAAGAGTACCGGCCGGCAGGGCATATTTGCGGCCTTTGTGAAATAACGGTAAGACTGGTTGTAAATAACCCCAGTAACCCCACTCGTGAAGTTTTAATTAAACCGGTTATTTTAATAATATACCCTGAATCGAATGTTATAATGTTATCAATATGTTTTTCTGATTAGGTCTCCATTCTATGGGCTAGAAGGGTCACTAACTTTTTGCAAAGTTTTTCTAGAGTTACATTTTCGTTGGGATATAATTCCACCAAATTATTTAAAACTAGATCAGTGTTCCACGTTAAATTGTATTCAGGAACTGTGGGCCGCAATCGAAAGATTTCCTTAAAGAATCTATGTATAAATCCATTGTTTACTTTATCGGGTCCAAGTAACAATGATAAAGCGGATCACGAGCTATTTAGGGATAGAGTACCATACCGAGCTCCGGTATTAAACAATTGCGTAATAAAAACAAAGAATATTCGATGTCGAAGCGTTATAGGGAAATACGTTGTTGTCGTGACTGTACACAAACCTGTTATGGAAAGTATCATACTGCTTGGCAGTGCTATCTGACAAAGATGCTAGCACTATGACTATTATTATAGACGCTTGTGGAATTGCTCTTCTGAAAAGAAATGCCCGGACAACCTCCCGACAAACAGTGTAATTTGCCGGTAAATTCCACCTTCGCTTTAATGAAAAATAATTAAATTACCTTCTGATCTTAAAAATATGTGTTTTGTTGCGAGGAGTCTTGTAAAAAGACGGTAACATTATCAAGAAACATAGGTTAGGTATCGCACTTATGATTTATTCTGCTCGCGAACAAGTCAATGCAAGGGACAGTGAAGTGTTGCGTTATTTTTTATTATTAAAAGCAGTTTGAGAAAATTCCCACTTTATGTCGGGGTGTAATCTTCTTCAACATCCGGAATTATCCGATCAGAAGAACGTATATAATCGGCATGAACCATAATTTTAAGCGCTTCGCACCATTGCCACAATTGTTTCGTAAAATCGGTCAAATGGGGAAATTGTATGCCACCCGTTGTATGTACGAGATTGCCGTAGTATTGTCAATACGTAACAATACTTGACAGTTTTTCAAATCTTGAGCAAAAACTTTAAGCCCAAGAAAAGCTGCAAGTATTTCCAAATAACTAACATGAAGGGAACTTTGCTCATGTTGACTCCACTCCAAGGTCCACTGGCAGTCTCGTCACCACAGGCGACACCCCCCCCCCCCTCCGTTGTTGAGGCATCTCTCAATATCTCCAAGGAATGTGTGTCGACCTTAATCTCACATACTGATTCCTTTATCGCATTAAGCCACCAGTCAAAGATGGGGGAAAACTCAATTGGGAAGCTTATAAACTTTTCGATTATCATAATGGCAGTTTTACTTCAAATCGACCTATTTGACTCTATAATATTATGACTATGACTCTATAATATTTCAGGAAGTTGCGACAATTAGTTGGTACAACAGAACTTTTTTCAGTGTTGATGATGAGTCCTAAACTCCTAACGATTCTAATATTTTTTTAGTGTCATTCACATCTTGCAAACAGGTCGGTATACGATTGACCAACCAAAAACAAATTATCCGAATAAAATGTAAACAAATATCCCAAAGTGATCAGTAATTTGGCCACTGGTTTAAGAATTTTCGTAAAAATATACACAGCAGTGGTTAATAAACCCAACGGTAACACGTTAAACTCATACAGATTGCCATTGAATTGAAAACGTAAATTTTATATTTCTTTGAGTTGGGATGAATGCTTATTTTAAAAAAAATAGGCATCTTTTAAATCAATTATTATTATTATTATTTATTAAATATGAAATGTTGTTCGCCTGAGGGACAAGAAATATCCTGGATATGTATTGACCCGCGCATGGTTGACATAAAGACACTGCCCCAGTACTAATAACATCATACATTGATGCTTCAAAGTCCTTGTATTCGGATTGTGAATAAAATTAAATAGGCTCTGATGGAACAGTTGTTTGTATAACTGGGTCAGAAAACAATTTTATAGCCAGTAATCCAAGATCGTATAGGAAGATTACTAGTCAATAAACACCACTGTTCATAGAAAAACGAAAGACGACCCGCGGGGCATACCGGCTCTAACGTCGGTGACCTGCTTGCAGCTGACGTGACAATGTCCTAGAAGCGTTGTTTTGTGTCGTCCTCGTCTGCTGCCTCAGATTATGAGTTGATGGCGCCGCCCGCGCATATCTCGCGCCCCCGGCGGCGGTGGTAGGAACTGTCAGCGACGCGCCGCAGGTTCGGTAGTTTAAAGGCCGGTTGACTGCTTTAGTCGGTCTATTTGCCATGGACTGCATTTTAGGCGACCTTATATCACCTCCCGATTATAAATTCGTTTTTGCTGATCTTAATGTTTCTGCTAAGCTACACCAAAGAGCATTTCGTCTATTTTTGAAAGAATGTCGTGAGATCGAGCTCGTATACTGTATATCACTGGGAATATCAGCAGTATCCATCAACAGCTTGAGAAACTCAGGGGTTTTATGACCTGATGAAAGCAGCGCAGTAATGACCTCGCTGATGGAGGACAAGACATATGATGTAAGTGTCTGTTTACCTTCAATATCCATGTCTGGGTCAGCTTGGGTTTCCATTAAAGATACTCAAATTTACGGATTGAGGGTTGGCGCTTTTATAAACGTGGGGTTCACTAGCCCCCGCTGGAGGCAGTAGGCGCGGTAAGTTGTTGCGCGGGTGGCAGCGCGGCAGTAGTGGAGCTCGGCGGCAGTACATCTACTTGTACAGTGATGTTGTCGGCGGTAGGCGATTGTGTGATGACTGGGACCGGGACCTTCTCCTCATCACTAAGTTCCACTGGAGCTGGTTGCCAGTACGAGTATCCAGGTTGTGGATCTGCATCGCCGTGATAATTATGTAGCACAATCATCATTGATTGGGATTGGTTCGCGCTCTGCATGCAAAATAAGTATTTTGCTATAGTAAACTTAATTTGGCGGGAAGTGAGACTCCTTGTGAGAAATACGCAATCCCAAGAAGCAGCGTAATACGAAGAAATAAACTTAATTTGGCGGGAAGTGAGACTCCTTGTGAGAAACACGTAATCCCAAGCAGCGTAATACGAAGAAATAAACTTAATTTGGCGGGAAGTGAGACTCCTTGTGAGATACACGCAATCCTAATAAGCAGCGTAATACGAAGAAATAAACTTAATTTGGCGGGAAGTGAGACTCCTTGTGAGAAACACGCAATCCCAATAAGCAGCGTAATACGAAGAAATAAACTTAATTTGGCGGGAAGTGAGACTCCTTGTGAGAAACACGCAATCCCAATAAGCAGCGTAATACGAAGAAATAAACTTAATTTGGCGGGAAGTGAGACTCCTTGTGAGAAACACGCAATCCCAATAAGCAGCGTAATACGAAGAAATAAACTTAATTTGGCGGGAAGTGAGACTCCTTGTAAGAAACACGCAATCCCAATAAGCGGCTTAATACTAAAAAATAAACTTAATTTGGCGGGAAGTGAGACTCCTTGTGAGAAACACGCAATCCCTTTACGCGGCTTCGTATTTATTTCTCTAGGAATAACGTAGGTACATGCTATGGAAAAACCCCACAGGTAGATCCGAGCAGCAAGTACTTAATTTTGGAAGTGGAAGGCCCCCAAAGGACAATCCGATTTTCCGTATTATAATTATACTTATAAACCGTTATCAATTTAAAACCAAAACGTTTCAATTGTACGTAACGGTTTTATTTTATTTTCTTTGTGAGAAGCCAGGCGGTGCTAAAAGTAACCAATTGAAATATGTATAACCACCAAATAAGTAGGTCAATGACTCACCCTGCAGGCTATAGGGCGTAGAACAATCACCATCCGACGACGCGACGATGCACTATCATAGCGATTACGTCGCACGTTTTATTTCACGTTCTAATTTTGTATGTTTTTTTGACAAATAACTCATTATCGCGTTAATCAGTCTTTCTTTTCGGCATTCTATAACTAAATTATAAAAACGCACTTGAATTACTTTATAAACAAAGAAATGATGCGAAACAGCGAAGCACTGATACGTGAATGGGCTGGCTAGGTGACATTGTCAGGAACAAAGTTTTGAATCTACCTTACATTAGACTTTTTTTTCTTCTCCTAAATTCAATGCGAAATGGCGAGTCTGTAGGTGAAACTACATGTGTTTAATGCTAATATCGAGAACGAAGCTTGAGAGTAATTACCAATAAAACCGAAGTTAAAATGCCAGAAAAACTTACTACACGAGCACTCAACACTAAATCACACAACTGGAAACAAATCACAAGCCGAGAATTAAACGCGAAACACAACAATCGTAATTAAAAAGCAGGAGCGAAGCCAGTATAAACCGCGCGCAATGACAGCCGGAGGGAAGTGTGTACGAAATAGTAGACCATGACCAGTACAAAAGTTTAGTTCCTGTAGCAATACGAAATCAATGATCTTCTATCCATCTATCTATCTATATAAATAAAAAGAGAAGTCCTGACTGACTGATTCATCAACGCCCAGCCCAAACCCTTGGACCTAGAAAGCTGAAATTTTGCATAGAGGTTCCCTTTATAATCTAGACAAGGAATAAGGAAGGATTTTTTAGGAAAGGAAGGAAGGAAGGAAGGGAAATTCAACCCCTAAGGGAGTTAAATAGGGGATGAAAGTTTGTATGGAAAATCGTCATTTTCACGCGGGCGAAGCCGCTGGCAAAAGCTAGTAGATCATAATGACATAGGAAGAGGTGGTGACACAACCACGGTGGTTGCCTACCGCAAGGGCTGGTGAGGTGGCTCAAGATAAGGAATCTGGAAGGATTTGGGAGAGATTTTTGCCCAGCACAACTCTTACTATGAAATCATGAAATCGCAAAAAAGAAATTAGATGTTTCATTTATTTTGTAGACTAATGAAAATGATACATAAGATGATCTTTTTAAAAGATTTCTGGGTAAGTCAGTCTTAAGGTTTTTTAACACTGTGGAATTTTTAATATTATGTATTTTCATCTAAATACGGGGCTGAACGGTAATACATATGTATAAAACCTCAAAAAGAAACAAAAACACTTTCTAAATTAAAATAATTTTATTATATTTTCTTTCTATTATATTACGAAGACATGTCCTGATGTTTTTAGTCTGTCGTAAAACTTTTTGCTTAATTAAGAATCTTAGATTTCTTCTGCAGTATTTTTTCTTTAGTTGATTTTATTTATACCTGTACGCCCCTATCAATCTTCGTAGAGACCTGGGCTTCGCTGTTGACCTAAAACCAAAAGAGTGTGAAATCAGAATAAAATTTTATATTATTCATTACTTTTACTTTATTATTTAAATAGTAATTGGCTATTTGATTACTGTTAAAAATTCACGAAAATGTTATGTTATTTCAAAGAACTAACAGAAATAACACGGTGTGTGAAAAAAGTAATAAAGCGAGTATGATAATGACTATATAATTATTGAAGGTCCCACGGAAAGTCCCAGAAATATCCCCAATATTATGGTCACACTACTTCAGTATGACTTCATATAAACAAAAACAAATAAAATTGCAGTAAGTCCATGAAATTCAATGTAAAACTGTTTGGTCTTTACATAGTTATCTAAGTTATCATTGACTAAATCATAGGTCAAGCTTTTTATGAAGTAATTAATTGAAAATACAAAGAAATATGCAGAAATATGTTTACAATTATTCAGTGTCAAAAATCAA
Source organism: Diarsia dahlii (assembly GCA_949775195.1). Lineage (NCBI taxonomy): Eukaryota > Metazoa > Arthropoda > Insecta > Lepidoptera > Noctuidae > Diarsia > Diarsia dahlii. Next base: position 3,229,257 of record OX459192.1, on the reverse strand, counting down.
GATTTAAACACTTACGCGTGACATTTTATATCACCTCCTGGACACCACGTACTACCACAACCACGCACTACACAAGTTTGCACCATTTTTTCAATTATAAATTTGATAACAAGCAAATATCTCAAACGAAACTGTGAACCGCAAAGTAAACAACCGCCATATTGGTACGATTTATGTTGACATGTGGGGCCAATGTTGCCACAATATCAAATCCTTAGGAAATGGGAAAATAATTCACTGATTCGCCAACCTTGTTAAGCATTCGTGACATACTATTTTGGAATTTTAATTTCAGTAATCTTAGTTTAGCTTTTTATTTATTAGCACATTATTTGACAGTATTTAACTTCTGATTACGTATGTGTGGTGACTCTTTTTAAAAATGTATTATATGGAGATTTTAATAACGAGATAGCAATACTATCGTCCACCCTAAAAAGAGAGGTCAGCCCACAGAGAGTGAGATAGAGAAACGTAGGTAGTTGACTCAAACTTTTGTTCTAAGTGTGGCCTCCATATTTATCTATACCTTCATGGGTGAGGTCGATACAGAGCGTGGCAGGTCTGGTTTGACAGCTGTCAGTTGTCATATGTCAAGGGTCTGTTGTCAGTGGTCGGTTGACGTTGTCATTGGACGCATTTGACTTGAGGGATGGGACTTTTGAGTGAGACACGAGCGCGAACGGTTGGTCTGCCTGCTTGTATCGAACTTACCGCGTTTCCATACTTTAATCCATTTCCATCGGCTTGATCGTTTGAGATTTTGTAAGTGAATAAATAGGCGGTTGTAATCAGTGTTGAGAGTATTTCGTACCTCCGCTATGCCGAATTTGGACTCTGACAACGATGAACCCGAAATAGTTGAACTACCTTCGTTATATACTATTATTATTATATTATTATTATTATATATTGTGACGGACGGGAAACTACGGAACCCTACTGTGTTAAAGGGGATGGATCTAACACACATCTACTTTAGTTAATTATAAGAAAAAAGAAAGAAGAAGAAGAAGAGAAGAAGTTGGTGGGTTTTTGTAAGAATAAGAGTATTGACAGAATCTATATGATCCGTAATGAGCTTATACTCATGCCTTAGTTAACGATAACCCAGCGGTATTACAATGATCTGCTTCGCTTATTGAATATCAAGATTGAAATTGAGTTATGAAAACCAGAGGTTGTATTCTGTACGGTATAAATATGTTCATCCTTACCTTAGCTGAGCTTCACACAGACACAAGGGATAGAGACGTCCAGAGTTCCAGATGCTCACTACTGGTGAGCACACAGCACCATTACATCACAGCAAGACCTGTTTAAAGATTGGTCACATTGATTCTAAGTGAATCACTAGGTATTCCTAGATTAATTTATAAGGGTTTTATTATCTTTTAGTGGTCTAAATATGACCATTATTCTAGGCTCAACTGGGCAGGGCCGGGCTAGAAATTGGTAGTCAATATAGCTATACTCTATCTTATTCATCGTTCATAAACCTTGCCAAACACTTATGGCAGGGACAATCCATATCATGATTGTCCTTTGTCTGATTGCCCTATACCATGGTATATCAATCTTATTATTATTACTATTACTGGAGGCCTAACACTCATAAACTTGTTGGTAGGTCAGCAACTGGAATATCCGTGACATGTTCTTACAGACATCCAAAGCAACCCAAAACTCGTGCCTCAGCAGTCAAGCTTATGAATGTCATGCGAATCGTTCTTGCATGTTAATATGCCTCCGTTGGGTGCATACGAGAATTGTATACATGGTCTGACACCTTAGGCTTTGTACATGCTGCCTTGCATGCCTGATAAAACAGGTTATTAGAGCAAGCACATAGTGACAATTTATAACACCAGTCTAGCTATAAGTGCATTCAATATATTAATTTCATACATGATTATTTCTAATACTTAGCTTGCTTTACAGATGGAAAACCGGATATCTCGATCCACTGAATCTAGTTTAGTACTTATAAGTTATCAAGCAAATTTACGTGTTCAAACCGCCTTTATATTTTAAACGTGAAAGGAGCGTCACTTACCCATCGACAATCTGTCCTTTTTTCTCATAGTTTAGTTTCTGGATTTAGTGTTGCTATATACAATATTTACAATTATCGCGTGTTTCGCGACACTCCCCGCCTCACAAGGCTCAAACTTTAATTGATGGTTGACATTAATTCTTGCGTCCATCTATGGATTTTATCTATAGCTTGGACCGCAGCTGTTCGACGTTGGTCGCTCGATTCAACTGGCTGACATGTAGCTGCTTCATTGTCCTTTCCAGCCTCTGAACCATGTGAAGCTTGTTCTGGGGTGGTTTCTATTATTTGTGTCAACCTTGTGTCCTCTAACAACTCTCTCTGATCCTGTATTAAATCGTTTTCATTGTTTATATCTAATTGGTGATGATCTTCCTTAGAGCTACTTGAACCAGTAGGGACATGGACGTCATTCTCCTCAATTCTTATTGGTAAGTACTGAGAGAGTCCCTCAGTGTCTATGCGTACGTCTCCCTCTTCATTCATTGGGGATTGTTTTGTTGAGTCTTGGAAAGATGCATCTTCATCAACCTCCAGAGGATACAGATGTGCTAAGGATCTTGTGAACACTCTGTCCCCTACGTTCACCTTCGCAATTCTGCACAATCCGTCCTTTCCTTTTATTAGTTCTGTGATCTTTCCTACCTTCCAACCTTCTCTATTTTTAGCTTCACCCTTTACCTGTACTATATCTCCAACATTTGGACTTTCCCGAGACCTTACTCTTGCTTGTTTGGGCGAATTTCGATATCGTTTCCTGCGGCTTAGTAAGTACTCGTTAACAAACATTTCTTTGTATTCTTCCATTATCTTGTTGCCGCGATTCCAACCTTCAATAAGTTGTTGTTTGATAAGTGATCCGGAAAGTGGTAGACTATCCATCAATACTTCTATACTTAAACACTTTCCAGGAGTGAGAAAATCTGCCGGTTTAAGTATGTGTTCTAAGTTCGATCCTACATACGTAAGAGGTCTAGTATTAATAACCGCCTCTGCTTCTTTGATTATTGTTAAAAGTTGAGTATCTTCCAACATTTGTTTTTGAAGCGTTCTCTTTAAACAATGCTTTACAATAGCTACGAGCCTTTCGTAAGCCCCACCATGCCATGGTGCAAGTTGTGGAATAAATTTCCATTTTATGTTAGTTGTAAAATTTCCTTCTTTCGTTAGCACTTCTCCTAACAATCTAAATTGTGAGGCGTTGTCGGTTAATATAAGAGTCGGAGTTCCTCTTGTCGCGATAAATCTCTTGAATGCCATGAGACATTCGTTAGTGGTTAGGTCCTTGACCACTTCCAAATGTACTGCCCTTATCACGAGACACGTGAACAAACAGATCCACCTTTTCTTTGGACCGTTTTCAGTTTGTACGGCCATTGGTCCAAAATAGTCTGCTCCTGTATAAGCAAATGAATTTGTATAATTTACCCTTTCCACCGGTAATGCAGGAGTCTTGGGTAATACATATGGCCCTCCTCCATGCTTTACGCATCTTGGACATTTACTTATCGTTTTTTGGACCCGAGATCTACCTTGAGGTATCCAATATCTCTGACGTATGAGGCTTAGTGTATGTGCTACTCCTACATGAAGGTTCTTTTCATGAATTTCCTTTATAAGTTTTTCGGTGAATTCACTTTCTTTCGGTAAAAGGATAGGATATTTCATATCGTATGATAAGTTCGAATGTGCGAGACGTCCGTCACATCGTAAGATTCCATTTGTGTCAGAGAATAAATTTAAACTACCAGCTAGGCTCGTTTTCTTCCCTTGTGCTTCTTCTGGGAACATTATTTTTTGTAGCTGTCTTACTTCTTGTAATTCAGGAACTAGGTTTGTCACTGGGCTTGATTCTGTAGGCTGTGCTTTAACCTTTTCATGGTTATCTGTGTTAGACAGACCCTCCCCCAACAGAAGAGAAACTTCAGCATTTGGGCTCTTTGGCCACGTCTTAGGATCTTGGCGTAAGAATGCGGGTCCACCTAATCACTTTTCTCTGTCTTCTTTTGAAATATTTGGTCGTGTTGCACTGTCTGCTGGATTGAGTTTAGATGGAACATATTTCACTACTAAGTCTTTATTTTTCCTAATCTCTTCCATTCTTCGGGATACAAACGGTTCTAATAGTTTGTCTGAGTAAAACCAGCTTTTTACGATCTGACTGTCGGTCCATAATACCATTTGCGTTATATGCAGTTGTATAAATTTGAGAACAAATTTAATAAGCCTGCTACCAATTAATACGCCTAGCATCTCCAGTTTCGGTATTTTTAAGTTTTCTTGACCTTTCGCAGGTATAAATTGGACGTTATCTCCTTGTACCAGGTACACTACAGCAGCATAGGCTACTGTTGAAGAATCCGTAAAACAATGCAATTGTGCATTATTTTCCTTTGGTATAGTCATATTTCTTGGTAGACGTATTGACTCAATTTCTTTAAGATCTTCTAGAATATTCATCCAATATGTAAAGTGGGAAGTGATTTTTTTTTTAATTTCAACCCTAACGTGTGATATATTGTTGGAAAGGTATTTAAAAATGAATAGGGGTTTACTAAAATGATTTTTTGATAATGTCAATAATTTCGGAAATAATCGCTCCAAAAGTAAAAAACAATGCGTCCCCCTGTAGCGTAGTGGTTTTCGTGGTAGATAAATGAGACACTGTAGACTTAGTTATACATTTATTTTAGCACTACACATACAAATAGATTCTAGGGTCTAGGGTTCTAGTGTGTCTAAGGTCACGCACTGTCACTGAAGGTAGGTATACGGTACTGCCCTGAGCAACCAGAAGACGTCGATCGCCACGCACGGTAGGTAGGCCGGGTCAGGCGGCCTCACGCGTCGGTAGGGACGCGCGGCAGGGCGGTCGACCAGGTGGGCAGCGGGCTCAGGGCAACTAGCCCGAGGCAGCGTTGGTGGTAGGCAGGTAGCGGCAGCGCAGACGGCCAGTAGGTAGCGGCGGCAGGCCACTGTCTACACGGCCACGCCGTCGTCTGGTGCTGGACGCGTAGGCGTTGCAGTTTAAAGGCGGCTCGCGGTAGGGCGGCCGTGCAGATGCGCGCTTCTCACCGCGTTGGTAGAACGCGGGAGCACAGCAGCAGAGCAGTGCAGCGTGAGCGAAGCAGCAAGTTTGTTAGCCAGCGATAGGAACCCTGAAACAGCGCCAAGGGGGGCGCTTGAGCTCCAAGATGGTTCCTGTAAGCCCCTACGATGTGCATGTCCCAGCCATGCGTTAAGTGCGGCAAGCTCAAGGCAGTGAAGAAGATGGAAGATGGGTACTCACACATCGCAGTGGTTTACAGTGATTAGATGATAGGTGAATAGATGGTAGACTAAAGGCAAGGCGTGGCGTCACATCGCCACGGGGTTCTCATTGACCGCCGACTCGCGTCGCAGGTTTATGATACAGCATGGATGAGCATGATTTAGTTTATAGAGAATAGAATAGGATGCATGCCATGCGGAGAACCATATAACCAATTAGAGCACATGTGCATAGTGAATAGCTAGGTGCTAATTAATATTAAATACAGAATAGGTACATTGCCGGCAGCCATGTTAAATAGACACAGAGATTACAAATAGTTATGGCTTGCCGGGACATAAATTTAGCAGCAAAAGAACACAATGGCGGAGTTCACTTACCCAATAACTGGGGACTTATCTAGTAGGCTGCTCGCTTGATGTAAAAAGGGCAGAGCCTATGCGCGCAGCCGTTTTTAAAGGAGGTCCTGAGTGACGTTCTCCCTCCATTGTGACATTTCAGAACATTTAGGGCTGTACCTATAATTTAGTGAGGTGACAACTTTTTAGAATTAGTCGGTTTTTAGGGAATCGACTAATTTATGCCCCCCCCTCTAACTTTTGAACCATAAGTTTAGAAAATATGAAAAAAATCTGAAAAGTAGAACTTTATAAGGACTTTCTAGGAAAATCATTTTGAACTTGGATGGAAACAACAGATGGAAACAGCAGTTAACCAATATAATTTGGTCCCTGAATCGTATGAGCGCCTATACAATCTAGAGGTCAAGTTTCATTGGCCCATAGAAGAAATTGTATAAATTATTATAGCATACCGTTTTGGTACGGAACCCTTCATGTGCGAGTCCGACTCGCACTTGGCCAGTTTTTCTTCCATAATTGTTGAAGTTGTAACTTTGCTGGTAATACTATGGGTACACTAAATCCACATGGATCGTATATAGCCGCTATTGTTTTAAGAATCCCTCTCTTCGTAACCTCATTAGTCTTGTTTACCTTTGCTCTAAGATGGAGTGAGTCTTCTTTTAATTCCCAATTTAAGCCTAAAAGGGAAATGCCCATTTGTTATAGAAGTTTTGGCCAAGTAATGCCCAAGACAGAAACAAATGAAAGCCATTAGGGTTGACATCGTAGATAAAGAAACAACCGCTATTTCTTACCTAGAACTTGGTGGAACATTACAAACTGTAAATAGAAATTAAAGCTAAAAAAAATATACACACTTATTGTTTTCGAGTTTTTATTCATTTTCATTTAAAAAAGTTATAAGTACATCGTCTAGGAACTGGGCTGGGGGATTTATATTTGATTGATACCTTGCCCAGCCCAAGAACCACACAATCGTCATCACGTGGGCACAACACCCTACTGTCCTCCGCCCAGACATGCAATTACAACAATATTGTCGTATAGACTCTAATCCTGTTTCATTGTCATTCACAATAATATATACGAAATACATTTTTCGGCTAATATTGCTTTTAATACGTCCTCTAACCAAAATGCTATTACTAGCCGAAGGAAATCCATCAAGAATACTGTTATTCGTTTCTGGGCACACTTCAATACTATAGGAACCTTGCGCTCTTATATGTTCTCCATAATAAGAGCGTGCCTGTTTTAACTGGTAAGTTCCACATGCAAATAATATTAAATCACTGTAAGTGAGTTGGGGAAACTCAGTTATATTTTCTGCGTTTACATTTATATTCACGAATTGTGTACGCCTTCGATTTAAATTATTACCTTCTACAAAATCAGCCAGATCATTATTAATATATAAAAATCTTCTAATATTTGCCAAAATTAAACTGGCATCTTCTCTGTCTCTTATACGCAGATGAAAACTGTTAATTAGTGAAGCGGCAATGGCAAAGTCTATCATAAGGTGTTTTGACGCATTACTGAAAAACTCTTGTCGAAACAATTTAAACGAGTGTTTAAAAATGCCATTAACCACCTCGACAACCCATCTAGTTATTGTAACACATCTTGTTTTATTAGCATCCAGTGTGCATAGTTGGGTTTCACCCTCTCGAAGAGCTAAAGGCGTATGTACCGAATAATTACATGTTCCTTCTAATAATGATAATGAGTCTCTAAAACCCCTATCCAAAATAAAAACATCATTAGGCTGAAAATATTGCCTCATGGGACTGTTTTCCTCTGAAAATTCATTGATCATTATCTGAGCATCTGAGGTAGTTGCTGGATAGGGGCCCAACACATCTACAATGTAACCATCACAGCAAACTAATAAAAAAGGCTTTACAAGATTCCTATATTTATGCATTGAATATGTGTTTTTCTGATATGTGTAATTAGAGCTTTTTTGGATGTAAATGTAGGTTCCATCGACAATAACAATAGGCCTACTTTCTTCACCTCCAAAAAGCCCATTTGGAATTAACAGATTTCTTGATGAGATTTGCTCGCGGCTTATATGGTTTAAACCGAGATGCTGTGGCACAAAATCCTGATTTAAGATTTCTCTTACTTTTCCCATAAGTCTTTCTAGGGTACTCCTCGGTATATTTAATAATGTTGATATTCTTTGATCGCTATCTCCAGTTCTCAATTTCATTAAATAAGCTGCGAGAGCAGTTTTGCCTCTATGCATTGATTCTAATCGCGGCACTTCTCTAATTATATTTAAAATATTTTCTGTTGATAAGCCAAACCAATAATGTACTATAGAACTGTCCATATTTTCAATATTTTCAAAATCTAAATGAACTGACTGTGGCTGCTTTAGTAAATCAGTATATTCCTCTAATTGCTCTGCCGAAAATGTATGAATTGGATTTTCAACTGTAGTAAGCTGATTACCAAAAGTATTTGATTTATGATAATTACATATCCTATTTGTTGGCGAAACATAATAATTAAAATCAATTAATAATCTTGCCCGTAAACTTGTAGGCACTGTAAGCCTCTCTGGTTGATTGCATCCTGGATAAAAGCAATGTTGCTGGCTGATTGCAGCCCTAATATAGTTTGGAAGGTATATTGTTGCTTCAGTATTTGGTTCAGCTATGGCACTGCTTTCTATCAGATGGCGCTGACAAGTAAACATTAGATGTGATTGTGCTCGTAACCAAATAATTAATAAAAATAGTAAACCCAGTATTTAAACAGTGTAGTATACATAAAAGTGAAGCTAGACTCGTGAACTACTAGTGACAGTGTTATCATTGATCAAAAACACCGGGTTACTAAACTAACATTGATTCTCAAATATGTAAACAGTGACTAAAAAACTCAATAAACTCCGTGCTACAAGTTATATCAGTGTAAACAACGAAATTTTAAGACAACGGCCAACAACACAATCATAATTACTATCAATCTCTAGACAGTGGTGAAAAACAGTGATTCAAACAAAAATGTTGTAGGCAAAAGTCGTTTTTTATTCAAATATACTGCACCTACTTGACGTAAAGTAATGTCAACGCCAACGCCATCTAGCTAAAACCTCTTGAACTGATTTACTAACGTTGTTAGCAGTGTTACTTGACTAATGAACAACGAATCTGCAAACAACATTGTAAATAGTGACATCTGTTATGAAAACTAGAAATTACGTAGTTAAACGCCACTAGATCGCAAAATTGGACATCTCTATAGACTGTTCAAGTGGCTTAAAGGCGTACGAGTCGACTTGCAGCTCATCTATCCCCGTGATCGCAAGTTCAAATCCGACGGGCTGCGTGACTTTTTGTGATTATTTAAATTTGTTCAATCATCATGAACTTCCTAGAAAACATAACATTCCGTCGCACACGCACTATATCGGAACCCAATAATGACACCAGTGAAATTATTTCTCAAACATTGGATGAGACAACAAACAGTATGCCGGAAATGTCAGAAGACGAAGAGGATAAGCAGATAGATTTCCTAAAAACCGAGATTGAGAATCTTAGGTCTCAATTAAAAAGCGCACATCAAGAAATAGAAACACTATCTTTGGAAAATAGCTCCCTGAAACAAACAAATGCTGATTTAATATTGAAAAATGAGAGATATAAAAAAGTCACCTGTAGCCCTATAAAGAAGAAAATACAAACACCGAAGATAAACAAAATCAGTTTTACAGAAAAAAAGACCAGTAAACCACAGACTATAGAAATTCCTGATTGCTGCACACCTACATACTCTCAAAACAAAGATAAAAGATTGCCTACTACTGTACCATCGACAAATTTCGCAACACCGAAAGCAGTGATAACGAATCCTAACGAAAAGAATAAACTATATATCTTAAGTAGTAACAAATACAACGAAACTTTGTCCACCATAGAGGAAGTTTTTTCCAAATACTTCGACTACTGCCACTATACAATGCCTAACAGTACCATAAAACAATTATTAAGCGGCATCGAAGAAAGATTGAAGGGATTCACCCTAAATGACTACTGCCTAATTTTTATTGGAGAAAACCATATCATTGCAAATGAAGACAACTATATTAACTTAATAAACCTACTAAATGAGTCCCTTCGAAAAGTTACGCACACCAACATAGTAATTTGTCTTCCAACATATAAGACAGGATCACTTATATATAACTTCAAAGTTGAGATGTTTAACAACCTTCTTCACCAGGACAACCAAAACCATAAGTATGCTTACATCTTCGACAGCAATCGTGATCTAACACATAGCATGTTCTCCTACACTACGGGCAGAATAAATAAATACGGAATCAAAAACATATTTGATAATATTATGAGGAACATTCAGATTGATTTAGACTTATATTGTCAAACGAGCAGACAGACGAATAATAATAACGATAGACATGAATATGACGAGATTTTAACGACCATTGGTGACGAAGACAATTCAAGCCCGAAAGAGACCCCCAACTTTTTTCGTTTATAACAATATACATATCCTCCACCAAAATATTGCTGGACTTCTGAATAAAAGCGATACGCTTGCTGTGTATTTGGAAGAACTACAAAATAGTAAAAAACAGATTGACACTTTATGCATTACCGAACATTTCATGACACCTGAGCAGGAAGGACTTCTAAATATACCAAACTACAGCCTAGCAACAAGTTTCTCTAGAGATAATCGAAGAGGTGGCGCGTGCATTTTAATCAGAGTCGGCCACAAGTATAAAGTGTTCAACTTAGAGAAATATTCTGTCATCAACGTAATTGAATGCTGCGCGATAGAACTGACAGAACATAACATAATTATTATATGTATTTATAGGGAGCCTCAATCTAATTTGGATAAATTTTTTGACAATTTAAATAATATTTTGCATTTTCTATGTTTAAAATTGAATAACAAAAAGATTGTCCTTTGTGGGGATTTTAATATTAACTTATTGAAAAGAACCAAACAAACTTTAGACTTCGAATATACTTTGTTAAACTATAATTTAAAATTACAATTTTGTCAACCTACGAGGTTAAGCAGTGGGACCTGCTTGGACAACATAGCCCATAATGTAAAAGGCTGTAAAGGAGAAATTATAGAATTGGGCCTGTCAGATCATACCGCGCAACTTTTAAAATGTCCTGTTAAGAAGACATGTATCTTAAAGCGTTGGAAAATAAAAAGACGGAATTATTGTCAAGATAACATAGAGAAATTTAAAAATTGCATTAGAACCCTCACTTTTTCAGACATATATACAACTAATGACGTCAATGAGGCCTACGGCCATTTTCTTGACCTATTCAGATGTTTTTATGATCTTTGTTTTCCCAACGAAATTATAACAAAATCAATTATTAAAAAAACAAAATGGATTTCGAACGGGATAAGGAAATGTAGTAAAAAGAAACGGCACTTGCTATGGCAATATAGAACAAATCCTTCCCCAAAAAATAAACAATCGTTTAAGACATATTCTGCAAGGTTTAAAAAAGTTATAACGTTAACACAAGCATCACGAAATAACTACTTTATTATGACGTCCAAAAATAAATCTAAAGCGGTATGGAGCATAATTAACAATTGTAAAACCTGCTTTCCTAAAGAACCAATAACACAAATTCAAACAGGGACACAGAAAATAACGAACCCATTAAATATAGCTCAAGCATTTAACAAGTTTTATATTAATCAAGTCATCGAACCAGAAAATAAAACTAAACCAGAAATTAACTTACACTTAAATACTTCAAACTCTTTGTTTATGGAGCCGACCATACCTCAAGACATAATTAATCACATTACCTCACTTCGAAATACAAATAGTGTTGGTTATGACGAAGTTTGCACTAAAGTTATCAAAGAAGTGTCTCATTACATAGCTCCACATCTTAGTCACTTAATTAACATGAGTATTTCAAGCGGAATCTTCCCTGAAAAATTAAAAACGTCAATAATTATACCATTGCACAAAAAAAATGACAGACAAATTATGTCAAATTATAGGCCTGTTGCGCTGATACCCATATTTTCAAAAATATTTGAGAAAGTCATTTATAAGTCCTTGTACAACTACATAGAGAAAACAAACATACTGGTAAATGAACAAAAAGGATTTCGCAAGCAGAAGACAATAAATATGGCCATACATGACCTTCTTCTTCCTATTATGTCAAATATAGATAACAGAAATCCTGTATGTGCTATTTATATGGACCTGACTAAGGCTTTTGATTATGTGGATTATCCTATACTTATACACAAACTTGAAAAATATGGTATCAGGGGAAATATACTTGACCTTATTCGATCGTACTTAACGGATAGGAAGCAATTTGTAGAAATCACACAAATATCCTTAAATACTAGCTACGAGAAAAAATATCGTTCAAATAGCGAGACAATTAAATACGGCGTTCCTCAGGGTAGTGTGCTGGGACCGCCCCTTTTTTTACTATACATAAACGACCTTCCGAGGCAAATAAAACACCCCATGGTACTATTCGCCGATGATAGCACCGTAATTATTAAGTGTGATGATCCCAATAATTATGAAAACGAAATAAACATGACATTAAATAGAATTATAACATGGTTTGAGAACAATAATCTAACTATAAACTTAGAAAAAACTAAAATTATGTACTTTTATCAAAGAATACCAAATAAAATTCATGACATTAGCTATTTAGGGACAAAAATAGAATCAACTACTGCTACAAAATTTCTTGGAATTAATATAGATAACAATTTGACCTGGAAACCCCAGACTGACGAAATATGTAAAAAACTAAATAGATTTACTTATGCTCTCTATAAACTATCAAAAATAGTGAGCCTAGAATCCTTACTAACAGCCTATCACGGCTATGTTGCATCAACACTCAGATATGGCGTAATATACTGGGGCAATTCAGTTGATAGAGAACTCATATTTAGAGCCCAAAAAAGGTGTGTTAGAGCTATGTGTGGCCTAAAAAGCACAGATAGTTGTCGTCCTTTCTTCATACGTTTAAAAATACTGACCTTGCCATCGCTGTACATATACGAAACAAATGTATTCGTCAAATCTAACATTTCACTTTATAAAATTGCTACTAAAAGTTACTACAGAAAGTTACGTGATAAAAATAAGCTAGAACTCGAAATGACTTATGGCAAAACTGCACTAATGAATAAAAGCACCTTTTGTATGGGCAAAAAAATATTTAACAAACTACCTGAAAAAATAAAAACGTTAAATCTGGAAAATTTCAAAAAACAATTATTAAAAATATTGATAAATAAATGCTATTACTCACTACAGGAATATCTGGACGATAATTCTATAATTTCTGCTTTAGAAAATTGTACCTAAATCACCTAACCTATTTTGACTATTTAGAATTTTATTTGACATTAGCATTATTATGGACTGCAAGTAACTTTATCTCTTTGACATTTATTGAAATTGATTATATCCCCAATTAATACTGACATGCATGTACCTATTTCTGAATATTGATTTTATTACTAATGTGAAAGTTTTCATAATTTTATATAATTCTACCACTCGAAGATATCTCAAAAGCTAAAATGTTGTTAAACTAACACTACAGGAATATCTGGACGATAATTCTATAATTTCTGCTTTAGAAAATTGTACCTAAATCACCTAGCCTAGTTTGACTATTTAAAATTTTGTTTGACATTAGGATTAATACGGACTGCAAGTAACTTTATCTCTTTGACATTTATTGAAATTGATTATATCCCCAATTAAGATTGACATGCATGTAACTATTTCTGAATATTGTTTTTTTTTTATTAATGTGAAAATTTACATAATTTTATAATTATAATTCTACCACTCGAAGATATCTCAAAAGTTAAATTATTGTTGTTAAAGTAAGAAAGACATGTTAATCAAAAATATTTGTACGCCTATGGGGAAAACATAGAGGATCTACCTATCTGTAACATCATTATTGTAATTTGACCTATGTTTACAAATAAAGCATTCTGATTCTGATTCTGATTCTGATTCTGATTCTATTGTTACATCCAATTCTTCAGAGGTAGCTGGTTCAACACTAATCCCTTCATTTTGTGGAGATTGAGATGAAGTAGATGCTGGTGTGAACTGTGGTATTGCTCGTCTTGCTCGAGTCCAACAAGTATGGCATACCAGATCAGTTGAGGTCAACTAAAATGTAAGAAAAACATACTAAATAAACAATTCTATTTAGTTCTAGATTATTTATATTAAATACTTAATATGAATTTAATATAAATTCAACTTCTAAGACAGAAGTGTTTATGCCTTACTTATATTTCTGAATAAATTAATTAATCATAACAATCACAGATAAAACACAACATGTCACGACCTGCCTTGGGATTATCCATTCTGCAAATATATTTCTTATTTGTATTTCTCTTGTGCCTGCATTGTTCAGATTAAGTTGATGGAAGCGCTGTCGTAAAACTGATTGGCCACAGTTAACACATACTTGTCTATGACCAACACGTCGGTCTTGTGAACCAGAATGCTGCTGTGCATCCCTTGCCAACATCCAGCAAGGCGGACACACCAGACTATTATCTGAAACCTATTTCCACACTGGTCATAATTGAATTCATATTAACTTACTGGAACATTCAATCTAAATATAAAAATATTTTATTCCCAGATTATAGTAATAAGTTGTAGTTTAATACACCAATGTATTGAATATTGTATGTTCTCTACCAAAAGAACACTATGTTTAAAAAGCCTATCCGCTGAATGTGTCACACCAGTGCGGTACTGGGTATTGGTAATGTGATCATGATTTGCATGATTTTTTAAAATGGATTCACAGAGAGGCAAGAAAGTGTGATAATGTGCTAGTTTAGTTTGCACATACATATTAGATTACAAGTTGTTGAGTATACCCCTTGAAAGCTGTATCATGTATGTTCTTAAAGTAAATAAATAAGTAACTTACTTGCAGTGGTGCAATCCATTGCTGAATTATAGATCGCACTCCTACATCGGTTAGAGTCAATCTCTGAAGTCTTCGTGTATCTACTCCACAGTTGACACAGAGATGGCTCCGTGGTAAGCTAGTAAGCTCATGTAAATCAGGTTCCATGTTCGTATCGGGTCCTTCGTGAGAAACAGGAACGGTATCCAATGGTAAGCCGGTATTGTCGTGGGAAGCGGGTACTGAATCCAATGTAAAGCCAAGGTCGTTATCGGGAGCGGGTACGGGGTCCATAATCGTAAGCAGTCGTCGAAAAATCAGAAACGCAGTAAGAAAAAACACAAATCGCAAGCGCACAACACAAACCGAATTGTGAAATGCCAACAATGTTAATGTGTCAAACTGTCAACAAATAAGAAAAATAGGGATGGGACGTGGGATCTATTTATCGAAAAATCGATATTTTTAATAAACCGAAAATACGGAATCGTAGAAAGGGGTCGTATAAATCGTATCTAGAGGTACATAAATCAAACAAAATGTTGTTTAATGATTACGATACATCAATAAAAGATAAATGCATCGATTGATAAACAAATAATTTTAAATTGTCAAAAAATATAAAAAAAACGATAATCAAGAACCGGTATTTATTCAATCGATCTTTTTCAATAAGGGTTTCAATCCCTATTTTTGACGGGACTGACATGCATGCCCGAGCGGAACACTGCATTAAACAACTGAGAGTTTTGAATAATTCACCTTTTATTGTCCGCCTTTTTATAACACATAAATATTCGCAATATTTAAGTTGTAAAATTAGTATTTTTAATGTATTTATCACATGGATGGGCAAACAATGGCCAAGAATGGGCCATTCCCTTTTTACTGTGGTTTCTGGTGCCCCATCTTGTACTTGATTAAGGAATTCTTTAGAATTGGAGCTCCATTCCCGAAGATTCATTGATATTTCTGAAAACTTATCCTTTGCCTCTTTATACAGATCTAATGCTTCATCTACTGATTCTGTACCAGTTAGTAGGTTGTCGACATATATGTTACTAGCCAATTGTTTGGTGTGATTCCCTTCAGAAGTCTGTAGATGATGTTTGATTGTTGCGTTTAGTAAAAACGGACTGGAAATAATTCCGAAGGGAACACGCGTGAATCTATACTGTATAAGATTATCTTCGGTGACGGGTATTTCTAAATCCTTCAGCCATAGAAATCTAGTCACATCTCTATCATCGTTGTTTAACCCAATTTGCAAGAAAGCCTTTTCAACATCTGCAGTCAATCCAATTTTATGACATCTAAATTGAATTAACAGTCCAGTCAGGTCTTCTAGCATCATGGGACCGGCATATAATCATTCGTTAAGACTTTTCGCATTCTTTATTCTCGCAGAGGCGTCGTATACCAATCTAGGTGCCTTGCCAGGAGCTTTAACTCCGTGAAATGGCAAATAATGTACGGGATGATCCCTTTCCTTTTCGTTAGGAACTTCTTCTTTAATTTCCCTTTCCAATTGATCACTTAATGTCTTGTCATACATTGTTAAAGTTTCCTTATCCAATCTTTTCACGAGTCCTACGAGTCTTCCGTATGCTAATCCGTAATTCGTCGGTAGCTCAGGTGGATAATCCTTCCATGGCCAGCTGACATGGTATCTTCCTCCTTTTAACGTCGTGTTCTCGTTAAATTGCTTAATAACTTCTTCGTCTCTATTGGTGTTAGGTGAATCGACTATTCCTATGGATTCTAAGTCCCATAAGGCTCTCATTGATTTATCATCTAACGGTAGATCGGGCTCGTTCAATTTAGTCTCGTATGAGGCTTGGAAGTAAGTGAGAACAGATAGTTCATCGCCCCTCTCTTCTCTTGAACGTCCAGACAATATCCAACCAAATACCGAGTCCACGATGTATAGATTTTCTTTTATCTCTACCTTTTCGGGTAACATTAGAGACTGATAATAGTCATTCCCTATCAAGATATCAATCTGATTCCCAAGTGACCCATCATCGGATAGATTGTACTTGTTTCTATATTTCCATTCTGAGAAATCTTTATTGAAGATGGATATGTCATGGGTCATAGTAGGCACGATATTGATATACATTGACTTCATTTTGTTAGTTTTTGTTTGCAGCCAGAGTTTGGCCAATGGACTTTCTAACTCACGAGGTTGCTCTCCAGCAAATGTGAACACTGTAAGGTGTTGATTTTCTTCTGGTACTAGTTTGAGTTTTCTAGCTACACTTTGCAGGACATAGCTCCTCATACTGCCACAATCAAAGAGTACACGACATTTGAGTATTGCATTATCCTTTCCTATAACGTCAACAATAGCTGTCTGCAGGACTGTTGAAGAATCATCATTAACATGTAATGAGGTGGTATTTTCCCTTTTAGATTGTTCCTTCGTAGGGCACAGCGCTCTATTGTGTAGTCCAGTCTTCTTACAGTGAGGACAAGTTCTTGTTTTTCTTGTACACGTCCTTGCACTGTGACCTAGTCCTAAGCATATAAAGCAGCGGTTATCCAACTTAGCCTTTCTGAGTTGTACCGTTTTAACATTGGTACACTCATCATTGAAATGCTCTCCATTGCAGAATATACACAAAAGCCTCCTTTTCTTTAGAGCGGAAGCAGAGCGATTTCCTTCATCGGTAGACTTTCGTTTATTGCTATATGTCTTACTAAATGCAGCTAAAGTTGGTTTAAACCTCTTGTGGGTATCCTTATTAGCTTCCGGTTTCCTTGTTCTTGGTTTTCTCTTGACTCTAGTCTCATGTACAAGAAGTGTTTCAGTAGTAAAACTCTTGCCCTTACTATTGACTTCTTCGCAGGTTCTTCTCGCGTCTTCTCTGGCTGTGAGGACCATCTGTAACTCCTTCCTTAACTCCATTATAGTCTCATCCTTCAATTTCAATTTCAATTCGTATATGATGTCTTCAGGGAATTTTTCCATTATTAGAAACCTCAAAATTAAATGATTGTGTTCTGTGTTTTCTCCTAAAGAGTTCAATACTCTCAGGTGTCGTTCAATGTCATCCAGCGTTTTCCTGCACTCGTCGGGATTCTCAGCCCTTGCCATTTTATATAATTTTGAATAATGAGCGTCAATTATTTGTGACTTTCTACCATATCGGTCTGTGAGCGTATCTACAGCTATCTTATAATTGTAATTGGTTGTTTCTAATCCGTCTAAAATTGTCTTCGCATCTCCTCTCAGAGATGTTTTCAGATACAACAGTTTATCTACGTCTCTGAGTTCTCGTTGATCAATATTTGAGCTAAATTGATCCCAGAACTGCGTCCACTGCAAGACATCTCCGTCAAATGTGGGTAAATTAAGTTCCGGTAATTTTCCTCGATTATTATGATGATGATGATTTGAACCTGTTGATGAACCAGTCTTGTCTCGTTTGGATTGGATGCGGGCATTTAATTCAGCTAGACTCTCTTCACCATCCAATTGTTCGGTTGTCAGGTTTGATATCTCATCAGCATTTGGATTGGTTACTGCATTAAAGTACTGATACAATTCTGTATTAAAACGAGTTGTCACAGCTTGTAGCTTTGCCGAAGTGATCTTCGCCTGTTCGTATTTTTCATCATTCCACGATTTTATTAAACTGAGGACCTTTGTGTTGTTGGACAAAATTTTCAATTCTGACACAAATCTATTTAGTCTTGTTAAGTATATCTCCTCCATTTTTGTTAAACCTGAAATGTTATTATTCTTACCATAATTGATTTTAATTAATAATCAATGGACTAAAACTGTAGTCTCCTTAACATAATTCATGGATAAGTGACTCTTATGCATAGATTGTTGTTCTAATTTGTGCATTGATTGTGAATTCAAATTTAACTCGACCCATATCATACCATTTTCCATTCTGATAGTGGTATAAATGATGTTTAGTAAGTACTGGTTGTAGCTCAGAATCGTTACTCTTACTCAGCAAGGTTTTATTAAGTTCACATATAAGTCCCACACACAGTTCGACCTAGTCTATAAACATAGCACTAATTCCCGAACTAAGCAATATCTTTTGTTAAATATTACTTTTAATTTTAATTTATTTTGACTTGGACGTGACACTTCCGTGCCCCTTTTCGGCATTTTGCTTACAGCAGCTAGAAATCTCATGAGCATTTACTAGTTTTATTTATTCAACAAGAAGAATCACAATCAAAACACAACAATCGGGCTTCTTTTATTTTTAAACTATGTTATTATTTTTTAAATTCAATTCGACTGAACTTGGGTAGGTACTCATACCTTTTAGCTTTTGCACTGCCTAACAATAGTTTGATTGTTATATTTCACTTAATTGATCAGTATTGATTGACTTCTACATGAACACTAATAAACAGATTTCAACTTGTAAAACTTGGCTTCGCTCTACCGAACACACTTTATGTTTCAATGATGTTAAACATTATCCAAGTAAATTCTATTCATAATGTGTAAACTCGAACATAATTTATGTTTTTTGTGGAATTTGTTATTCAGTATACCTTTTTACAAAGCTACTAGGACATTTGCACCTTAATAAACTAATGACTGTTATCTAACAAAAAATAAAAGTAAAATTATGAGTCTGTTTCAGTCCTACAATCTCGTAAACCTATTTTTGGAGCCTACAAGAATAACGCCTACTTGTGCCACATGTTTAGACAATATTTATACTGATGTTATTCCTATCCATAAAGAAATTATAAATGCTCTAGACTCTGATCATTGCGGTCAAATGATTACCATTGATAACCAAAAAATCAAAGTGGCTAAAAAGGATATCACTGTTAACCCAAAAACTGTAAGATACTTGGAAACATTTAAAAATAAACTAATACACAACTTACCATTATTGTCTACTGACAATCCTCATCATCAATATGATGAATTTTTTGATATGTATTGTAAGCAATTTAATTCCACTTTCATTCCCAAGACTATCTCAGTAAATTGTAACGCATCTTTTAGTGACTGGGCTACCATGGGTATTCACAAGAGTAGAACAAGGCTTTATGAGCTGTATAGTGAAAGAGTTTTTGTAAATACTGCCGAAATTAATTTATATGTTAAAAATTATTCAAAACTGTTTAAAAAAGTGTGTCATATTGCTAAGTCACATTATTTGAGCTCCAAAATTAGAAACAGCTATAATATTGTTAAAACTACTTGGAATATTATTAATAATGAAACGGGAAAGTCTAGTAAACGTAATAGTGACTACAGCTTAACAATTAATGACAGAGTAATTAAATCAGATTCGGATGTCGCCGCGGCTTTCGAAAGTTTCTTTTCTGACATTCCCGTTTCAACGACGAAATCCTTAAACTCGTCACCTACTGTTGCCGAATCTTTGCTAAAGGAAAATGTTAAAGCTTGCGACTCAGAATTTCATTTTGAACATGTCACATGTAGAGATATATTAAAAACATTTCACACCTTAAATGTTAAGAAAACTGCGGATCTGTGGGATAACTCTGTAGAAGTTGCCAAGTCTATTATTGATATTGTAGCACCTACCTTAGCTTCTATTTTTAATAATTGTATTGATTGTGGCGAGTTTCCTGACCTTATGAAAAATAGTAAAATTATTCCTTTATTTAAGGCAGGTAGTACATCAGACCCCACAAATTATAGACCTATTTCAGTGCTGCCTACTTTCAGTAAAGTTTTTGAGAAATTAATTTTAGACCAATTACAAACATTTTTTAATAAACACAAATTATTGCACAATAAACAGTTCGGTTTTACGAAGGGTCGCTCAACTACTGATGCCGGTGTCGAACTTTTAGGACATATTTATAATGCATGGGAAGATAAATGTGATGCTTTGGGCATTTTTTGCGATTTATCCAAGGCATTTGATTGCGTCCTTCATGAAACCTTAATCAGGAAGCTCCGCCACTACGGAATACGAAACAGCGCTCTGGATCTTCTTATCTCATACCTGAGTAATAGGATCCAAAGCGTTGACGTGAACGGAAAAAGATCACCCGGATCTATTATAATAATGGGAGTCCCACAGGGCTCGATTCTTGGCCCTTTCTTGTTTCTTATTTATATTAATGATTTGCCTCACCTCATAAAGGATAACCACGATGTAGTGCTATTTGCGGATGACACTTCGCTTTTATTTAAACTTAAACGACAACAGCTAGTTGTTGACGATGTAAATAGCGCTATTTCGAAAGTGGTGCATTGGTTTAACGCTAATAATTTGCTTCTTAACGAAAAAAAAACCAAATGCATTAAGTTTACACTACCTCACGTTAGGCAGGTGAAGACTTGTGTGTTGGTAAAGGGCGAAGAGTTGAACCCTGAAGATAGCACGGTGTTCTTGGGCTTAACTTTAGACGCTAAGCTTCAGTGGGGGCCTCATATAGATGAATTGTCAAAAAAGCTGAGCTCTGCAGCATACGCAGTTAGAAAAATTCGTAATTTAACCGATGTAGAGACAGCCCGATTAGTTTACTTCAGTTATTTTCATAGCGTAATGTCGTACGGCATTTTATTGTGGGGGAATGCCGCTGATATTCAGACCATTTTTGTTTTGCAAAAACGGGCGGTTAGATCAATTTATAAATTGATCTAACCTTCTCAGTATATTTATGAAAATCTTTTGTATGCTCACAAAAACATAAAGCTGTTTAAGAAATATAGTGATATTCACAATATAAATACAAGAAATCGACATAAATATATTGTACCCACAACAAGGCTCAAGAAAATAGGTGGATCTTTCAGATGCCAATGTATTCGCTTTTATAATAAACTACCAAGCCACATTCAAAATTTAAGCCTTAATAAATTCAAATCCTTTATAAAACGTAAACTTTGCCAGAAAGGATTTTATACTGTTAAAGATTATTTAGAGGACAAAAAAGCTTGGGATTGAACTGCTCCAATTTGAATCGAAATTGAATTGACTTTATACCTATTTTTATATTTTTTTACAATTTGACATTTTATGAATTTTCTTTATACACATGACATTGTTTACTTTTTCAAGTATTATATTATTTTTTTTGACCAATATTTACATGTTAAATATTTTATTTAATTTTTTATTTAGTTTTGTGTGTATTGACATTTAATAACTTGACATGATTATTTAATGTGACAAATATTTTATTATTTTTATATTGTGAATGTGAGGACCATGTGGGTCTTTCTCTAATTTTAACTATTGTCTGGCAGTTTGAGTACTATAAGCGACCCACCCAAATGTCCTTTCTTTGGTATTGTTCGTCGTGACGTTGAGCTCCTTGAGTTTTAAGTCGAGCTCCACGATAACTGACAAATGCTTGCACTGACTGGACGGGTCCACTCAAATCTGTGTGGTGCTTTATTCAAAAGACCATCTCAGACACTAATCTGCATGATCTTCATGTATTTTATTATTTTCATATTGTGAACGTGAGGACCGTGTGAGTTTTTATTGAATTTTAACGATTGTTTGGCAGTTTGAGTACTTTAAGCGACCCACCCAAATGTCCTTTCTTTGGTATTGTTCGTCGTGACGTTGATCTCCTTGAGTTATAAGTCGAGCTCCACGATAACTGACAAATGCTTGCACTGACTGGACGGGTCCACTCAAATCTGTGTGGTGCTTTCTTCAAAAGACCATCTCAAACACTAATCTGCATAGTCTTCATGTGTGTATTATACCAAGATTATGTTTGTACCTTGAACATATTGTAAACCCAAACGATTTTAACTGGACATTTCAAAATCTGCGCAGTATGATCCGACAAACCGAGTTCTATAATTTCCCCTTTACAGCCCTTTGCATTATGTGCAATATTGTCCAAACATGTCCCACTGCTTAGCCTAGTGGGTTGAGAGAATTGTAATTTTAAGTTATAGCTTAACAGTAATTTTAATATCAATGTATGGACTGTGTCTGAAGTAAATAAATTATTATTATTATTATTAACAGTGTATACTCAAAATTCAAAGTTTGCTTATTTCTTTTCAAAATGTTAATATTAAAATCTCCACATAAAATAACTTTTTTACTTAGTTTTAAACATACCAAATGTAAAATGTTGTTCAATTTGTCGTAAAAATTATCTAAATTAGATTGAGGCACCCTGTAAATGCATACAATAATAATGTTGTGTTCCAGAGAGTGTTTACTTAAAGGAGAAAACCAAACTCCATAGAAACGTGGGCCTGGCGTTACAGGGCTGGATTTTCGCCATACATTAAGGAATCTAGGAAGGTTTCATGAGCCCAATTTTCACGTCTCCCAGTGGTGGCCAAATTAATAATATCAGACAATGTTTACATTTTAGGTTATTTTTATTATTTGAGTTATTTAAGTAAATTAACATGATGTTTTCGAGGCTTTGTTTCCTACGCAAATCTAAAACACCCATGCGCTGTGCTGTAACGTAGCACCATGAGGTTTAAGGTAAGTAGATACCTACTTATCTTAAAAAGCGCTTATCTTATTGATATCACTCAAAACCTTAGCTGAAAACTATGTTTATTAGACAAGGCCCACTTACATAACTACTGGCTGGTATTTGTAAGGATTGTATCTCAGAGATTTTTAATTATAGCAATCTTAGATTGTGATACCCAATATATTAAAATGTAAATAAAACACATATTTATATTAAATGGTTTTTTAATCATCTTCTTCATTACGATTATCATAGTTTAATAATACAGTATCCAGAAACTGTGCAGGAGGCAATTGATTACCTTGGTGCCGTGCCCAACCAAGATACCATATTATGCTCATGGTATGGGCACAGCAACCAACCGTTCTTTTTCCTACGATACAGGTGCAATAATATTGAACTATAGCATCCCTTCCACTTAGAGAGCTGTTGATTATTATATATACGTAATACATCCTACTACTAATATGCCTTGATTTTATCCTTCCTCTTAACATCCAGGTTGAGTCCGATGTAGATAGCTCTTGCTGTAGGTCACCGTCCACCTCCCTACACACTTCTATGACATATGAGCCATTTTCTCTCACATGCTCCCCATAATAAGAACGGGCCTGTTTAATTTGGTATGTGCCCAAGGAGACAAGAATTAGCTCGCTGTATGTTAATTCAGGAAACTCAATAACATTATCTCTTTCGATATTGATTGATTGGAACAGCGCCCTACGTCGATTTATATTGTTGCTAATTACATAGTTACTTAACCTATTTTCCACATGCATATACTGATGAATTTTTTGCAGAATTTCCTGAGCATCACTACGGTTTGTGATAGGAGGGTGGAAAGCATTTATTAAAGCAGCAGCCACTTCAAAGTATACCATTACATTTTTTGACGCTCTATTAAAAAAATCTTGACGAAATAGCTTAAAATCTCGCTTAAACCTGCCATTAATTACTTCTACAACCCATCTACATATTGTTACTGTTCTGGATTTATTGGCTTCCAAGGTTGATAGTTGAGTTTCACCCGGCTGCAAAGAAGATGGTACATATGTCCTATAACCACATTCATTAAGCAAAGGCAAGGCATCCCGGAAGCCCCTATCCAATATAAATGCATCTCCAGATTCAAAGTACTGTCTTAGAACAGATTCGTTTCTAAACTCTTTAGTAATTATTTCAGCATCTGAAGTTGTCGCTGGATAGGGGCCCAAAACATCAATTATGTATCCGTCTGAACACACAATCAAAAATGGTTTTACTAGATTTTGGTATTTATGCAAACTATATGTCTTTTTTTGGTACTTATAATTGGAGCTTTTTTGCACAACATATGTGCCATCTAAAACAACTATAGGTTTTACTTCATTGTTATTGCTACCAAACAATTCATTTGGAATCAAAAGATTCCGTTCAATTATTTGCTGCTTATTAATATGATTAAGTCCCAGGTGATGGGGCACAAAATACTCATACAAGAGACTTCTAGCTTTACCCAGTAGGGTTCCTAAAGTAGTTTTAGGAATTTGCAAAAGTGTTGACAATCGCTCATCTGAGTCCCCAGTCCTAAGTTTAATTAAATAAGCAGCTAATGTAGTAGATCCTCTTTTAAGGTTCTGAAACTGAGGAACTTCATTCAATATCTGTCTGAATTGCTCTTTGCTAAAACCAACCCAGTTGTAAAAAATATGGTCTTCCATAGACTCAATGTTATCGAAATCGAAAAAATTGCAATCAGACTCTTTTAATGAAAACATATCTTCAATTTGACTTGCACTAAATGTGTTGATAACATTATCACTAATATCATTGAGAAAGTCCCATGATGTGCATGCTAAATGGATATCACACAGGCGATTATTTGGGTAACTGTTTTCGCATTGTAAGTGTTATTCGGTTTCTTTCATGTCTCCGACAACCTTCTACAAAACATCTGCTTTCAGTTTCGACAGCTCTATAATAATTAGGTAAAATAATTACGGGTCCAACAGTAGGTGCCCTTGGTGCAGAAGAAGGTTGTTGCTGAATTGGAGATTCTTCTAAATGAGGAATGTCCTCACTATTTGGCTCATCGACAGCTGATGAAGATGCACCAGATGTTGAGGGGCCTGAATGAAAATGCCGGGATGCTCTATTTGCTCGTACCCAACACGAGTGACAGACAACACTTGAAGCGCCCACCTGAAAATAATTTATCTACATTAAAGTGTGCTTTTACACATGTGATGTGTTGTGTGTGCCCACTTTAAAAAATACTGATGTTCGCAACGAAGCTGGAACGCTCCAATGCTAGCGGTCGTCGATGCGTCGCGTACGGAACGCGACGGGCAGCCTGCGCCGGCGGCGGCCATCTTTATCAGCTCGCGCTTCCGTTTTTACGACAAGACAATGACGGGCATGTTGCTCAAAGCTTTCTTATATTTTAATTCTTTAATTCTGTAACACATGTCAAGAGTAAACGATAAAACCTCTATTCCTCGCTTTATTGAAGAGTTGATCACCCCAACATTTGGTGACCCCGACGTGATCAATTAACTAGGTACATGAAAAACAGACTATGAAGATGCGACCGCGTGGTGCCGAGAAACGAGCTGAGCCATAGGACGACCCACTGACCGAGATGACTGCCACCTATGATGACTGCGTGTGCGTGCTGATGAGTGATGACCCCATCTATCCCTGTTCCTGTGTAGTGAGTGATGTGGTCTGTTCACAGGGAAGTACGCCCAATTTTAGTCATGCCAATCTACCGGTCCGACATTCATGGTCAGCCGATTTCTGTGCACCAAACTTAATATAGGTACTTACTATCTCGAGTCACTGATATTATTGCTTAGTAAGGAGGTACTCATTAATGACAAACCTACTTACCTGCCTTACTAGCAACTACCTTTTCTTTCTCTGTCTCGACTCGAGTTACATATTGTTAATTATTTTTGGAGTCAGATCAAATTACTTACAACTATCTTTTCTTTCTGTCTCGACTCAAGTTACTTACATGATGATATTTTTTGGAGTCAGATCAAACGACAATTAATTGCTTAGTAAGGAGGTACTTATTAAATGACAAGCCTACTTACCTGCCTTACTAGCAACTACCTTTTCTTTCTTTCGCTTACGGGACCACCCTGGCATTTTTCAGACGCTGTGCTGCCTGCTTCTTGGGTCCCGTTGGAATGCGCTGCTATACTTACTAATCACTGCTGATGCCTGCATCCTGCACTGTGTAACCTGCCTTGCTTGTGTGTGAGTCGCTGACTGCACGAGCTGTTGTCGTAGCCATTGCGCGACATATACGGTTTGGCTTTATTTTCTAAAATTTAAATGCGGTATTCAATACCAGCATAGCTTATTTCTTGACGGTCTGTTCAGTCCTATAAGTGTTCACCATGTCAGCTGAATTGAAATCTCTTATTCAACAACGTGGTACGATAAAGGCTAGAGTAACTATATTTTCTAAATACTTAAGTACTGTAAAACTCATAGAAGCTGACAACATTCCTAAACAAATGCTTGTTGAAACTGAATTAAAACTATCTAGATTCAAGGAATTGTTGGTACAGTTTGACAATTTAAAAACTAAAATTGAGGGTTTGGACCCTGATCAGTTAGAAGAAAATGACACGATTGAAAGTGAATTTTGCTCTAACATAGCTACAGCTCAACTGTTAATTGAAAGTTTTGCCCCTAATGACGTAATACCTGAACATAAGAACTGTGATTCAATATCTACCTGTCAAAATATTAACCAAGATAGCCGTAGCTATAACATTAAGCTTCCTACAATTCAGCTGCCTTCTTTTAATGGAAACTATTTAAATTGGATGGAATTTCGAGATACGTTTGATTCTTTAATCAACAACAATGATACTATTCCAGAAATTAACAAGTTTCATTACCTCCGCTCTTCATTAAAGGAAGGAGCATCTGACATAATCAAGCCAATTGAGTTTACTGCTGCCAATTATAAATTGGCTTGGAAGTTACTAACTGAACGCTTTGATAACAATAGGATACTTACTAATAATCATTTAAAGGCTATCTTGAACTTTGACACAATATCTAAAGAAAATTACAAGTCACTTCGTACTATGATAGATTACTATTCTAAAAATGTTCGAGCCCTATCTTCTTTGAGTAATCCCGAATCCCGCTGGGAGACTTTACTCGTATATATTATGGTGTCCAAACTAGATGGCGCCACAGGTCGCATATGGGAGGAACACAGGAGTACTATTGCTGATTCGCCAACAATTGAAGAGTTCTATAAATTCTTGAGAAATCGTGCTGACGTTTTAGAGACCTTGCAGTACAACAATAATGATGTTGCTACTAAAACTGAAAAACGTACTCACTCTAAAGATAATAAACAAACTAAATCATTTGTTTCTTCTTCAAACACTAATGAAAAGGGCTGTGTTGTATTTTCACAAGATCATTTATTATATAAGTGTGATAAATTTAAAGACATGTCGTTGGATGCTCGATTTATGGAAGTTAATAAGCATAAGCTCTGTCACAACTGTTTGCGACCTGGTCATTACTCTGCTCACTGCAAACATAATTATTGTAAAATCTGCAACAAAAGACACAATGTACTGCTACATAAATCACAGTCCAATAAAGATAAGACAAACTCACCTGTTAATACTTCTTCGGTGACATCAGTTCCTCAAGAAGCAAGTTCTTCTCAGACATCTACTATTGCCATGTTTAATCCTGTATCACTCTCTGTGGCAATGCCTAGGCAGATCCTTTTATGCACTGCTCAAGTGGAATTAATTGATAACCAATCTTCTGAAAAACACATTGTGAGAGCATTACTAGATAATGGAAGCCAGTCTTCATTTATAACTGAAAGAATGCAAAGAAAAATGAATTTACCCTGTTCTAATACTAATATATCAATTGCTGGTATAAATAATAAGTTGACTAATACTACTAAAAGGTGTAACATAAAACTTAAGTCGCGGATTAACCTATTCCATGCGAATGTTTCATGTCTTTTAGTGCCTGATATTACTGGCATGTTGCCCTGCCCAAGGGTTAACACTTCTGAATGGAATCTTCCCAAATCTATAGAACTAGCAGATCCTACCTACTATATGCCCTCTGAAATTGACTTACTGCTAGGAGCTGACATTTATTGGGAAATTGTAGATTCTAAGCAAATTAAGTTAGGGAAAAATAAACCTACACTAATAAAATCTAAACTGGGTTGGCTCATGTCAGGCCCTACCGGTGTGAGCCCGACTACTACTACTACTAATTCGAACTTTTCTCAAGAAATTAGGGACTCTCTGGCTAGATTCTGGGAAGTTGAGGATATTCCTGCTCTGCCAAATGAGAAGATTAAGTTTTCCAATGAGGAACAATATTGTGAAAACCATTTTATTGAAAACACTCTCCGCCTGAGTGATGGGAGATTATGTGTAAAACTTCCATTGCGTGAAGTTCCCAGTAAGGCTTTGGGGGACTCTTATCTTATTGCTAAAAGGCGCTTCTTTAACTTAGAAAAGAAACTAAATAAATCTAATATTAAAAATGAATATACTGATTTTATTAACGAATATCAAAGATTAGGGCATCTATCTGAAGTAAGCCGTCCTAGCTTTGGATATTATATTCCTCACCATGCAGTGATTCGCGATAGCAGTGAAACCACTCGCTTAAGAGTAGTCTTTGATGCCTCTTGTAAAACCTCTACTAATAAGTCATTAAATGATATCCAATTTGTTGGACCAGTAGTTCAGGACGATTTAATGGCAATTCTGCTCAGGTTCCGTCATTATACCTATGTGGTGACAGGTGACATTGAAAAAATGTATAGGCAGGTTATGGTGAATGAATCACAGCGTCATTTACAGCTTATTCTTTGGAGGGAAGACGAAAGTCAACCACTCAAAACCTTGCAACTCAATACTGTCACTTATGGGACAGCTTCAGCTCCCTATTTGAGTACTAGGTGTCTTGTCCAACTCGCAGGGGACTGTAGTGATGAAGCTGTTGCCAATACTATAAGACATGACTTCTATGTTGATGACCTGAATACTGGTTCAGACTCAAAATCTCTGTTAAAGGCTAAAATTTCGGGAGTGATTGCCAAACTTGCTGAAGGCTGTTTCCCGTTGCGTAAATTCAGAACAAATTCTCCTGATATTCTTGATAGCATACTTACAACTGACCTATCTCAAGACTTTAGTAAACAATCTTCTGTCTTAGGATTAAAATGGTCACCTATCTCTGATACTTTACACTACTCAGTTGAAAATAAATCTATTCCTAAGGTTACTAAACGCTCTATATTGTCGAACTCGTGTCGAATATTTGATCCCTTAGGTCTCTTATCTGCCTGCACTATTTTTCATAAAATCTTACTTCAAAAGCTCTGGTTACTTAAAATAGATTGGGATGATGAAATTCCAAAAGAAATTCAAAATTCATGGATAGAATTCTATAATGAAACTCGACATTTTGCTGACATTCAGATACCTAGATATATTTTCTGTAATTCTCCTATACATATAGAGGCTCACTGCTTTACTGATGCCTCGCAAAATGCCTATGCTGCATGTGTTTATCTTAAATCGACTAATAGTTTAAGTGAAGTTAGCTGTAACTTATTGTGTGCTAAAGCTAAAGTTTCTCCTTTGAAATCGGAAACAATTCCCCGTCTGGAATTGCTAGGCGCTTTACTTGGTGCAAAACTATACTCTAAAGTATGTCACTCCTTACCAATTAAGATTGCACATTCAGTATTTTGGACAGACTCAACCATAGTCCTAGGGTGGTTACACACTCCACCCAAGACTCTTAAAACTTATGTAAGCAATCGGATTGAACAAATTCGAGAATTAACTGACATAACTACATGGCGTCATGTACCTTCTGAACATAATCCCGCTGACATGGCGTCCTGGGGCGTTCAACCACGTCTTCTTCATGACAATACTCTTTGGTGGCATGGTCCTTGCTTTCTGACCAAGTCTGAACATGAATGGCCCCAATCTTAATCTACTCCTTCTGCTTTACCTGAAATAAAGATAAGTTTAAATGTTAAAACTATGTCTAGTGACAATGCATCTCACTGTCCCTATGAAAAAATACATCCTATACTGCTAGACCCCAAACACACTTTCTCAAAACTTTTATTTGAGCAAGAACATCTTCGTCTCCTACACTGTGGCCCTCAGCAACTGTTAAATACTATTCGTGAGCAATTTTGGCCTACAGGTGGGAAAGTATTAGCTGCGACTACTGTGAGAAAGTGTGTTCGTTGTCAGAGATTTAGAGCTAAGCCTTTAGAACCCATAATGGGTAATCTACCGGAATCTCGTGTAACTCCTGCTCCACCATTTGCGACTTGTGGCACTGATTTTGCAGGACCCTTTTTAATTTTAAATAGAAAGGGTCGCGGTGCCAAGACCTCCAAGTGCTATTTATGCATATTTGTATGTTTCAGCACGAAGGCTGTACACTTGGAGGTCGTGAGCGACCTGAGTAGCGATGCCTTCATTTTATGCTTGCGTAGATTCATTTCACGAAGAGGTAAACCTCACACTATATACTGTGACAATGGAAAAAACTTTGTAGGAGCTTGTAACGAACTGAACAGACTGCTCAAGGAAAATAAACGTTCAGTTAGCGACTTCGCAAGCAAGGAGGGTATAACTTTTAACTTCTCTCCCGTGTATGCACCGCATTTCGGCGGTATCTGGGAGGCAGGAGTCAAGACAGCTAAACATCATTTAAAACGCATAGCGGGTAACTCTAGTTTAACTTTTGAAGAATTATATACTCTATTTGCACAGATTGAGGCCATTATGAATTCACGGCCTATTACGTCTATGTCTGCTGATCCTTCTGATCTGTCAGCACTTACACCGGGACACTTCCTTGTGGGCCGACCATTGACCTCATAACCTTCACCTGTTATCCTAAAAGCAAGCATCAACCGAAACCAGCTGATTGAGCGCTTGAGACACCACTTCTGGTCCCGATGGACAAGGGACTACTTATCCACTCTACAGCATCGCGTCAAGTGGCAGCGTGCACAACACCATGTTCGTGTTGGCGACCTGGTACTCATCCTAGACGATCAGCTGCCACCTATGAAGTGGCTCATGGGCCGCATCATCAAGCTATACCCGGGAGCTGACGACGTATGCAGAGTGGTAGACGTGAAGACTGAGAACGGCGTCATTCATAGGCCCGTCTCAAAACTATCACTACTAGATTCCCAAGAGCTCCTTGGGGAACATATCCCCAAGGGGGGGGGAGGATGTTCGCAACGAAGCTGGAACGCTCCAATGCTAGCGGTCGTCGATGCGTCGCGTACGGAACGCGACGGGCAGCCTGCGCCGGCGGCGGCCATCTTTATCAGCTCGCGCTTCCGTTTTTACGACAAGACAATGACGGGCATGTTGCTCAAAGCTTTCTTATATTTTAATTCTTTAATTCTGTAACACATGTCAAGAGTAAACGATAAAACCTATATTCCTCGCTTTATTGAAGAGTTGATCACCCCAACAACTGATCTATAGAAATTCTGAGGTGCTTGGAGCTTGACCATTATCACACCATTATCAATGTTTTAGCATACCAAATAACATTTTTAATGACCTTTAAAAATCAGTAACTAAACTAAAGAATGTTAATAAAGCATCAATAAAGCAAATATACTGACCGTGCGTGGTAGGATCCATTCTCTTATAACTTCATGTATTCTGCGTTCTTGCACGGTACCAGTCCTAAGTGTATGGCAACGAACTCTTCTCAGAAGAGAACGCCCACAGTGAATACACACCCGTCGGTGTCCCATAGGTGTCTGTTCACTCTGTTCTGGTCTATTTCCATCACTAGATATAGCATTGGCATGATTCCAGCAAGCCAGGCATATAAAGTCATTTTCATTTACCTGAAGCAAACATTTGACTATTAGGGTCTAGCGCTAGCATTTAGCAATAAACATCTGAGTATATTTGGGTAGACCTATGCCCTTTATTACATTCCCACTGCAGGGACACAGACCTCCACTCTGAGAGAGGGAATAGGTTGTAATGAACCATGAAGGTTCAGTCCGGTTTAGCAATGTGGTGTCTTCAAATATGAATTTATTGCACATTATGGTATCCATTAAAATACAACTATAAACAGACAACTGAACATTAGCGATAACACTATTTAGTTTGTTTACATTAAATAATTACATATGATTACAAAAACGTTATGTTAAATAGAAATATCGGATAAGTACTAACCGTTTGAGGCGATACCCATTCTTGTACAATTGAAAGAATAATTTCATCTTCCAATCTTCGCCTTCCTATTGCATTGTTGCGGTCCGTTGCTATTCCACAATTAATGCACAGGCTCATGATGTTGAAGCCGGTCGTCAAAAGAGCAAAATACAAATCCGGTTTTCTAGCAAATGTCAGCAGGGGTGGCAGTTTAGAAACGGTGTCCAATGTTTAAGCGAGGGTCAGTCAAAAGGCAACCAATTTCGGAGTCCAGTATTCGATCAAAGGTCTTATAAAATAATAAAATCTTGAGAAATCTGGAAAAACACATTCACTTGCGCGCAAACGAAAAGCGAATGACATGACAATTGACAGACGTTGACATTGACATTTGCGTTTACAAGTGCATTCCATGGTGCAGCTGATTTTATCGATTATTTATTTGTATTAATGTCTTTTTACAGATGGTTACATTAAAAATCAATTAGATGACAGATTTTTAATAAACATCTATTTTAATAAGTAAAAAAGTGATCATACTGTGGCGACTAGCGACATCTATCGCAACACCTGCGTACTAACAAACGATCGACAGAAGTTCCTACATCGCGCTATCAACATTATCCGCGACATAAGCCTATATAGGAGTTCCCGACTTACAACTGTCGGGCAGTTAGCCCGCCGGACACAACACCCGTCCGGTCGGAGGATCCTCCCTTTTCAATGGGGGATGAGGAGCTTTACACCCTGTTCCTCATACCTCCTAACTGGTGACCCCGACGTGATCGTCAGCGCAGCCTTCGTGCAACTACTTCAGACGTCGTCATCACTTCCCCTTCGCCTTCGAGCAGCGAGTCATACCGTCAGCCAGCAGCCACGGCTTCATGGGGTATCCTGACCACCAGCATGCAGCGGAAGCGCATTCCTGGTCATCACCCCCAGCCTCATCAGCAACCTTGGCACAGCACACTGCACTTCGGCCGGTCAGCAAGCAGAGACACCCTTCTCTCCTGGTCGACGCAGCAGCCAGCCACTACGCAGCACTGCACACTCCGACTCACTGGAGCATACGCAGCATCACCCCGACTCACTGGGGCATCACGGCAAGCACTGCATCACTCCGACTCACTGGAGCTAATATGCAGCATCACCCCGACTCACTGGGGCATCACCGCAGACAGTTCCGACTCACCGTGAACTATGCGGCACCCGGTTCCGACTCACTGGAACCTTCCACTGACTGACAAGCGCCAAGACTTAACCTGCTTTCGACCTCCGGTCTCGGAGGGGAGTGATGTGGCGACTAGCGACATCTATCGCAACACCTGCGTACTAACAAACGATCGACAGAAGTTCCTACATCGCGCTATCAACATTATCCGCGACATAAGCCTATATAGGAGTTCCCGACTTACAACTGTCGGGCAGTTAGCCCGCCGGACACAACACCCGTCCGGTCGGAGGATCCTCCCTTTTCAATGGGGGATGAGGAACTTTACACCCTGTTCCTCATACCTCCCAAAATACTAATACAATGAAGTATTATTTAATTATTTGTAAGAATATCGATATCCACTAAATCGATCATATTCATAAGGTACGCTCTATTATTATAATGACCTTCGATCAATAATAGTACTAGATTAAGCATCAGGAACAAAACTGAGTCGCTCAAGTGGCCACGATTGCACACACGTAAACATCTACATAACATCTTAGAAAAAAGTTCAATATTATAAACAACTTCAGATGATTATAAACCTTAACACTTTAACATAACGTTTAATTATCATTGTAAAGTATATTTATTTAAGCCATTTCATCGGAGAAAGATTAGAAGCAAAACATTTTAAATGTCGCTCCAAATAAAAAGTCATCAGTACAAAAATATTCATTCTAAAAATACGGTTAAAAGCATTTTGTGTACAATGTCGTGCTTATTCTATTGCGGAACTAGCGTTCCCTGTGCAAGAACATGATACAATAGTTGGTGCGTTGTAGCAAACATTGGCCAAACAATTATAATATTCGCTGATTTAATTATATTTACAGTTTATTTATTATGAAAAAGCACGTAATGATATTAAATTACCGAAAAAAAGATATTCCTTCCAAAACTTTGGTGTTACGGTGGTTATTTACGCAGTTCTTGAACGCATACTGCGGTATTTTGACGTCTTAATGTTGGCTATGATTGGACCATACTAATTTGAAATAAGACCACAAATACGTTTGTGGTCTTATATTTCGGGCCGTTTTTGAAGCGCTTATCGGGAATCTAGTACATTATTGATCGAAGATAATGACAGCGTTCGTGAAGTTAGTGACAAAACATGAAACACGTGTTGTAACGGTTTAAAAAGCTTGTTTAAAACAAAAAAATAGAAATCTACTTATTTTCTATACTTGGCCCCCAGTAATGAGGCTAAGATTTTAATGGGTTAATTAAGCAAAATTATGGATTTTTTTAATACATATTTCATTCGTGTAACGTCAGGCCCAGAAACGGGTTTCTCCTTTAGCACCTTATATTTATGGTTAGTCCTAGTTAAAATGCATGCGCCACCTCTTTTACATCCTCTAGAGAAACTAGTTGCTAGGCTGTAATTTGGTATGTACAATAGTTCTTCCTGTTCAGGTGTCATAAAATGTTCAGTTATGCACACAACATCGATCCTTTTTCTATTACTCTCTAGTTCTTCCAAATAAACATTAAGGATATCGGCTTTGTTTAGGAGTCCAGCAATATTTTGATGCAGAATGTATATACTATTGTACACGAAAAAAGTTCGAAGTTTCCTTAAGATTTGCATTTGTACCGTTGAAGACGCTTTCTTGTGTAACGTTGCCATTTACCTGGCTATTCGTTTGACCATAAAGATTCAGATCAATCAAAATGTTACTCATAATGTTTTGATATATGTTCTTCATGCCGTACTTATTGATTCTGCCCGTAGTGTAGGAGAACATGTCAGGTTCAAGATATACGCGTACTTATGATTTTGGTTATCTAAATGAAGCAGGTTGTTAAACATCTCCACTTTATAGTTGTATATTAGTGATCTTGTTTTATACGTAGGAAGACAGACCACTACATTGGTGTGTGATACTTTTCGGAGGGATTCACTTAACATATTTATTACGTCTATATACTTGTTGTCATATATATCAATATGGTCTTCTCTTATGAAAAGTAAGCAATAGTCGTCTATGGTATAGTCTTTTAGTTTTTGTTCGATACCGCTTATGAGTTGGCTTAGGGTACAGTTGGGCATTATATAATGGCAGTAGTGAAATAATTCAGAAAAAAAATCCTCAACTAAAGGTTTGGATCCCTTGATTTGGCTAGAACTCAGGATACATAGTTTATTCTTTTGCGTAGGCTTCGATACTAAATTTGTTGGTGTTATCGAGGGAGGAATGTCTTTCGATTCCTTCGGTGTCCGAGCATGGCTATAAGTACTAGTAGTTTGTGTCCCTTTATTTTGTTTGTTAGCCGTACATTCAAGGCGATGTGGTTGTTGGTCATGATCCTTGATGAGTTTATTAGTATTGGGTGAGCTTACTCGGTGCAAAGTTTTGTTTTTGCGTGTCGTGAAAATATGCTCAACTCCTGAGAAAATAAGTGCAACTCACTTATTTTCTCAGGAGTTGAGCATATTTTCTTAAATGTGTTAACAGTCTTAATCATATTTTGTAAGTCGGATTTGAGACGAAAGTTCTCAGTATTTAAGTCTTCTATTTCTTTATGTGCACTTAATAATTGATTTTTAAGTGTTTTGTTTTCTTCAGTTAATTCGCGAACGTCGTCAATTGTATCATGGAAGCTGTCAGGAATACTCATCATTGTTGTGTCCAGTATAGTTTTCTCACTGTTGATAGTCACATTTTTAGTTAAGTCAGTTAGCGAGCTTGATCTACAAGGTTTACGGTAGGTAATGTTATTGCTGTTTGAGTCCATGTTTACTCGAAGTTATCGTAGCGCCCTCTGGTGTGAAATAAAATTATCGAAGGAATTATATTTCAAATTAGTCGGTAGTTTGAAATGCGGTCTGTGCGTTACTTTGTGTGAGAACATAGAATTTTAGAATTCACAAAAAGAGATGACGTGCGGTGCGATTCGAACTTGCGACCATTCAACGAGCTTCAAAGTATAGCTTCTTATGCCACCGAACCAAGTGAACTTAATTAATGTTGTTGAAATTTTGCTTCGTATTGATAAGATCCAATATTTAAACGAAACAAAGACGGTTAAAATGACTCATGCGACTGGAATTTTTTCACTGTCAAACATTGGTCACTTTGTTTTTATTTTAGAAGTTACGAGTTTTTAAACTATTTATGCACCTTTTTAAAGTTTGTATATTGTAAAATGCTTAAATATACAAGTATTACGTTTCTGAGTTATTTGTTTTGTTTATTAGTTTCTTGATTGACGATGTATTAAAAGTTTTTTTATGGGTTTACTTTGCACTTGTTATTAAGTCACTCTTGAAGGTGTCACTTGAGTTTCATTTATTACATAGGTACTGTTTTTTTAACACTTGCTTTTCAATTTTTGTGTTCTTTTGAGACATTCAAGTTTTATGAAGTTTGATGTTACCAATCTTCACAGTTTGTTAATAACACTCGTAGATAACACTGTCACTTAGTCATTAGTCACTGTTGTTTCGTTTGACTTATTTTTATTTACTTTCGTACACTATTACTATTTTTATTAGATATTTTACACAGAGCGTTTTTTACTTGCGTTAGGCTAGATGCAGCGCCATCTAGCCTAACGCAACACATTCAATCCTTTGTAAAATAGGCAGAGATTTACCTGATCAGGTGCATCCAGTCATATAAACGAAATAAAGGGTGAGTCTAGTCTACTTTTGAAAAAAATCCTTAAGGAATAGGAAGGAGGTTATTGAATTTGCGCTCTCAGACCACACAGCACAAATAATAAAGTGCCCGGTTAAAAAAACTTGTATCCTTAAATACTAGCGTAGAAAACGAAGGGACTTTAATGTAGAAAATATGGTTAAGTTTAGGGACTGCTTAAAACGTTTGACTTTTTCAGAAATATATGAAACTGAAGATCCAAATATCGCTTTTGACATATTTTTTGACAATTTTAAACTATTTTATGACCTTTGCTTTCCGTATAAGCTGACAACGATAAATGTAATTAAAAAACCAAAATAGATCTCACATGGCATTAAATTATGCAGCAAAAAGAAACGCCAATTGCTCTGGCATTACAGATTAAAACCAAATATGACAAATAAAAACATTTTTAAGACGTACACCAAAAGGTTTAAAAAAGTTATGAGATTGACTCGACTGGCTCAAAACAATTACGCAATTACAACTGCAACAAATAAATCTAAAATGACACGGAACATAATAAATAAATCAAAACCGTTTTTACCTAAAGAATCCATTACCTATATTAATGTCGATGGTAAAATAGTAAATGACCCTCTAGAAATAGCCAACGCGTTTAACAACTATTTCATAGATAAAATTCAACCAAGTCAAGGTTCGGGAGGCAAAGTAACAGCAAATATTGTAAAACAGAAAGACTCAATCTTTGTTGCACCCAGTATACCAGTAGATATATTAAACATAATTAAATCTTTAAAGGCCACGAATAGCACAGGTTATGATGGTATTTCTACAAAGGTTGTGAAGTATGTGTCTGATACCATTTTTACCCATCTGAGCTACCTAATAAATCTATGCATCAGTTCAGGTGTATATCCGGATTCCCTAAAAGTCGCTAAAGTGAAACCATTATTTAAAAAAAATAATAAGGAACACATGACTAACTACAGACCAATTGCCTTAATCCCTATAATGTCCAACATTTTTGAAAAATACTTTTATAAAGAACTGTACGCATACTTCGAAAAGAAACATCTATTTAGTGCAGACCAAAAGGGGTTTAGACAAAACATGTCAACCAGTATGGCAATTTTTGACTTTATACAACGTTATGACGAATGTGGACAGGAGAATCCCAGTGTGTGCGATATATTGCGACATGACGCAAGCGTTTGACTACGTTGACCATAGGATCTTACTACAGAAATTAGAAGCTTACGGCATAAGGGGAAACATACTATACCTCACTAATAGAAAACAATACACAGAAATAGAGAGAATTAATGTTAAGACAAAGAAGGAGGAAATTTATGTATCAAGCGAACGCACTCCCACATACGGTGTTCCCCAAGGCAGTGTACTCGGAGTTTTATTATTTATTATATACATCAATGACCTGCCCAGTGCTATTGACCACCCCATGACTCTCTTTGCCGACGACAGCACTATGACTATAGCATGTAAAAATAAAGAAATATACGAAATCGACATAAATGTATCTTTGACATCAATAATATCGTGGTTAGACAGGAACAACTTACAAATAAATTTAGATAAGACGACTATAATGCATTTTAGGCAACGGACCCAGGCTATATGTGACTTGAACGCAGTTTACCAGGACACTGTAATTAATAAAGTTGACGACACAAAATTTTTAGGTTTAATAATTGACTCTAAATTGAATTGGAAGGCACACATCGAACATCTAAGTAAACGGCTGAGCTCCTCTGCGTACGCCTTATATAAACTGGCCCAAGAGTTAAACACAGATGCTTTAGTAACAGCCTACCATGGTCTAGTTGCATCGTTATTGCGCTATGGTATTCTATTTTGGGGGAATTCAACGGATAAAGATATAGCGTTTAAGGCCCAAAAGAGATGCATTCGTGCGATGTTTAAACTAAAGTCGACTGACAGCTGTGTGCCATTATTTAAAAAACATAAATTGCTAACTATGCCATCTCTGTACATTTTTGAAATTGCGGTATTTGTTAGGGTAAACCAAATTTTATTTCCACGATTAGGTGACACCTTCCCCCGAAACAGACGTGACAATAATCAACTGTGTTTGCATTCGTCAAAAACTGCTTTAATGGGTAAAAGCGTTTTCTATATGGCTCCTAAAATTTATAATAAAATACCTCAGCCATATAAAATATTACCAGTAAATTTATTTAAAAAAAAGATTCGAGATTTATTAACAGACAAGTGTTATTTTAATATAAATGACTTTTTAAGTGACACTATTTGACATTTTGTACTTTTTCATATATTTTATTCAATTTCTTATTTTTTACATTATTTAACATTTATTATAATCTCTCAGGAGAGGCCTATGTCCAGCAGTGGACGTCTTTCGGCTGAAATGATGATGATGATGATGATAATCTCTCAAATTTTTGTGACTTTTATGACTTCTACTGACTTGTTTATTTTGTACAATATTTGACATTTATTATTTCTCTTAGATTTTTGTGACATTTTATGATTTTTAATAATAATAAATAATAAATTTTATTCAAAAATTAAAATTGGTAAAATACAATTTATGTCTTAGAAATAATATGGGTATAACAAAGTTCTATGCCTGTACTAGGGTAAACCTGTGTCACAGGCGATAAAGCTTCTAATACTACCCATAACTATTGGAACACCAGATTTCTAAACAATATTTAATATTTTTATACTAAAACAATTTTTTTATTTACATTTACGCCTAATTTACTTGTCTTGTATTTATGACTTTTGTTTTGTATTTTAATTTTTGTTTATTGTTAATTTTATAAATTTGTACGCCTTACGGGTGAAACATGTACGTACGAAATATAATTTTTAATGTAACACCCTGCATGCATAACTTGCATGTGTACACTATTATCATTTTATTACACTATATAATTTATAAGATAAGATTTATCTTTACGTTCCTTCTTGTGAAGTTCATTATTAAATTGTTCAATTAAGATTTTTACGTTACTTTTTAAATTAACCGGGAGTATTTTACAAATTTTAAAGAGTTTCTCATAATTTTTATTCAAGCTTTTTTTTTGTTTTTTCATCTACAAGTAGTTTAAGTAGCCTTATCTGCAATATTTTGATTTTATTTAAATGTGTAGGGAACGTAAACCCATATCCACCCAACCCATATTCAATCACTGAGTCAGCCAGTGCATAATACAAGGTATACAATATTTTTCTGTTGACAGCATGTTTAAGTGTCTTTAATTTACCCAAAATGGATCGTAGCTTATTGCAAACGTTGTTGACATGCAGACTCCAAGTGAACGTATTATCTATGACTAATCTTAGGTACTTGTATGAAGTTACTGTTTCTAAATATGAGCATTGAAAATTCAGTTTGTTGTCATGCAGACATTCGTACGAATGACCTTTTACTCCCACTGTCCACGAATTGTTTTTGTTTTTATGATACGGCGAGTGAATAAGCATGCACTTAGTTTTTAGTTTTTGCTTCCTTATGTTCCGTGAATTGTGCGATTAGTGCCTTCCACACTTCGACCTGCTCATTAAGTAGAATCAGAGACATTAAAAACATGAAACACTTTTCATTTAAGAAAAGATAACTAAAATGTTTTGCCAAACTATCGTACTTAGAAAGAAACGGAAGAAACAATTTAAGTTCATACCAATATGACACACGCACACACACATGTAGGTACTCACACACATGCTTCTTGGCGTGTCGATGGCAAAACCTCATTACTTTTACACACAACACCATGAATACTTTTTTTTTTAAGTTATTAAGCACTAATGCTAAGGTAATGATACTCTGGCCCCCAAGATATAAGTTACATTAACAAAAATTATTGTAAATAGACTTAATTAATATTATTCTTCTTAGCAAACCTAGGACACGGAATAGCTGTTATCAG
Source organism: Diarsia dahlii (assembly GCA_949775195.1). Taxonomy (NCBI): domain Eukaryota; kingdom Metazoa; phylum Arthropoda; class Insecta; order Lepidoptera; family Noctuidae; genus Diarsia; species Diarsia dahlii. The sequence continues at coordinate 3,188,135 of OX459192.1, read as the reverse complement.
TTAACGCATTTTTAAACTGTTGTTCCGTTACAAACTTCTTGAAATATCTACTCGTAAAGACCTTGCCATGGTCGGAAACAATGTGATCGAACTAATTGTCACCACAGAATTATTGACAGTATACGCGTTGGTTCAGAAACAACGAATTTAGTGAAAGCATGTATCAATATAAACATGTACCTGGTAGGTACTCTTTTTTTGTTTAGCCAGAAGCACTCAAACTATCGATATTTACCATTTTCATTGGTTCAGTAGATTTAGGAATTGAATGTCATTGGCCCTCTTTCCTTCCGTATCGCCTTTCCCGTAAGCACAATGTAAACATGACGTTACATAATAATATTTACGTTTAAATCGGGTAATTTATGGAACCCAGAAATTTTGTTCTTATTTATAAGTTCAGAACTCTGTTTTACGCCTTGGCCAACATCGTCATGATGCATTTTTTTAATATTTTCCATCGCGCGAAGTTTGACACAACTAATCGGGTCCCGTAAATATTTGTTTACGTTTTAGGCTACTATCAACGGTTACACAATTATTCACTATAGGTATCACTATCTGTACATCCACTTTGCAGTAAAACAATACAACTTTTTGGCTTTTCATCTTGTCATTGCATTGTACTAATCGTACTAATCGTTAACCTCTAAATGGTACACATAAACGGCATTCATCAAACGATCTACTTACCTAAGGCAGAAGCAAAGACAGGCATAGGTAGACTTTAACTTTAGCTTTGGTTTTGGCGTGCTTGACTTGGCTTTTGTTTGCAATATCAGGCAATGCATGGCATAAGATCACGTTTAGTCATTGTATCGCGCACTGCAGTACCTACAGTCCGAAATTACATGGACATTTTTACATAACACTTAAACGATATCTTCGCAACAATTTCATCACTGCAAGGGATTAAAGTCCAAAATCATGATAAACACTCTTTCCGACTGGTAACGTAACTAAACTAAAGGACAGGGCGCAAACTACCGTCAATCTGCTTTTATAAAAATAATATACCTTGCTGCATACGTGTGAATTTCTGTTGGGAAACTAGGATCGTATAATAATAATCATTTTTTTTTTTTTTTTAACTTCCATATTAACAAGTTTTATGTGACTTGCCTCATAGTCATACCCACATCGTATTATGTTAGTTTGTTATACAAGCGAGCTGTTATTGCAAAGTTATGAATGGCCTTTCTTATGAGCTTATGCTACCTCAAATTAGCAACTCGTTTTGTAGTGGTTCAAACTTCGTTTGAAATACTGTTAGAATAAAGTAGAATAAAGTAAATAGTGCGAAATTAGTGCGTTCGTGCGTGCGTGCGTTTTGTTAGTTATTTTATTTATTTTGCGATTTACAAAAAAACTATTGATTGGACTAAAAAAGTAAAACACTATGATTTTAGTACGGTATGATGCTTGTAGAATTATTTGGCAAAAAAATCAGAACGATGACATGTATTTAAGAATGGTTTTTACTCGTTAAAAGAAATTTTTAGAAGTATCTTCGTGATTTTTTTTTATCGAGCAAAGTTAGTTGTATTATGTTTTCACAACACTATGTCACTAGCAAATATCCTCAAAAATATCATATTTTTTTCTGATTTTGTTTACTGCAGTGAACCATTTACTTTTACGCGTTATAAAACTTGCGTTTTACGTCTGTTAGGCGCTTAAATAACTACATAGAACTAGATAGAATAAATTGCCGCACTTCGTTTACATTACTCGAGACGGGAAATTAAGACACATGTATCAACTTACATTCAACCGGTTGAATGCCATCACATGATATTTTACCTAAATAAGAAGTAAGTATGTAAAAATTAACTGTTTCTCATATTTAATTTTAAGTTCCTCGTTTGCAATTTGTCAAGAACTTTATCCAATAAGTCTAAACCTGTTTGAATACCGACTGACGGTAGCAAACTAGCAAGAGATCACCAAGGAATGCTATATACCACCGACAATAGTTTGATGAAATTATTGTAGTTATTTATATCTAAATGATTTAGTTTGGGGTTGTTGGATAATCTAATGCGCACTTGAACTAAATAAAATATGTACATCTTAAGTTCTCAATTCCTTAGTACACCTACACAACTAGGTACTAAAACCATTTTTGTACCCAGATAATATACTGATTAACTGACTATGATTAGATTTACTTATCGGGCCTAACGCGAAAATGACCTTGCAGGGCATTATAAAGCTTTATCCCCACCGGAGGCGTCCGGTAGTTATGGCTGTTAGTGGCTTGGCTATGGTAGGCATGGCTATCGTTGGCTGGCTTGCTGTCAGGTGGCTGTCAGATGACTGTCAGTGGGCTGTTGTAAAACGCGGTAAGTTCGATACAGGCGGGCAGAACAACCGTTCGCGCTCGTGTCTCACCAAAAAGTAACATCCGTTCAGTCAAATGCCTCTAATGTCAACGACAACCGACCACTGTCAACTGACAGCTGTCATCTGTCAATCGAAAACTGTCAAACCAGACCTACCACGCTCTGTATCGACCTCACCAAAGCTCACTGCTTGACGTTTCCGACAAACGATGATAGATGGAGTTATTCTAAATTGTCAACTCTAAATATCGTGCCCTTAAAGCGAATTTAACCAGTTGAATAATAATAAAAATAACATCAAACTTAATATAAATAAAATCAAAGAGGTAACACATACAAGATTTTTAGGCGTAGTAATAGATAAGGATATAAACTGGAAAGAACACATAGATAATATAAGCACTAGAATTAATAAATTTGTATATGCTCTGAAGCAAGTGAAAAATGTAACCAACGTAAAAACTGCCATTATGTCATACCACGCGTATGTAAAATCACTACTTCGCTATGGTCTAGTTATGTGGGGCAATAGCACCGATATGAATAGAGCATTTATCGCTCAAAAAAAGTGCATCAGAGCAATATGTGGACTTCAACCTGATGACTCATGTCGACCAATGTTCAAAAAACTTGGTTTGTTACCGTTGCCATCTTTGTACATCTATGAAATATGTATGTTCGTGGTGAGGAATAAGGAACTATTTAAGACAGCAAACGATATAAATCCTCGCAACAGGCGAGATCCGTTTTTGTTAGTATTAAATGATTTGCCAAGACTTACAAAATATAATAAAAACTGCTTAGCAATGTGCGTACGTATTTATAATAAGATACCAAGCCACTTCAAAATATTAAATTCCAGATTGTTAAAGATTAAATTGCACAAGTGGATAAATGAATGCAATTTCTATAGTTTACAAGAATTTATTGATAAACGATTTTGATGCATTGTAACATTTTGCTTTGTTAAACCCAAAAAGGACATGTTATGAAATGGGCTTAAAATAAATTGTGCTTGAACAACTATCATGTGTGGTTTTTCTGGTAGGGAAAATTATCCAGGATAGCCTTACAAAAACAAAAAAAATATTAAAAGCACCATTATTTAATAAATAAATATTTTAAATCTAGATATTTTTTTAATCGTATAAATTATTTTGGCACTTAACAACTAAGAAAAAACTGTTAAATATTATTTTAAAGCATATTGCACGCCTTTATGTTATATTAAAACAATATTAAATGGCTTTAGAATAAAACTAAACCAATTATCTCCATGATTTGGATGTATGGTATTGATTCCTTTGCCACCTTTGAAAACATTATCTGTGTCAATGGTTATAACACTTGTCACTTTGACAGTTGTTTGTTTACAAGTGAATTGGCCATGATCCCTCATGGCCAATTCACTTGCAGAAACTACAGAACGCCACCTGTTAGGACCCTTTTTTATAGTGGGTGGAAAATCATCAAATAACCCCCCCCCCCGCTCTTGGGCAGAGCGGAAGGGAGTGTCTTCTACTGACTAAAAACCACCCATGTTCCTTCTTAGCCCTTGTGCCGAGGCCGCGGCATCTCTTTCGACAATCCGCAGCCCCGTTTACGTTATGACCATGAAGTCGGTACACTACAGAATGACTACTGTAGGTTATGCATCTCTTCCACGGTGTGTCGGTAAACCTGACTGACTAGATTGGATCTGTTAATTTTTTTTTAATAGTCACTCCAGCAAGTCGGAATAGGTGAACATGTGTATTAGGTAGAGAAATAAAAGAATAATGTATTTACTTAGTCATTTATTCTACTTCTTCATTTTCAACATCTTCAATAAACAATTATATCATCAAGAAACTGTGCAGGCGGTAATATGTTGGTGTTATTCACATCCCTCCGTAATAAGTCAAGCATTTTAGTAATATGCCCTGGGTTGAATTCAGTTACAAATTCAGCAAGAAAGTCCCAATTGTATATGCTTAAATGTTCTTCACACACCCGAGCATTTTGAGTGATGTACAGTTTTTGATGTGTTAAAATATTATTCTTTAAATAAAATGGCACACGTTTCCTTTCGCAATTCACACATTCCGGAACAAAACAATGAGTAGTGGTATCCGGAGTGCGACTATAACCATCTAATGTAATGGTAATAACTGGTTCTCAGAGAACATTTTCAATGTCTGTGCTGGCAGAACTGGGAGGCACCGCAACAGAGCTGGATCCACTGATGAATGGATTTGGTTCTTGCAGAATGTCCTCATTTTCAGTGCTGGCAGTACTAACTTCGTATAATCCAGATCCACTTTCTGCAGGTGGTGGTGGTTGCCGATGAGCTCTTAACCAACAAGCATTACATGCCCGGGCGTTAGATGGCATCTGCAATTGAAGTTACAATTAGTTTTAGTAATTCTAATGTGGGTGAATATTATTTAACTCATTACTCACTCATTCATTTTTTTAAACTTATTTAGAGATAATAAAGTAGGAATAATCTATACAACAAGCAGCTATACTAACTTCAAGAGGGCTGATTATATTTGCAGAATAAATCCATTCAGCATCACCATAATTTAATTTTAATGGATGAGAGCGCCTCCCAGTTCTTCTGCCAATGAATATGCCACAACATACACACACTGAATCATGGCCAAATTGACGTTCACCTATATTGCCTTCGCTCCTGTTATTTGTTTCATGAATTAATAGGCTAACACATTCTTGACATAGGTAGTCTTCATCAAGTAGGCTAAAACAAGAAAAACTTCATATTTTAATCTTAATCAGAATATTATAATTTGTTAATATTTTATACTTAGTCTTTTTTAAGTTAATGATGGTTATAATGACTATGATAATAAGGTAACTCAATGTTTGCACTCATTCTCCTTGATATCACCAGAACGAAACCACCGATGGTGTAGTTAGGAATCACTTTTTCTGTTCTTTGTCTGTGGTACCTACTGCCGAAAACAAAGAAGACAATTGCTTGCACAAATGTGGACAGATAAATAGTAAATACACTATAATTATGGTAAATAAAAATCAGTATTTTTAAACTGATGAGTGGATAACATGGAGTCTAGATTTAAAATTATGCATATTTTAGCTACATACCTGTCTTGCAATCCATTCTTCTAATACAGAGATAATCTCAAGATCCAAATGGGTTGCATTGTACTGATATTGTTGAGTAATTGGAATAGCAATCCAGAAATTAATGCAGCGAGGCGTGATGGTGAGGATTACCTGAAAGATAAAAACATTAGTCTGGTTTCAGAGTCAGCCTACGGTAATCAATTTGTTGTGATAAAAGGCAAGTCTGAAAACAACAGACCTTATGAAGTACTTGTCTTAAGTCCATGACTGTGACTTGATCGTTTGTTAGAATTCATACAAAATAGGTACTAACCTTACACAGCAGCGATAAATGGATGTTATTCGTGTGCAAAATCTAAGTCCGAGGGAGAAATCAGGGTCGTCGGTATCGCCGGTCGTCGGGTGTTCAAATCGTGTGCAGTATCAAAGAATCCAAATTAAAAGCCAGGTCAAATAAAGATAAACTTAAAAGAAGAAACTTATCAAACATAATAAGACAAAAATAACAAATTAAAATCACTTTTGTCCGATTGAATTTGACACTTCATTTGACGCTCACAATGACAACAATGACATCCAACAGAACAATGTTGCCAAAATCAATAATCAATGTGGGTTGCAATTTAATTTTTTAATTAGAATTGTTTAAAAATAAAATAAATATAGAAGGGGGCTTTTAAAAAAAATAAAAAAATTGTACGAAGTATCCTTAATTTATGTACTTTCACAAAAATATAATCTCTTCTCTGTTCACAGCAGTTTCGAATAAAAGCCCAGCCTCCATACAAAAACATAACATGTCCTTTGCGTGCTATGTTCTATCTTAGCTAAACATGTTTGAACTATTTTAATTTTATTTAACACCATTGTATACCATGTTTTATGCAAATAAATGATTTATGTTTATGTTTATGAAAACCAACTAAAGTCACTTATGGGCAAAAATGAGTTACAAATACCGTTAGAATCTCCTTTTCAAGATAGATCTACTTATTGGTAAAACCCGTTTTCCGAGATGACGCTCCGTTCTGGATTTAGCTTTTAGCTAAGGCAACTTATCAGGAGATTTTTTAAATAAAGAACAGACAAAACCCAGTAAGTGTCGGTTAAAGCAATGTTTTTGCACTGTAAGCAATTTTTCTCGCCAGGAAAAACATTCTATCTGCGTTTAAGTGGTTTTGTCATGATTCACGTTAAATTAACAATAACAATTTAATAACTGAGTAATGAGACTAAATATTTCTACTTAGTATTGGCAATTACCCATTAGGTGAACATAAATATTTCGTTTAATTAAATTCATAAAAAAACTGCTGTCTAAACTCTATTCTTCAAAACATAAGAAAACATTGCGACTACAGAAAAAACCACTAATCTGTAGCATTTATCAAGCCAATCCTTCATTTTTCCTACTTGTTTTGAGAATTAAGCTATTTTTCCTTTACCACGCGAATAATGAATACAATAAGAAATCAAAATACACGTACTCGCCTCTTTATTTATTTATTTATTTATTTTCTCTATACATTCAAATATCCTTACAGGCTAGACCCAATGCGATATTGTTGCAGACTTAAAATTAAAATAATTTACTTATGTATAAATAATAATTGAACTTTTGTTATGTTTTAACATAACAAATTCTATACATAGCTGTTCTTGTAAATTCACCCAAAGTGCAACAGAATAAGTCCAAGTCCTCAGCAATGAGGTTGAGAGTGCGGAGCGCGGTACTGAGCGGCGCCTCGCGCAGCAAGTTAGTTCGCGCGCGTGGTTCTACCAGCAGCCGCGGCTGACGACGACGACCCACATACCCGTCTGGCACGGCTAGCTCCACCCTTCGCAAAATTTCCGCATTGTGTATCTTCCCTCTAATTAGCTTAAAAATATAAGTCACTAGTGTGAGTTGCCTCCTGACCCTTAGTTCATTATATCCGACCATTCCCAAGACAAATAGAGTTGGATACATCAATGGATAAAATGGATATACCCCGTATTTCTTCATATACATGTACCTTATAAATTTATTTTGTACTCGCTCCAACATGAGACTATACTTAGTTTCATGTGGAGCCCAGATAACTGCATTACATTCTAGTTGGCTTCTTACTAAAGCATTATATAATGCCGTTATAGCTTTAATATTTGTGAAGCCTTTGACCATTCTAAGCACAAATCCTAAGTTTCTATATGCTTTTTTGCATACCTTAACTATATGATCACGAAATGTGAGTCCAGTGGTGAAACGCACTCCCAAGTCCCTCACTTCAGTGGCCCTATCCATCGGCACAGCGTCCACCGTATAGGTATATGTGATGGGTGTATGTGCACGCGAAAAACTTAAGGTCACACACTTAGATGTGTTAAACTGCAGGAGATTACTCTTGCTCCACGCTACCACTCTGTCTATATCTCTCTGCAGTCTTTCACAGTCATCCACGTTTGTGATGGGGAGATAAAGCTTGAGGTCGTCGGCAAACAGTAAACACTTAGCATCTTGCACAACGTTTGGTAGGTCATTTATCATTATGAGAAATTCCAGAGGCCCTAGATTTGTTCCCTGGCTTACTCCAGATCTAGTATAATATGCGTTCGATTGATATCCCGCATAGTCAACATACTGTTGTCTGTTATCCATATAACTAGCAAAAAACTTAAGTAGATGCGCTGTGAAACCGATTCCTGCTAACTTTTTCAGTAACACGTCATTATCGACTAAATCGAACGCTTTTTTAAAGTAGAAATATGCAGCATCGGCTTGCCCCCCACTGTCTACTATCGGCACCACATCCGCCATGTAGCCGAGTAAATTACTGGTAGTATTTCTCGTCGGCCTAAATCCATGCTGCGCGTCTGTGAGTTGCGAGCTAACTTGCTGGAAAATGCTCCTATGAATAACAGATTCTAGTACTTTAGCCATTGTTGACAGTACTGCAACCGGTCTGTATTCTTCAACTTTAGTTCCCGAACCTCCCTTCGGTACCGGTATGACCCGGGTAGTCTTCCACATCTCTGGAAACACAGCTGATTTAAGGCAAAGATTGTAGATGTGCACTAGCGGTCTCGCTAATCCCATTCGACAGTCCCTAAAAATGTACGGCGGAATACCATCAGGCCCTGACGATTTTTTCGGCTTAAGTTTCTGCAAGGCGCGTACCACGTCATGCAACTCCAAGCTGTCAAGATGAACCCGCCCTGCTCCGTTTTGACTGCCCGCTTCCACTATCGCCGCATCCACATCTAATCTAGGTTTACCTACATTGTATACTGAGTAAAAATACTCAGCAAATTCTTGAACCGCTTGTTCACATGTCAAGGCTTGTCCGTTCTTTAAAATTTTTTGGCTGCTAATGTTACGTCTTTTAGAATTAACATAAGCCCAAAAAGATTTAGGGTCGCTCGACATTTGGTTTTGCATACGTAGGCGATATTGTTCCTGTGCTTCTAAAATTTTTCCTTTTACTAGTTTCCTACACTGAGCAAACATTTCGTAATCATTCCCCAAGCCACTACTTTTATATTTTTTATGAAGAGCAGCTTTGAGTTTTATGTCGCGAATTATCTCACCCGTATACCACTCGGGGTAAATGTACCTCGAGCGTACACGACTTCGCTTTTTCTTGGGAACGCAGTCATCTATAATTGAATAAATCGTGTCATAAAAATACTTTAAACTCATATCTAAATCTAAGTTATATAAAGGAGTCCAGTCGATGGATGCGATCCTTGAATATAATAGGAAAAAATCAGCTTTATTAAAATTCCAACTGACATATTGTGTGCGCGCTTCCGATGTCGACGTACTCTTTGGCTCTAAGTAGGTATTTGCACGTAAACACGGGCTGACGGACACCTCCAGCGGCGGGTGATAAGCGTCCACCGGCACGAGCGGTGCTTCCGCCGTGCGTACACTCACCCACTCCCCCTCCTCAAATGTACTCAATACTAAGTCCAAACAGCGATTATTACAATTAGTAACTCTGTTGCATTGGGTAAACCCACAATATGTCATAAGAAACTCATAATCTGAATTAATGATTGTAGTACACGAATATAAATTAAAATCCCCTATCACTACCACTTCACTATAATTATTAAAATATTGTTCAATTATTCTAAATAACAACCCATATTCATTCTCACTACTATTGGGTGGGATATAAACAACACATATAAAAAACAAAAACCTATTACGTAAATAAACAGTGGCACCTACTAGTTCAAAAACATGATCATCAATGTTTACTTCGCTCGGCACAGGTACCCGACGCAGCTCGATTCGCGGTGTGGCCACAAGACACGCGCCTCCTTGCTTTCGCCCATCCGCTCGATCACATCGCATTATGTTGAACCCCGGAGGGATTAATTCCGTATCACAAATTGATTCGTTTAGGCCAGTTTCCGTGATAGCAAAAAGATCCGAGTTATGACTTGATAGTCCTACATAAAACTCCTCTAACTTAGTTCGCAGACCTCTTACGTTCTGATAATATATGTCTAGAGTTGATTTATTCCGAGGTTTTTGGTTTTTGGAATGGTCTACGAAACCAAACCCATTCACAGAACTCAACATTTATTGGCCAATTTTTTGGTTGAGATAATATGTCATATTTACTCTCCGGTACTCCAATCATAAAAGACGCATAATCCCTTTCCGTTTTATGTTTAATTCGTTCTACTTTAACAGGTGTTTTCAAACCACATATGTTTCTTACGTATATCTCTAAGTTTTCTTCTTTAGTCTCCTTCTGTAGCCGCCAGACATGTAAATATTTATTTTTTTCTGTTCCTTGAATTTCATTTATGGTAGTACTTCCTCCTCTTTTCACGTCTTTATTAGAATATCGGGTTTTCTTCCTACTAACAACTGTCCAGTTTTCTTCTCTATTCAAACTTTTCTTCTCTTCCTCGGCCACCACCCCTAAGTTGGCACTCATTTCACTCACTTCGTTTATTGACAGTGGTGTTTTTTCCTCCGATACTGAACTTGTGGATTTCGTGGCCACACATTCTTTGATTGGTATAACATCGCTGGAATTCCCAGTTACCCTCTTTTGGTTTTTGTTAAGAATATCGACAAATGTTTTAGATGATGGCATTATTTGGCTTGGTTTATCAAGTATTTTAATAGAATTTTTACGATTCGAACCTTTGAACACGATTTTCTCGAAACTATATTTTGTACAGTTAGTTGGGTTTTGAAATAAGGGCACGATATTGTGCCTCGGTGTTGAATCTGCGACACGGCCATCTTGACATTTCACACGTCCTCGTGTGAGGTATCTGCAACCAGAATTCACGGAAAGTTAATCGTCCCTTACTCGGCCTCCCTGACCAAGACGTCGGAGTATTAACACACACACACACAATTCAAAACAAAATTTCAGTATGCAATGCCCTGCTCGGTACCCAGCTTCGTCACATACAACACACACAGCTTCCAACAGGCAACCATGGGACCTCTATTCGGTACCCAACATCAACACATCTCATTGCCTCCATCCGGCAACCATGGGATCTCCATCCGATCTTCATCATCACACTTATAGCCTCCATCCGGCCATAAGCATCAAAACAATCGACCTCCATCCGGTCTTCAACACGTAACATCTATGCGGTTACTAACACAACAGGCAACCTCTATCCAGTCACCTACACATGTAACCTCCATCCGGTTACATACACAACAGGCAACCTCTATCCGGTCACCTCCACATGTAACCTCCATCCAGTTACAAACACAACAGGCAACCTCTATCCGGTCACCACCACATGTAACCTCCATCCGGTTACATGCACAACACCATCAAGATAATCATTTCGAGCCTTTATCAAAATAATTCTTAAAGTAGGGTTGTTCAACATGTTACTTTATTTTTCCTATACGTAACAGGTTATAAGAAAACTCTTACTATGCTAGGTACTTTAAATGTTAAGTTGACCACTTAGTATTCAACTAGTCTTGTTGTAATATGGGATCTAGAAATCACTAGAAAACAAAGATGAATATGCTGTCAATGGATTAATTAATTGGAAACGAAATTCTAACGAAACATCTGTATCAACTGTATTGAAATCAATTTGAAAATTAGAAGCATATTTGAGCTTATTTGAAACATCACAACATAACCTAACGACCTTTTCAAGACACAAAGAACACTATCACACCTCATCCTAACGTTAAATCCTTGTTGTAAAATCTCAAGGCCAATTAAAATATCATTTTTAAAACAACTATCTGGTACAACATAAAACAAAATTTTTTATCGAAAATCACAACCTCAGATAATAATATTGTAAGGTACAGACTATCATGACATGACCCATCCCGGGTCAATTCACAATGTTGTTTACACGCTTGCCACTGCACTGTGACGAAACATTATTTTTGATCAGAGAGCATTCGGCACCAGAAACATAATACAATGAGTACGACTCACCAGATTCATCGGCACACTGCTGGGATTGCTCACATCGCAAACTTCAACGCGTCGCTCGCTATGTGCCACTGCTGCAGGCACTATTCCGCAGCTGCTTGGTCCGCCTGCCGCGCCGCCGCGCCGCGCTGTTGCTTGCCTCCTTGATATTCTTCCCAGGGCAGTTGGATGCGTAACATTTGGGTCCAGTGTATGGCTCATTAAGGTGGTTTCTCTTCGCATCAGGGTCTTCACGATCGTCATCACCCTACGGGGCGCTCCAGACTATAAACAGCTCCTTAAAATCGCTCCATTTCATTCCAGGACAAGATATGGACGACAGCCATGACGAAACTTCTCCCATGAGTCTCGTAGAATTCCCTGCGTCCCCTGTAGGCGCGCCACAGCGCTGGTTGCACGGCGCTGCTGTCTTCACAGCACCCCGGCGGTCCATCCCCACCAGGTGAGACCCCTGGTTACCCGGAGGAGGCCCAGCGGAGGACGACCAGCGACGGAGGTGCCGACTTACGACGCACCTACAGTGGATGTGTGGCTTCCGTCCGTCCCGATTCTCCCATGAGTGCGCGGTTCAAGGCAATCATCATCGATGCACCTTGACTATTCGGATCGATAACACACATGTCGGCTGTTGCCAACCAAGCTTACGGGACAATATTCCGTTTTTCAGGGTCAAAATGCGGTAGGCGAATATCCGTACTCGCAAAAGGTGTTTTCATTGCTTGTACAATAGTCATAAAGTTTAGCTAGTAGCTAGTAGGGCTAGATTGTCTTTGCATGATACTTTAAAATGTGTTCCCGTGGAGTTTCTTGTCCATTCTTCTCCACGAAGACTAGGGACCTATTATTTATTATTATTATTATGAGCCCATGTTGTCCCACTGCAGGGCAAAGGCCTCCCTTCCCTCCTTCCACTTTTCGCGATCCAGTGCGATGTTAGACCAATCCCTTGAGAAAGAGTCCAGCTCATCCCGCCATCTCCTTCTGGGCCTGCCGCGTTGTCGTTTCCTGCCTTTTGGTATCCACTGAGTGGTAATTTTTGCCCATTGCTCCTCCGACATGCGACAGATGTGACCAGGGACCTAGCACCTATACATATAGTCTTACATCAGTTGATGTAAGACTATATGTATATGTATTAATATCCACCAATTAATAAACTTTGAGTGTCAGGATGATTACTAGTTATTTACTGTGTTCGAAAGTCTCTTTAAAAAAAACAAATAATTTAGAAAATTAAAAAACACGCCTGCCATGTTAAAAAGTGAACCAAAAAGTCAAAAATAAGTCGAACGATTTCAGTGATAAAATGAGAACAAGGTCCCGTAACTTATTGTATCCGTAAATGGAAAACTGAAAACTAAAATTTTAATTGCAGTCGGGGGACCTGCAAAGAAATTTTTCACCGAACTGTCCCCCGACTGCAATTAAAATTTTTGTTTTCAGTTTTCCATTTACGGATACAATAAGTCACGGGACCTTCCTACGGGAATCTAATGATACCACACACATAAAAATCGGTTCTGGCGCTTAGAAGTTATGGTGGAATAAAGAAACTCACAAACAAACATACATACATACACACATACATGAACGCTAAAAACATAGGTAACACTTTTTTTTGGGGCAGTCGTGTAAAAAGGCTTTTTTAACAATTTTTGATTTGAATCGATTGAAATTATCACTTTTGCAATTATTTATGTAGGTACGAATGGTACGATTTCACAGTTTCAATCACTAGCATCTGAAACTGTCAAATTGTACATACATAATCGCAAAAGTTACGATTTCAATCAAGTGAAATCGTGAATGTGAACTTTTATCCGTAAACCAATTCGAGGTTTTTAATCTATTTGTATGGGGTACACATTATTCACGGTTTCATCTGAGTTTTAGAATATACCTTTAATAGTATGTAACTTTTCTCGTGTATAAAAATATAAAAATTCATCATTCCTTAAATGATAAATTGATTCAAAATTATAATTACATTCCGTTTTGGAATTATTTATGTTGTTCCTGTACTACTTTTTTTTTTTAAATGTTTACAACCAAAATACGATCTTCCATGGTGTGTACGATCTTTGGTACGATCTATCTTCTAAAAAATAAAGTTGGCAACACTGGCTTTGGTTTGGGATTGGGAATTTGGGATGGGAATTTGTTATTATTTTTGGTATGGCATCCATATTTATTTAAGCCTTTTCGTAATCTCAAAGTTACATACTCTTTGGTAATCTCTCATAATTCTTCAATCAAATTTTTTATTGCGAAACTAAGTGCACATAGTTTTGTAGGTGTTAAAAATAGATTAGTTCTTAAAACTTGAGTTTTTTTGAAGTTGCCCAAAGTTATTCAAGGAACGATATCGAAAATCGTTAAAATATTGGTATTCAGCTGCATTGCATCCGTTTTATACTGAAAGAAAGGCGATTTCTTGTAGTTTGGGACTAGGGTAAGGCTCAGCATCATCATCAGCCTATAATGTTCCCACTGCAGGGACTCAGGCCTCCTCTCCAGGAGAGGGATGGGCTATAATCCACCACGCGGGCCCAGTGCGGATTGGCAGATGTCACATGTCTTCGAATTTTTTGGTTCTAAGACATGCCGGTTTCCTCACGATGTTTTCCTTCACCGTTTTGAGAGCAGCGGTGATGAAATAAATTACACAAAGTAATGCGCCTGCCTGGGTTCGAACCCACGACCTACTGTTCGTAAGTCGGGGCCGACACCACTGGGCCACCGCTGCTTAGTGAGTGATTAAACATCATCAAATTAATACGTTTTTAGTCGAACAGTCTTGTTAAAATGGTCGTTCAGTGAGAGGAAGTTCAATCGTTGATTGTCATCAAATCTGCGAAAACTGAGTATGTTTATATCATTGCGTACTTTTACTTACTAAACATGAAAAAGAAGCTTCACATTTGCTTAAGGTCTAAGGTTAGGTTATGCAGCAGATCAGAACAAAAACTTTTTTACAAAAAATAAAACCGACTTCGACAAAAAAAACACTCAAAAGTGAAAAATAAACTTGAGAAGAAAAATCAGTTTCTGAAGTCGGTGACTTTTGTTTCTTTGATTTCATTTTTTTGTCACCGACTTCAGAAACTGATTTTTCTTCTCAAGTTTATTTTTCACTTTTGAGTGTTTTTTTTGTCGAAGTCGGTTTTATTTTTTGTAAAAAAGTTTTTATTTTTCACTTTTTAGTGTTTCACATGTGCTTACCCCTTCACAACGTACCGGCGTGATGTTATGTTAGGACTGGTGTAAACAATAGACAGACAATATGAGATTTCAGCAATCCCAGTCCATTTGCTATCATTTATTGAGGAGTTCCGTTGAATATCTCCGAAGTTCTTCATCAGATTTTCACAAAATAGTTTTTATAACCTTTGTAGTGAGTACAGGCGTGATATTATATTGTTGTGTGATGGTGTAAACAATGCTTAGATATGCTATAGCAACAATCGCGGTTAATCTGCTGTTATTTATTGAAGAGTTCCCCCGATTTCTACAAGATCCCATCATCAGATAATGAAATGGTGACAATGGGACCACACGGGAAGCACCAGCTTTCAAATGAAAAAAGAATCATGAAAATCAGTTCACCCAGTCGCAAGTTATGAGCGAACAAACATAAAAAAAAAAAAAAAAAAAAAAAAAAAAAAAAATACAGTCGAATTGATAACCTCCTCCTTTTTTTGGAAGTCGGTTAATAAATACTAATCATAAAATGTGGTCCCATTCAAATACTGCAAAATACAGAAATTTCAAGTTATTGTGTCGTCTATTAATAATAATAATATTCCACAACTATCACACAACGCCATCTAGTCCCAAGCTAAGCAGAGCTTGTGTTATGGGTACTAGACAACTGATAAACATACTTATATATTTCTAAATACATACATATTATAGATAAATTACACCCAGACACAGAACAAATGATCGTGCTCATCACACAAACATTTGTATACGGCATAGCAGTTAGGGTCACTAACCACTAGACCAACAGGCCAGTCAAATTATTGTCTGAAGCTAGCGGGAAAAGAGGAAGTTTTATTGTCTTTTAAAATGTGTTTTTTTGGTCTTGAGAAGATATAGATGTTTGCAAATTAAAAGTTGGTCATGTTAAAAATATAGTGATTTGAATTTTAGTAAGGTTGTGGTCAGTGGGTCATCTTAGGGGTTGTTGTTTCCTACACAATAAAATAAATGCTCTTAGGAAACACAGATCTTGGTTTTGAAGTTCGGCAAAAGTCTTGATGTTTGTTGATGATAGATCTGCAGTTCCTGTATATAATATGGGTCGTATTCTAACATAGGTTGGGTGTGTGTTGTTATTATGAAGCTAAAGCTTTCCTGTTTTAAGTAATCTGATTAGATACCCTGTAAATTAGACTGTAATGTTGTTTCCTCCATGCCTTAAAAAGCATGTTAAGCTGTTGGTCCCGGCTGCCATGTATAGATCTTTGGCGGTTGTTACAGGTAGTCAGTGACCTGAAAGTCTGACAACCTGTCTTCAAAGGGTATTGTATTACCCAGTATTAACTGAGTTGTGGAGATCAGATAGGCAGTCTCTCCATGAAAAATTCTGGTACTCAGCTGCATCTGGTTAGACTGGAAGCTGATCCCAACATAATTGAGAAAAGGCTAGGCTAGAATCTAATAATTCATGTCTAAAATGAAAGTACAAAATCACATTAAGTTAAAATGTTTGATGGAACAGTTTGAATTGTTTTGAAGCAGTTTTTAGCACACAACTACTTTACAGGTATAAAAGTGGTGCATTTTTATATTGTTTCATGCTAACAAAGGTTGCAAGATACATCTTGTTAATTATGTAAATAGTTTTAGATGCAATTCTGGTTGTGTGTGAGTCACCCTTTTAAGAAGCAGTTTATGCGAGACTTAACATCCTAGTTTTTAATTCCAGCAATTTTTGGTCCATTTATTTGTTTATTTCATTAAAACTTTATGCTTTGGGTATTTTCTATCGGTCTACCTTAGGGACAATTGGAGGTGTAAGGTTAATTTTAGATAACAGCCTCACTAAGTCTGAATTAAATAAAACACAAGGAATTTTGAGTTGATATATTTCTTCATCTCCATGAATAGTCGCACTACCAGTCAATAAAATTGTGTTTATTTTGCTGTTGGCAAAATTGATTTTTTATGTCCACTCCACTGACTCTCTATGTGGTGTGTGTCCCGTCCCATTTGGTGCCACAATTTTTTTGTTGGGTCAGTCTGATTTACTCTTTTATGTATAATTATAACCATGGTCAGGAAGGCTCGTATATGCTCTCCAATAATCAGTTTGAATGATGGAGCCTTCCTCGACATGTTTCTGTATTAGTTTTACCTGCTTAAATAAATAAATAATAAATGTCCGCAGACCTTTCATTGTCAGGACACATCTCCAGCCGCAGATCATCGCTGCCGTCTGCAATCATCCCGATCTGATAAGGGACTCTCAGCGCATTCAACCTCTGAAGAAGAAATAGTAGATTCTCACTAAGGTGAAGTTCATCAGGAGCAGTAGCTGTAGAATGAGATGGCCCTGTTTGCTCTCCGTCGGTTACCAATGACAGCATAAAGTCGATTTCTGTAAAAATATCTCGGTCGTACGGAAAAACTCCGCATTTTTTGAAAGCTGATTTAATATTAACTGGCGTCATTGCTTTTGCGTATACCTGACCGACGCACTCAGCGACATTGTAAACAGTCATTTGCTTACCAGGATGCTTTATCAGGCACGAATCCACGGCTCTATTATAACAACCTTTAAAGAGGTCATTTAAACCCACATCAAGAGGCTGCATCTTGGATGCAGTGCAAGCACGGTTACTCTAGCTTGTTTGACTAAATTTAAGGCTTCAATACTAAGTGCTGGGGAGTTTGTTCCGCCACTTCTTCTTTCCAGCTAAACACTAGGAAGTGTCGATGGGTGGGCGTTTTGGGGGACTGTCTTTTATAAATGTAAATAAGTAAAGTGAATTTTGACGTTCGAAAAGTGCTGATTATCAGCCTAGTTTGAATAAATGACTTTTGTTTTTTTTTTTATTTTGGACTAGCTTTTGCCAGCGGCTTCGCCCGCGTGATAATGACGATTTTCCATACAAACTTTCATCCCCTATTTAACTAACTTAGGGGTTGAATTTCGAAAAATCCTTCCTTATTCCTTGTCTACATTATAAAGGGAACTTCTGTGCAAAATTTCAGCTTTCTAGGTTCTAGTTCTAGTTTCTAGGTAGGGTTTGGGCTGGGCGTTGATGAGTCAGTCAGTCAATCAGTCAGTCAGTCAGTCAGTCAGTCAGGACTTCTCTTTTTATTTATATAGATTTTTAAGGTGGGATTCGTGGTTATCGATTATTAATAGAACAGGGTTTTCTGGGCTCGCAGACGTGTGTTTAATAAAATGCTCCGCATTCATCCAACCGGTTGGAGCTGCTAGTCCAAGAGATCCTGGTGGAGCGCCATTCATCATAAATTCTTTGAAAAATGTCCTCGGGAAAACAAGGGCTGGAGCACAGAAGAGATAAAAGAGGTTAGAAAGGCCATGTGGGCGGGGCACGCGCGCCGCTTATATGATCAGACGATCATATGTCGACAAAATTTGATTTACTGACCAACAATCGCGCTCATATTGTGACAGCGAACGGAGCTCCGCGAAAAAAAAGAATTATGCTGTGTTGCGCGATTATTACGTGTCGGAAAAGAAGCCAGGTGTGTAGTGTGACTCGAGAAGGGATTTCCTTTCATCGGTAAGTCTAAAAACCTTAAAATACAAGTAATATTTGTAATTATTACAATAGTATTATGTAGTTCGCAGACAAAATGATACAGTCGCAAGCAGAAACAAAATTATGTACATTGCTTACAATCCGTGGGTACCATCTTGTACTACGTTGGCGATTGCGCAATGCATTTCGTGCAATGCGAACGTCGCGTGCGACAAGCCAAAGCTTAAATTCTGCCTACTCTTTGCGTTTCGATAGTGTTGTACCAAGTTGTAAATAATGTCGATATTTAGTATGTGTGAATGTATTCAAATGATTATTATGTTATGATTAAAATAACTTTTGTTTATCCCATACTATCAATACCTTATTATTGTTTATTGATTGTTTTTCATCTAAAATTTGTTTTGAGGTTAGCCATTTATAAATCGAAACATACATTTTAAGTTTTATTTTTAGGTTTCCAACAGATCCAGCTATGTTACAGACCTGACTAAAGCTATTATAGAAAAATATTAGTGTGAGATTGCATTTTATTCTGAAAAAATCGAATTTGAAAGATAGCAAGCGCATGCTATTGCTACTTAATAAATACGTTTTATTTCAAAGACAATAATAAAATCTGCATTGAAATTGAATTTCAAGTACTTATTGTTCAATATTTGAAAAAAATCTTTTATGTTTACTTTTTATCTTTAATTTTTTATGTGTGAGACCAATAAATATTTTTGCTTTCTTATTTTCTTTCTTTCTGCCCCATCCCGAAATTAAAGCAAAAACTGCAAAACTTAAAGTAACAAAACTCAAGTAATTGTATCGACATACATTATCGACCTTTTGGTCACCGTAACATGTATGAGAAATATACGCAAGTGTGAGTGTACGTCAAACGCAATGTTTGCGCTAGTGTGACAACCAGTAGCAAGCTCGCGATCTAAGTGAGTGCGGTTTATTTGTGTGCATAATTCGCGTACCTATTAGCGTCTTGCATGTAGTGGATATAGAGAGTGGGAGACAAGCGGCGACACGCGTTCTAATACAAATCAGGAACTATTTCCTTTCTAACCTCTTTTATCTATTCTGTGGGCTGGAGCAACGCTTCATCTGATGCACATACAATTGCACATGTTGTCACTAATATTCTCCGTTCACCGCTAGTTATCTTACAAATATTTTGTTTGCCTTTGGGCGTCATAACTTTTTGCGGCTTTTGAACGGTTGTTGTGGCAGTTTCGTAAGTTGTAGATTCTACAACCGTTACCAAAGGCAGGATGACGCTCCATGACATTTTTCAGCTATCAAAAATATGCTCGAAGCAAATTTTCCCCTGTATGATTGCCTTTCTTACGTTTTAGAGCTTTAGAACGCGCCATCTTAAATAAAAGAAAAACAAAGATCAAAAATTATATTATTACAAGGAAAGCAGGGAAAGTACATGATACTATAATATGGTACACAATGAAACAAGATAGTACACAATGTTTCATTGCTAGGTAATCATGAAAAATAATATGAAGTTTTCAACCATAATATAATAAAAAATCTTTAAAGAATTCTGAAAATACTTACAAAGTTTTAAAAAAATCCGCAGACACGTGGCCTCCCACGCGGCGCCACCGCGCCGGTGCAAACTGGGGTAGGGCGGGGGTTGACTTGAGTGACCTAACGCGACATAATGCACGATCTGGCAGCGCAGCATTTTAGAAATATTACAGTGTTTTATTGTGTACCACTGTTTCAATGTTGGCCGTCTGAGTGATAAAAACCGGCCAAGAGCGTGTCGGGCCACGCTCAGTGTAGGTGTCGCGAAACACGCGATAATTGTAAATATTGTTTAGAGCAACACTAAATCCAGAAACTAAACTATGAGAAAAAAGGACAGATTGTCGATGGGTAAGTGACGCTCCTTTCACGTTTAAAATATAAAGGCGGTTTGAACACGTAAATTTGCTTGATAACTTATAAGTACTAAACTAGATTCAGTGGATCGAGATATCCGGTTTTCCATCTGTAAAGCAAGCTAAGTATTAGAAATAATCATGTATGAAATTAATATATTGAATGCACTTATAGCTAGACTGGTGTTATAAATTGTCACTATGTGCTTGCTCTAATAACCTGTTTTATCAGGCATGCAAGGCAGCATGAACAAAGCCTAAGGTCTCAGACCATGTATACAATTCTCGTATGCACCCAACGGAGGCATATTAACATGCAAGAACGATTCGCATGACATTCATAAGCTTGACTGCTGAGGCACGAGTTTTGGGTTGCTTTGGATGTCTGTAAGAACATGTCACGGATATTCCAGTTGCTGACCTACCAACAAGTTTATGAGTGTTAGGCCTCCAGTAATAGTAATAATAATAAGATTGATATACCATGGTATAGGGCAATCAGACAAAGGACAATCATGATATGGATTGTCCCTGCCATAAGTGTTTGGCAAGGTTTATGAACGATGAATAAGATAGAGTATAGCTATATTGACTACCAATTTCTAGCCCGGCCCTGCCCAGTTGAGCCTAGAATAATGGTCATATTTAGACCACTAAAAGATAATAAAACCCTTATAAATTAATCTAGGAATACCTAGTGATTCACTTAGAATCAATGTGACCAATCTTTAAACAGGTCTTGCTGTGATGTAATGGTGCTGTGTGCTCACCAGTAGTGAGCATCTGGAACTCTGGACGTCTCTATCCCTTGTGTCTGTGTGAAGCTCAGCTAAGGTAAGGATGAACATATTTATACCGTACAGAATACAACCTCTGGTTTTCATAACTCAATTTCAATCTTGATATTCAATAAGCGAAGCAGATCATTGTAATACCGCTGGGTTATCGTTAACTAAGGCATGAGTATAAGCTCATTACGGATCATATAGATTCTGTCAATAATTAACTAAAGTAGATGTGCGTTAGATCCATCCCCTTTAACACAAATTTATGGTGGAGAAGCCGGGATCTAATTATATATATTATACAAATATCATCATTCATATTCACCGTTAATAAGTAAATAATGAGAGGTTTCTGTACGGTGGATGGAGTCATCCTATCTTGGTAAAGCAGTAAAATATAACAAACTAAATTAAAACAGCGGTTCATGTTGCGACATCTGTGGAGGAGTGGATTAACTTTGTTGTCTGGTTATTGAAAATCGAAAGATTAAATAGAATGAGGTTTTCAGGATAATTTACGGAGGATAGCGGTCAAGAGTCTACCTATATTTATAAAGAAGTGTAGTTGTACTTTATTTGTAAATCCCTTTAGTATTAAGTACCTTAAAAGAGTTAACTTGCTTATCTGACCCGTGTGTACCGCAAGGCAAGTAAGCCTCCAAGTAGTACCGCCACTGTCCGGTGGGCGGCGTTTTCTGTGAAAGACGGCTGCTACTGCGCCACAGATGGCGTTGCGAACGGTGTTTATACGATAAAACATATTTGGAATAACAATCTAAGGATTTAATAATTTGAATTAGTTAATAAATAACACTGAGAAAAAAAAAAAAAATTAAGAAAGAAAAGAAAATTCCAAACGATATCATAGCAATTAATGATTTATTACATCTTAGTAATCATATGAGTCCTTGAGAAAGATTGCATGTCATATTGTCTATTTGAAAACAATATTTGGTTAAACATTGTCCAACAAGAGTTCAAGTTACCCGGCAAACTTTGATATCTTGATATTATGCATCTATGACATACACAAACACCAAGCAATGATACATGAAATGCATGTAAAGTAGTGCTACTACGATGCAAGAGTTACTTATTTTAAAAATAGTTTCAAACATCCTTATTGTAACGTTGTACGTTACCTTTTTCACTATTTAAAACATACAAACTTAAATTCAACAATTAAAACAGTATTGATCCAATGTTTGTTTACATCAACTGTCAATGACAGAACCGCAGACGTCACAATGCTACAGATAACATCTTGTAGTGCTGTGGCTTAGTAATGTTACTAAATTACATATGTTGCGCTCGCGCATCTGTATCTGCGAGTGTGCGAGAATATCTTCCGTTTCATACGCAATATGTCATCACGCGCCTCACTAGTTGCGAGTGAACGACCAACAGTAGTTCGTTCCCCACAGTGACATTAAATACGAGGTGCGTTGGTGACACGTTCCTTTTGGAATTCGGTGTCCGGCGCGGGCGCTGCGCCCCTAGCGGGCAGGCGCTCGCGTCCGTAACACGTGGCTACCTCTCGCCACCATCCGAGCGTAATGTTATATCTTTTTCTCCGCCATCGAGCATTTAAAATCAGTGATCATAACCCCATACTGGGTGAGTTTGAACAGCATAAACATGTGTGTATTTTTGTGTTTCCTAGCCTTATAGGTTATGTTAGCATGTATCCCTATTTCTCTTGACTTCTTGCTACGCTATTTCATGTATTTTCAATTCTAATCGCCTTCAGCTAATATACATTTTGACAGTGTTTCGATGACACATCAAAATGTACTATCATGCCTTTTGCACCCATCGCATTTTCATGTAAACTCCGTCTGATTGTGACATCCCACCAACACCTTCATTAGCGCACTGTTATTGCTGCTCGCTTTGCTTGGCTTGGTGTCCCAATCAGCGGGGTTGACCTTTGGTCATCTCGTGACACGCTGGACGTCATGTTCCAGGGTCCCAGGTTCCTGTTGGAGGAACACTAACCATCCCAGGTTCCTACTGGAGGAACACCCAACATCTCCAAAGTTGCGGTTGGAGCTACCAACTCACTGCGCGCCTGCGTAGCACGAGCCCGTTTTGGCTCAGACGTGCGCGCCATAAAGTTCGGCATGGACTTCCCACGTTGGCCATATTTGCCACGTGGGCCTCGCCGAGCATCACTTCGGGTCGACGCGACCACCTATCGGCCTACACCCCTGGCATCCAGCGTGGCACCTCGCTGCGGTCATCGCCACGCCAGCTATCAGGGCAGTAACGTGCACCTCACAAGTGAAACGCAATAGGGTGCGCCATAAACCTACCCACACCCATAGTTGGTGGCTTTATTTATTAATTATATTTTTTTATGATGACAAGTTTCGTGGTCTTATTTTTATAACCTGCGCCACGCAAACCCTTTCTGTCAATAGTTTCAAACATCCTTATCTAAATTACTGTTAAAAGTCAAAAAGTCAAAAGTCAAAAATATTTATTTCAAGTAGGCCAGTAACAGGCACTTTTGAATAGTCGAATTAAACTAACTGCGGCACTCAGAGATATCCAACGATTACTCAAGCCGCCACCCAGCAAAGGCCTGACATAGTTTTGTATGACAAAACTGCCAAAAACCCTTACCAAGCGACGGCCCAAACAACCACTGAAGCTCTCCGAGTGCGGCAGTAAACTACTGAACTACTGAAGCTAAATAAACTAAGCTACAGTCCCAGTCACAAGGCATAATAACTCGTGAGTGTACTGTAGTTGCCAATTCCAAAGCGTTGGTCTCATGAGAAGAATGGCAAGAAACTTCATGGACACTCTTTTAAGAAAACATTTGCTTTAAAGTGCTAAAAGACGAAATTATTGCCAAGAAAATGTTGAAAAGTTTAAAAACAGCATAAAATGTCTCACCTTTTCAGACATTTATACCACCAGTGATGTTAACGAGGCCTACAACCATTTTCTAGACCTATTTAAATGTTTCTACAATCTCTGTTTTCCTTATGAAATGAGAACAATATCCATTACCAAAAAAGCAAAATGGATCTCTAACGGGATAAGAAAATGCAGTAAAAGGAAACGGGAATTGCTATGGCAACACAGAAAAAACCCCACCTCAAAGACTAAAAAGACATTTAAAATATATTCAGCTAGACTTAAAAAAATTATATCATTGACACAAAAATCACAAAATAACTATTTCATTAAGACCTCGCAAAATAAATCAAAAGCAGCATGGACAGTAATTAACAACTCGAAAACCTTTTTCCCTAAAGAGCCAATAACAGAAATACGAACAGGCTCAAAACAAATAACAAACCCGTCAGAAATAGCCTAGACCTTTAGCAATTTTTATGTTGACCAAGTTCCCAACCCAAAAAATAATACAATACCACAAATTCCAATACACTTCAACACCTCTAGTTCTTTATTTATGGAACCAACTGTACCGCAAGACATAATTTACCATATAAACTCACTCAATAATACAAATAGCGTAGGTGATGACGGAATTTGCACAAAAGTTATAAAAGAAGCCGCTCAATATATAGCTCCACATCTCAGTCACATCATTAACATGAGTATCTCTAATGGAGTTTTTCCCGAAGCTCTAAAAACTTCCATAATTGTCCCATTGTACAAAAAACAGGATAGGCAATGTATGGCTAACTACAGACCTATTGCCTTGATACCTGTCTTCTCAAAAATATTCGAGAAAGTAATTTATGAATCATTATATACATACCTTGAGAAGTCAAACATATTAGTTAAAGAGCAAAAGGGATTTCGTAAACAGATGACAAATTAATATGGCCATACATGATCTTCTTCTCCCTATTTTATCAAACGTGGATAAAAGAAATCCTGTATGTGCTATCTTTATGGATTTGACCAAGGCCTTCGACTATGTAGATTACGAAATACTATTAAGCAAACTAGAAAAATATGGTATTAGAGGGAATGTACTTAAACTGTTCGAATCTTAACTGGTGAATCGAAAACAGTTTGTGGAAATCACACAAATATGTACTAATAACGGTTACGAGAATAAATATCGATCCAAACATAGAACAATAAAATACGGCGTACCTCAAGGCAGTGTGCTTGGACCACCCCTCTTTTTAATTTACATTAATGACCTTCCCGGACACATAAACCATCCTATGGTATTATTTGCTGACGACAGTACAGTAGTAGTTGAATGTGACAATAATATGACTTATGAGAATGAAATAAATATGACATTAAATACAATAATATCTTGGTTCAACAATAATAATCTTATAATCAATTTAGACAAAACTAAAATCATGCATTTTTACCAGAGAATTCCAGGTAAGATCTCTGAAATTCAGTATTTAGGGAGTCCAATAGAGTCAACTACTGTCGCCAAATTCCTCGGCATCGTAATTGATAGTAATCTGACCTGGAAATCCCAGACAGACGAAATTTGTAAAAAAATGAATAAATTTGCATAATTATGTTCTATATAAACTATCAAAGACTGTCAGCCTAGAATCTGTACTAACGGCTTATCATGGTTATGTTGCATCAACTCTTAGGTATGGCATAATGTATTGGGGCAACTCCGTCGATAGAGAATTTGTATTTAGAGCTCAAAAAAAATGTATAAGATCCATGTGTGGCCTAAATAGCACCGATAGTTGTAAACCGTTCTTTAAAAGCCTGAACATTCTTACCCTACCATCACTGTACATCTACGAAACAAATGTATTTGTGAAAACACACATCTCACAGTACAAGATAGCTTTTAAAAGTCACTATCGCAAACTACGTGACAAAAATGAGTTAGAGCTTGAAATCACACATGGTAGAACAGCTTTAATGAATAAAAGCACTTTCTGTATGGCCACAAAAATATTTAACAAGCTGCCTGAGACATTAAAATCGTTTAACCTGGACAAATTCAAAAGAGTGCTTATGAAAATATTAATTGATAAATGCTACTATTCGCTAAAGGACTATTTGGACGACAGTTCTATAATGCCTCCTATAGATAATAAGCATTAGGTCCTCTATTTTTGACATTACTGTATTTATTTCATTACAATCCATGACATTATAATATAATAATATATAATAATATAATAATATTCCACAACTATCACACAACGCCATCTAGTCCCAAGCTAAGCAGAGCTTGTGTTATGAGTACTAGACAACTGATAAACATACTTATATATTTCTAAATACATACATATTATTATTATTATTTTTATTATTATTATTCTGATACATTTTATTGACATTTACCATTTTGTGCTACTTAGCTAAGACTTAATTGTTGACATTGAAGGAATAGCTAATTGATTTGACATTTCCGTATTAATTTTAAATTTTATGACATGATTGACATTATTTTGTAATCTTTTTTTTTTAATTTAATTGTTATTTATTTATTTTTTCTAACATTTTTATCTTTGTTTTTTCTTAAATTTTATAATTAACTATTTGAAAATATTTTAGCATTCTAGCTTTTTATAATTTAAATTGATAATAGTATTTGTTGCACGTAGATAATATTAATATTTAAATGTAAAATATAATATTTGTACGCCAAATGGCAAAACATAGAGCGCCTATGAACATGTAACACCTGTTTGTACTACCTATGTTAACAAATAAAGAATCTGAATCCGTTTTACATTTGGCTCCAAAATTATGTGCAAAATTGTCAATGCAAGTTTTGCCATGAGTTCTAGTAGGTTGCTTTACCGCTAGCTTAAGATTGAAATTTAGTAACATTCGAAATCCAATACAACATTATTTTTCTTCATAATATCAATGTTAAAATCTCCTGCCATTATTATATGCTCATAGCTTTTTTTACATATTTTTTGCAATATTTTTCCTATTGTTTCGTAAAATACATTGAGGTTATTTCGTTTAGGTATTCTGTAGACACATAAAATAATTACATTGTATTGTGTGAGCTCCACACCACAACATTTCACTACACCAGTTATAGATGACCCAGTAATCTGTGGGACTTCTTTCCATTGATGCCCATTTCTTATCAGTATACAAGCCCCACCTCGTTTATTTTCTTTCCTGCAGAAGAATGATGCTAATGTGTAATTGGGGATATTTAAATGACTTTCGTACCCTGACATTATGAAGTGCTCGGTAACACACAACACGTCTATTCTTCTGCCTTTTCCTGACAATTCATCTAGACACACATTTAGAACATCAGCCTTATTTAAAAGCCCTGCTATATTTTGATGCATCACGTAAAGACTTTTAGTGACGAAAAAACTGCTTTTCTGTTTCTAATACATGTGTGGGATTGTGAGACGTTAATGTTATAAGGGGAGTGTTTACAGTATTATTATTATAAATATTAAAACATTGAATGTCATTAATTAACGCTAGCAGATTAACAAAAATGGAATGGAACCCAAAATTATTTACTTGGCCAGACTGTCTGAAGAATGTATTGTAATCATAAATAATCAAGATTGGCATTTGAATCAAATACATGTGCATATTTGTGTGTCAAGATATCTTGAAACAAAGAATGGTTAAAGTTCATCACTCGCCTATTATACATATTTGAGTTCATGTTAAATTTATATGTCGGTAAACAAACAATAATATTAGTATGAGTTAATTCACTAAGAGTCTTCCTTAGGTCTGATATGAGTTCAGAGTAATTTTTAGCTATTTTAAAGTCTTGTTCATCAATTAAAATCACACAGTAGTCACTCATCGTGTGATCCGTAAGTTTTGTGTTTATCCCCCGCAGGAGGTCACTTGTAGCTCCATCTGTTGTGATATAGTGACAAAACTCAAATTGTTTCTCAAACGTTTCTTCTACTATGGAAAGGATCCTGTTTTGTTTATAAGCATATAACATATATCTGAGAATACACCGGAACAAGCCGGATTCCGAAAAGGCTTCAGTACCGTAGACCACATACATACGCTGCGGCAAGTTATACAGAAGACCGAAGAGTATAACCTGCCTCTCTGTTTAGCGTTTGTGGACTACGAGAAAGCCTTCGATTCGATCGAGACTTGGGCTGTACTGCAGTCTCTCCAACGGTGCCAAATCGACTACCGGTACATCGAGGTGTTGAAGTGTTTGTACAAAAACGCCACCATGTCAGTCCGACTTCAGGACCAGACCACGGAACCTATCCTTCTGCAGCGCGGTGTGAGACAGGGAGACGTCATATCTCCGAAACTGTTCATCGCTGCATTGGAGGATGTCTTCAAGGTTCTGGATTGGAAAGGACTTGGCATCAATGTAAACGGCGAGTACATCACTCACCTTCGGTTTGCCGACGATATAGTGGTCATGGCTGAGACCATAGAAGACCTCAGTAAAATGCTCGATGACCTCAGTAGAGCTTCCGTAAGAGTGGGTCTTAAAATGAACATGGACAAAACCAAGGTTATGTCGAATGTTCATGTAACACCCACTCCTATCAAGATCGGAGACTCTACGCTCGAAGTTGTGGACGATTATGTCTACCTGGGACAAACGGTCCAGTTGGGTAGATCCAACTTCGAGAAAGAGGTCAATCGTCGAATCCGACTCGGCTGGGCAGCGTTCGGGAAGCTGCGCAGTATCTTCTCGTCCAACATACCCCAGTGTCTCAAGACGAAAGTCTATGACCAGTGTGTGTTGCCAGTAATTACATATGGGACCGAAACGTGGTCGCTCACAATGGGCCTTATCAGAAAGCTCAAAGTCACCCAAAGGGCAATGGAAAGGGCTATGCTCGGAGTTTCCTTGCGTGATCGAATCAGAAATGAGGACATCCGCATGAGAACCAAGGTTACCGACGTAGCCCGAAGAATCGCCAGACTTAAGTGGCAATGGGCAGGGCACATTGCTAGCAGAACGGATGGCCGATGGGGCCGAAAAGTTCTGGAATGGTGACCGCGAACCGGAAGACGTTGCGTTGGAAGGCCTCCCACTAGGTGGACCGATGACCTGGTCAAGGTTGCAGGAACCCGCTGGATGAGAGACGCACGGGACCGGTCAATGTGGCGACGCCTGGGGGAGGCCTATGTCCAGCAGTGGACGTCTTTTGGCTGAAATGATGATGATGACTGAGAATACACAATTTGTTTTGTTTGTGTTGTTGAATAGGGTGAATTTCAGTATGCGTTTCAGTTTTGTTTACAATAGAATTATCTCTTTCCTTATCCACTCGCTTGCTTCTGGCAACGATTGTTTCCAAAATCAAAACTCTCTCGCTTGCTCTCGGCAACGATCGTTGCCAAAATATATTTTTTGTTAAACAACTCTAAACTCTATTTTAAAGACTGTAAAGTCCTTTCAAAACGCCTTTAAACCATAGATTATTAGATTGTTTATCATTTAGACGCAAGTTTGCAACATCACCCGACGAATTTTTTTTTACAATTAATTATTGAAGTTTGAGGCCGACATTTTGTGTTTCTTTGTGCTTTGTGTCCTTTTATTTTTAATGACGATTTTTAACCACAATCGTTATTGTTTCTTGTTCAATAGTACAAATAACTAGTCTAGTTTATAAAAATGACGAAAAACTATATACCTATCGCGCAAACTTTTTCACAATTTCACGTTATTCGACAAACCGGCAAAATATGCTCGACCTTAACTTTAGCCTCTTATAAAATATTTTACACTCAACTTTTGTCAAAATAACAAACGTTACTCTTTTCCTTATCTTTTTGTCTACACAAAACAATAAACAAAATTACGCTAGGTCTCTCGTATCGATTGTAAATCAAGTTTTAATGAGGGGCGGCTCCGCCGAGTGTTTAGGTCAAATGTCACGAGCAAAGCTCGACGGTTTTCTTGAAATCGAAAGCAAGCGAGCGGTTTGTTCAAATTGGAGGGTAGTCGTATTGTTTTTTGGTTTTTCCGGTGTGTCGGTAGTTTCATACACTGTATGTGCAGGAGGGGATGTCATCGTGTGTTTGTTTTTTGTAGCTGGCGTTGTACCGGTTTTTTGGTTTTGGTTGCGTTTCTGTTTCTGAGCAGTTCGTGGTGTACCATTTTTGTTATCCGTGATATTTAAACTCTTATAGGTGTCTATGACTTTCAGGTATTTTTGTACATCTGATTTTAGTCGAAAGTTTTCAGAATTTAGATTTTCAATTTCCTGGTGTGCTATTAATAAATCGTCAGTCAGTTTTTTGATTTTATCATTCTGGTCAGTTTGACTTGAGTTTAATGATGTGTTGGGTAAGCTCATCATAGTCGTGTCAAATAGCACCGAACTGTCTTTGGAGATATCGTTCAATGAACTGGTACGGTGAACTTGACGGTAAGTAATATTACTATATTCCTCCATGTTTAAATAATATTTAGTTGTAATGGAACGCAATCTCTAAAGACCGGTATTCAAGTCGCAGGTAAAGTTTCTAGACGAAAATTTTGCTGTCCAATTAGTGTTCTGATTGTTGATTGGTCGTAGTATGAGTCATATGTTCTTTGTTTACGTTGAAAATATTCTGTCTTTGAATTAACAACCGTCGATTATGGTGTTTTTTTCGTTGATTTAAGTTAAAGAGCAGTGTTGTATGGCGTACTGTCAACTTATTGTGTAGTGTAATTTATAGCCAACCTGATTTTGGGGCGTTATTACTGATACTGGTCCTTAGTCACTGTTGAAGACACTCTCACCCTGACACCGCCTTATCCACGAAAGTTCGATGATTCAAGCTTAGATAACACTGTCACTGTTATATGCACTTATTTCAAGTGTAACTAATGAATTTCAGGGAATATTTATAGAAAAATACATTAAACCGTAATTAAACTAATCAGCGAGATGTTTATCGTTTGACAGCTGTTATTCTTTTTTTGATACAAACATATGTACCCAACTCGTTTATCTAAAAAGAAGACGCTTGTTGTTCCTAAAGTCACAAACTACTTTGGTATGGGCACGAGAAAGTATGTAGTACCATCGTTACTGAATAAGTTACCCCCACAGTTGATATCGAATGTCAAATATAAACACCAACTTAAAAAGGTTCTTAAAAAACACTACCTGTCATTATGTCCATAGCCATTTTTCATAACTGATATGACTGTAAACTCACCTTCTTTTGTTTTTTCTTAGTTATTTTGTAATTAAAATCGAAATTTGTCATAATCATATTAGTGTGAAACGAGAATAACTGCCGACAAACTGTTTTACCTCGGTCACGACGCGAGCGCGCGCGCACTCTTTTCGGAGATATTTTGTAATTATGGCATCAAATGTAGTAAAATGTATTAGTTGCATTATAGTGATAAATGAACTGTTATCGTTCATTCAAAATAAGATGGACGTTATGGATGCAGTGAGTTTGATCCGGATTTGTAATAGCGGATTCTCAGAAGAAGACATTGTAACGGCCAAAAATCTCCTTTTTGAATCCGTTAAGACCTCTAAGAGGAAGATTCAAAGGAAAAAGGAGGGAAAATCACAAAAGGACTTAGAAGATATAGTGGGACTAATGAGACAGTTAGACACAGAGGAACTTCCTATATTTGTGGCAAGAAATCTGTATAAACTTCCTCCTGTAACTTTTGATCATGTAGATGTCACAAGATTACTCAAAGACATAGTAATACTACAACAGGAGATGAGTGATATCAAGCAAAACTATGCCAGGAAAGATGATTTATGTTCATTGAAAACGGATTTTGTCAACTTAAAAATCAACAAAGACAACAAAAATGAATCCGAGGGTAGTGTGACATTTATGGATACTCGCGATAGTGACTGTGAACTTATAAATGCGGTAGATGACATGGTGACCACTGCTACATCACCTACCATTAACCAAAACGCAACGGCATCAATGTCGTTGATTGGAAATGCAAGTACACAAAGTGAGAACAAAGTGATGAATGATCCGCATATTGAAGGTAGTTCAAAAACTTTTTCTCAAACGAACGTTGAGCCGCAGAAACCGGTTGTGGTGCGAGCTATGCCATCGAGCGTTAGAAAGGATCATATCAATAACACAGTCCCCCATCCTGAGATAAAATCCTTTGCTCAAATTGCAAGTGAAGGAGGTGAATGGAAATTGGGAAATAAAGAAGAAGAATGGAAAATAAAGCAGAGGAAAAGGTACAGAAATAAATTTATTAGTACCAGAGGAGAGGCAACCTTGCAAACGGAAGAAAAATTCAAGGCGGCGGACATTAAGGTTCCGTTGTTCATTAATAATGTTGCCAAAGAAGTGTCATCAGAAGATATTTCTGGGTATATTCTGCAAAAAACTGGTGTCCAGGTTTCTTTAGAGAAAATAAATGTCAGGAGACAAAGGGATTATAACGCGTATAAAGTGTTTGTTCCTAGACTAAAGTTAAATATCTTCATGGATGCAAGACTATGGCCCGATGGAATTTCATTCCGTCGGTTTGTAAACATTGTAACTAAAAGGATTAGCGATAACGAAATTACAACATGAGTACAATGCGAAATAGACAGTGTGTCATGGTTAGTTTTAACTGTAAATCGGTTAAACGATCGATAGATAGCGTGAGTTTATTATGTGGATCAGCAGATATCATAGCCTTGCAGGAAACTTGGCTTATGCCTCATGACCTGAATTGTCTTGGTGGAATTGATTCTAGCTTTAGTTACACCGGAACGTCGGCAGTGGACACGTCAGCTGGCTTGTTGCATGGCAGGCCTTATGGAGGGGTCGCACTGCTATGGAAGAAAAGTGCGTTTTCGAATGTGTCTGTGATTGACTGTCAGTCAGTGCGTATATCGGCGATTAAAATTGTGCTATGTGATAGATCAATCTTAGTGTTCAGTGTTTATATGCCGACCAACTGTGCAGATAACCTGTGTGAATTCACGGACTGTCTAAGTAGGATTCATGCTATTATTGAGGAACAGCAGGTAGGATCTGCATATATTCTTGGTGACTTTAATTCCCACCCCAGTGAACTGTTTGATGTCGAGTTGCGCAATTTTTGCGTAGAACAGAAGTGGATGTGTGCGGACATAAATATGTTAGGTACTGACTCTGGCACATATACTTTCGTAAGCGAGGCTCATGGGTGTCAAAGATGGCTCGACCACTGTGTGGTGACGGAATCAGCCTATCAGTCAATTACAAGTGTCAATGTTAAGTATGATGTGACTTGGTCTGACCACTATCCTTTATTTATAAATTGTAATTTAAATTTTATTAATCCAATTCTGAATTCTATAAATAATAATAAGAGTAAAAATAAAATATTATGGGGTAATAGACATTTGCAACAGCTGACTTTATTTAATGAATTATGTAATAATAATTTAAAATATATTGATTTTCCTGATGACTTCCGTAATTGTTGTGACATGAATTGTAATATATTAGAACATCGTTTAGTGATTGACAAATTATATAATAATTTAGTAATTATTCTGAGCAATGCTGCAATTGCTTCATTTGACGGACCGTATTGTAAGAGAAAGGGAGGTTATATCAGGGGCTGGAATCGGCATGTTAGCGGGGCTCATCGGGAGGCCAGACTAAGTTTTAGAGTATGGGTGTCAGCAGGTAAACCCTCTCACGGTGATGTGTACAATAGAATGGTAAACACTAGAAAAGAATTCAAAGCTAAAATTAAATGGTGCCAAGACCACCAGGACCAAATAGTTATGGATCGGATAGCCTCACAGCATGACAAAAATAATTTTCGGGAATTTTGGAAAAGTACCAAAAACATGAACCATGCACCTGTCCTCCCGGTGAGTGTCGATGGACTGTCTGACGCTACTGATATAGCCAACTTATTTAAAGATGTTTTTGTGGTTGATCCACCTCTGCTGGGACCCTCATCGTCGTCGGGTGACTCTGAGTTTAGTACAACGCCGCCAAAAGTGACGAATCTAACCATAAGGTTTACGTCAAAAGAGGTAAAAAAGGCTATTAGTCAGATGAAACGTGGTAAGTCACCCGGTCACGATGGGCTTAGTGTGGAGCATTTGAGACATGCTGGTAAACATCTGCCCCGAGTATTAGCGTTACTGTTTAATTTTTGTATCTCGCATTCTTATCTGCCAAGTGACATGATGAAAACTGTAGTAGTCCCGATTATTAAAAATAAAACTGGTGACATGTCGGACAGGTCGAACTACAGACCGATCTCCCTTGCGACGATTATCGCAAAGGTTTTTGACAGTCTTTTGAACACCTTTCTAAGGAAGAACATTGTGTTGCATGATGCTCAGCACGGTTTCCGCCAGGGACTGTCAACAGAGACGGCCATCATGTGTCTAAAGAAGACTGTACTCTATTACGTAGACAATCGGAGTCCTGTCTTTTCTTGCTTCCTTGATATGTCAAAGGCTTTTGATTTGATTAATTATGACATATTATGGGGTAAATTACGCAAATCAAAAATGCCTTTAGAATTAATTAATGTTTATAGGTACTGGTATGGCCACCAAGTGAATTGTGTACGTTGGGCAAATGCTAGTTCTGATGAGTATAAGTTGAAATGTGGGGTCAGACAGGGTGGTTTGTCTTCACCGATTTTGTTTAATTTGTACATAGACGATCTCATTAGTGAGCTCAGTAGCTTGCAGGCCGGGTGCTACATAGATGGAGTGGCCTTTAATAACATCAGTTACGCCGACGATATGGCAATCCTGAGCCCATCAGTATCCGGCTTAAAAAAAGCTCTTGGATGTTTGTGAGAGGTATGTGGTGGAGCACGGTTTAAGATACAATGCCGATAAGAGCCAGGTTCTTGTTTTTGGAGCGAAGTCCTCAGACAGTTTTCCTCCGGTCAAGCTGGCAGGTAGTATCTTGAATCGTGTTCAGCAATTTAAGTACCTCGGGCATATTGTTACGGCGGACATCAAAGATGACCTTGATGTGGAGAGGGAACGAAGAGCATTGGCGGTTCGATGCAACATGCTTGTGCGGAGGTTTGCTCGCTGTACATGTGAAGTTAAAGTGACACTTTTTAAAGCATATTGTCAAACGTTGTACACGAGTAGCCTCTGGACAAGCTGTACGCAGAAAGCCGCCAGTGCTCTCCGAGTCCAGTATAACAATGCATTCAGGATGCTGCTGGGGTTGCCACGCTTCTGCAGTGCGTCGGGAATGTTTGCTGATGCGCACACTGATGGCTTTGCAGCGATCAGACGTAAGCGTGCCGCGTCGCTGCTGCAGAGGGTCCGGGGCAGCTCGAATAGTCTCTTGAGTGTCATTGCGGGCAAATTTGATTGTCCGATTATAAATTCTCTGTCGAACCTACATGTGTTACTAACATAGTTATAAGTTTTATGTTTACTAACAATCTATGGATGTTTTAAGTCCGAAATAAATGATAAATAAATATTTACAGTTTGGCAGACTTTTTATATTGTATTGGGAAACAGATTATGAATAAATGAATAAAAAAAAAAAATGCATCTCAGTAAGGGGAAAATAGGTTACCAAACATAATT
The DNA here is from genome assembly GCA_949775195.1 of Diarsia dahlii. NCBI lineage: Eukaryota > Metazoa > Arthropoda > Insecta > Lepidoptera > Noctuidae > Diarsia > Diarsia dahlii. The sequence continues at coordinate 3,152,417 of OX459192.1, read as the reverse complement.
TGGAGTTTTAATAATACTGTTAATAATACAACAGGGTACCTATAAGCCTATGAGCCTTACGATTTATCCTAGACCGGGTTTCTGATCCAGTGCAATTTAGAAGCGATAGGGTTATCTACTACTCGAATTAGAAAAGCTGGAAAGAAAATGGGACGTAACTTAGATACAAGGCGAAAAATAATAATAGCTGATAATAGTGTGATTTACAAGAATCGGTGATTGATTACGCACATTGGCGCTAGGCGCTGACTACCAGCGGCAACAAGGTCAATGCTGATAACATCACGCTTGTAATGCCCGAAGGGTTAGGTAGAGGTGTACCCATGAGTACACACACATAGTAGTATACAGTAAAGTTTAAGTCCCATGCAATAGGGGGCGAGCCTGTTGCCAAGTTAATTCTTGTATGTTAGAGGATTTATATTCTGGCCCACATTAAGTGATATTGAGGAGTTAGGTAATGATTGACATAAACAAAGAAGTACAAAAGGTCATAATATAATTATGATACAACGGGTTTACAGGCTTAGTATCCGTTGATTCCTTATGACTATATCGTAGCGATGCTTATATGTCTGATAGCACCAGTAGTGTGGATGAACAATTGAACACCGAAGATTTCATAAATCTTCTTGAGAGATCAAAGTTTATTGCCCCATTTTAACTTGGTTTTTTTGAGCTGACTTGTAATCGTTGTTTTGTGGTTCCCATTGCGGGAGCAATTGTTTCAGGACGGCCGAATGTTACAACAGCCCACTGACAGTCATCTGACAGCCACCTGACAGCAAGCCACTCCAGCGACAAGCCAACGATAGCCATGCCAACCATAGCCAAGCCACTAACAGCCATAACTACCGGACGCCTCCGGTGGGGATAAAGCTTTATAATGCCCTGCAAGCTCATTTTTGCGGTCTTGTCGCACTCGATTGTAATAGTTGTAAGGGGAAACTCTGCCCGAATAAAGTTATAAATCAGTTCCTGTTTATTATTTACCACTGTCGTAACACGCGTTTCCGTACTTTAATCCATTTCCATCGGCTTGATCGTTTGAGATTTTGTTAATTTGTTAACGGAAGTAAATAAATAGGCGGTTGTAATCAGTGTTGAGACTATTATTCCGTACCTCCGCCATGCTGAACTTGGAATCTGACAACGATGTACCCGAAATAGTTGTACTACCTTCGTTATATAAATAGTTTTAAGATATTTACAGTATTTTTTATAAATTATAGAAGTGTTTTGTATAAATAAGTTATTTGATTGAGTTGAAATGTTAAAATGGCGCCAACGGTTATTGGAATGACAGTTGACTATAATTGCAGTCTGTAGTACAGAGGGTTTTAAAAGGTCCAAGGCGCCATTTTAGCGGGACATTCTTTTCTGAAAGTGTAAGGAGCTCTAAAATACCTGTGTAAGTACAGTGAACTTTTATAATAAACTGGTAAATGTTATGCTGTAGCTTATATTCTGTGCTTATTTTGATGTTCTGAACCTAGTAAATAAATCATGCTTAAATCTGTTCAAATAGAAGCTTTTATTTCCCTTTTGCTCTGGCTTCTCCTACAGGTATTTCAACACCAATGCAATTAAATGATTTTTTTTATAAATGTGATAATAATGTATCTGATACTCGTAATGATTATAATTTTAGATAACTAATAGAAACGTTGTATGACGCAGGGTTATTTATTGCACCCACTTTCATCCTCTTCTTTTCAGATGTTTATGTTTAATTATTTTTTGTTTTTTGTCTTTTTGTTATATAATTCTGTATTTTCCTCGGGCCTAATGTACAAAACCCACATTTCGTTTTTTTTATTTTATTTTGTAATTTAACCTAAATTATTTATTGTTGCCGTACTTGCCCTTTAAAGTCAAAAGTCAAAGTCAAAAATATTTATTTCAATATAAGTTTTTAAACTGACATGGTCACTGACACTACTATTAATAGGTATCATAAACGGGATATTTACCATGTTTGATTTTTGTTTCGAGTTCCCGATATTTCGGCGCTGTTACAAGCACCATGATCACGGATAAACTGAAGTCATTGCGGGTGGATGTTTATGAGCAGACAAAACGGTCTACCCTCTTTCTTGTTCGTTTTTTGCGTTCGGTACCACTACCATTGTCACTCACTACACGATTCTGTTCCCGACACACAAAACTCACTGTGTCCACTCGCGAACTTTTTTCGGCACGTTTTCGGTTTTTACACAGTTGAACCACTGGATTCCAGGCTCTCGACAGTTGAAACCCATCCTCCCGGTTAAAGTTGTCATATTTGGTAATTTCAATGGCCTCTCTGACCAGACGAGGTATATAGTGGCGTTCTGTCGAGATGACCTGAGGGTTATGCAACTCAATCCAGTGGTTTCAACTGTCGAGAGCCTGGAATCCAGTGGTTCAACTGTGTAAAAACCGAAAAAGTGCCGAAAAAAGTTGAAGTGCCATAAATAAATAAATAATGACAGAAATAAAACTGGCTAGTTAACAACTCCCAAATCCGTCCACGACGGCAGCTGAATGGTTTTAAAGTTTGTATGAAAAGTCAATATGCGTGAATCAATTTACTTGAAACATGGTAAGAATATTCATTTAAGGAAATAATAATGTATGCATTCATAGGTTTTTCAAAAACACTCATTTAAAGGGTGGAAAAAGATATTCAGGGTTGAATTTTGTATGGACAAGTCTTAGTGCGAGATTGAAAAAACTTTAAACTCATTACTAACGCAAATAATAAAGCTTTGCGTGTGTAATAAATCAATATAAGTGTGCAAGTGTGAGTTGGATCGGTCACCGATGGTTCCATACCAGCATCTTGGTAGGTACTATACTTGAGACTGTTTGGCACTATACTTCATTTCATCCGCTAGGTGGCGCTGTGAGTGTGTTGACTTAAGTTTTTTGCTCTCTGTAAAATTTTATTTCTAAAAATAGAAAAGGTAGTAAATATTGTGTTAATTCGTCATAATCAATCTCAATAAGTCCTCAAACAAGTGCAGAGTTGAAGTGAACTAAATTAATTCGGTGTGAACTGTGTTCGTCTTCGGTGATAAAAACATTGGACTTTACCCGGCATCGACAAGTGACGTTAAACCTAAACTTTACTCTTCAATATCTTTGGACCAGGGAGTGCTACGTGTAAACATTGATTTACTGCCAGTTGCAAGTGATGAGACTTTAACTCAGCAAAACTCAGTGATTAGCATTACTTCAATTCAGTGATTTGCAAACTTCGATTTTGCTTTGTCATAATTTACATTCCATACAAAGTAACGCCATCTATGAATAAACATTTGAACTTCGAAGACATCTCATTAGCTTCCTCTTAAACACCGTATTGCTAATCTATGCGCAAGCGACTTATCGACTAGACTGAGTGACAGTGCCCTGTGGTAACCTTTCTTATTACGACGGAAGGTGGCGCTACCAGTTGTTTTGTATACAGACTCCGAAGGCACTTCACTCAACATGAACTGTGCTGGCTGTAACACACTTTTTGTGATTGGAGCTAGGCTTCTGAAATGTAATGCCTGCGAAGGGAGCTATCATTTTGAATGCCTAAATATACAGCCCCGTCAGTACGAAGCCTTATCAGAAGCATTTAAGGCGACCTGGAAATGTCCGTCGTGCAATAATGTCACCCGCCGTACTAGGTCTAATTTACTTACGCCTGTACGGTCCGCGCAAATTCCATCAAACGAGGATAGCTTGAACATGTCATGTGATATCATAGAAAATTGTCCCGCCTCATCGTGCAATCCATCTATCGGCAATGAATCTGTCGCTCAGGACACAACTAATACTTTTCAAGCATTCTCAAATGAGTTACACATTACACTACAGGGGTGGAGGAGTGACATAAACAACACGCTTTCTACTTTTAAGGAGGACATTAAGACAACATTAAACGGCTGGCGCGATGAAATGGACACTAGTATAAATAAATTAAATAACGATTTGAGATGCGCTCTGGACGAAATAAGGGTTGAAATGAGCAGTATTGTTACAGAACATAATACTTTAAAGCAAAATGTATCTGATTTATCACAGGATGTAACTGAACTCAGAGCCTCATTGCAGTTTCATTCAGAGGAACAGGATAATCTCAAGAAACATATAGCTGATATGAGTCGTCATTGTGCTGAGCAATCTTGCCAATCTATTAGTCTCCTTGAGTCCAAGCTTGATTATCTTGAACAGCAAGCGAGACAGTGCAATGTGGAGATTCTTAACGTGCCCGAGACTCGAAGTGAAAACCTGCTTCACGTAATGGAGTCAATTGGAACTGCTGTTAATCTTCCTGTCACACAAAGAGATATTATATCTATTCACAGAGTTCCTCATGCTCACCAGCAAACAAATAGGCCAAAGAACGTAATTGTTAGGCTATCGTCACGTATCCTGCGAGACAATTTACTTGCTGCTTTTCGCAAAGTGAAAACCTTTAAAACAGACCAACTGGGTTTTACGGGTCCACCGTCGACTATTTACATGAACGAGCATTTGACACTCAGGAAGAAACATTTATTTCGCAAAGTTAAGGAAGTGGCCACACAGCTTAACTTTAAGTATGTCTGGATTCGGAACGCCACTATTCTCGTACGTGAACGGGATGGTGATACTGCATTTGCAATACATAAAGACGACGATATTCGCAAGATTAAAAACAGCCCGTCAAACAACAACGCTGATTGTGGCCCCCCCTCCTCCAACGCACTTTAATTGGTATGTGCTGCATAACATATCTTTTTGTAATGTTTTAGTCTTTTTAATGTGGATTGTTTATATAACAACAAAATATGTGTATGGATCTTGTGTATCGGAGTGCTCGTGTTTTTCTAAATTGTTCTGCCTTTTTGTGATAGTAACCTGCTTTTTGTGCTTGGATGAATATAACGATTTTATTTATGATTGTTTTCTAAATATGTCATACTTGTTAACGGGTCACTATGAAAATTCAGTTATTTTATCTTATAATAATCGTTTTCTGTTGCAATTTTTGATTATTACATCGCTACGCAATAATATTATTTATTTTGTTGCCTTTGTTTGTATTGTTTGTTATCGTTGTAAGTGTTATTTAGAGATCTGTTTAGAAAACCATATTTGTTGCTGTGTCGTCGGGGTCCATTCCTGTTATGGGGTTTTTATTATTGTAAAGCTACGCAATAATATTATTTATTTTGTTGGTTTTGTTTGTATTGTTTGTTATTGTTGTAAGTGTTATTTAGAAATCTGTTTAGAAAACCATACTTGTTGCTGTGTCGTCGGGGTTAATTCCTGTTATGTGTTTTTGATTATTGTAACGCTACGCAATAATATTATTTATTTTCTTGCTTTTGTTTGTATTGTTTGTTATTGTTGTAAGTGTTATTTAGAGATCTGTTTAGAAAACCATATTTGTTGCTGTGTCGTCGGGGTTCATTCCTGTTATGTGATTGGTATTATTTACGTAACTGAGAAATATTGTTTTTACTATTATTTAACGTTTAATCTTTCTAATGAGCATTGCACGAGCGAGTGCCTGTTATCTATTTACACCTACATTAGTGGTAATTATTTTTTTGGAATACTTAATATCTCGTGATGAGTAACAAACATTTATCCATATATTACCAAAACTGCAGAGGTATCCGTACAAAATTACACACACTTTACATGAGCATCCTGAATGGTAACCACGACATCATCGTACTCACAGAGACGTGGTTGATTCCTGAGATTAGCAATAATGAGTTTATCGATCAGCGCTACATTGTGTACAGGTGTGATCGTGATCGTATTAGCACTAAAAAAATGGATGGCGGCGGAGTGTTAGTTGCCCTGTTGCGCACACTTAAGTCCTCTGAATGTGATGTTTCTATAACTCCTGCCAACTCACTATTCTGCAACCTTGTTGAACATGTTCTTATAGAAGTGCCTAGTACACGACCTTCCAAGAAGCATATCATTAGTGCCGCTTATATACCTCCTAAAACTGCTCCTCTTTTATATGAACAACATTTTGAAACCTTACAACAGGTGCTGGGTGACCCTACCGTTGACTATTTTTACATAATTGGCGACTACAATCTTCCAGAAATAACTTGGAACATATCGGGTCCAATGGTGTCTCTGGTCGGCGGCGGTGGGCTTGGCATCGGCTCGTCCACGACTTGTACGCAGTTGAATAATTTAATGTCTTTACTTGATGCTTTGCAATATAATGTCGTGGCAAATACAAATGGTAAAATTCTTGACCTACTAATATCGAATCACCCATGTAGGGTATCGGGTGCATTGATGCCTCTACTTCCAATTGACACGTATCACCCACCTTTCGTCTGTGATATAATTTTAAATATAGATGCTCTTCCTATGAAAAAGAGACCACTGCAAAAATATAACTTTTATAAATCTGACTATGAAAACATTAACCGTAAAATTGAGAATACTTCTTGGACGGAACTTCTTACCCCTTTAGGGTTCGAAGAGGCACTTAGCTTATTTTATAATAAGATTGACGAAATTATTAAACAACACACACCACTATCCGCATCTAGAACGGCTGGCTTTCCAGTCTGGTTCACAAAATCAATAATTAGGATATTTAGAAGAAAACAAAAGTCTTGGGTCAAGTGGAAAAAATACGGGAACATTGCAGACCACGAAACTTTCTCTCAGTACAGAGCCTTATTTAAGAAAAATTGTGATAAATGTTTCAATAAATACATTCAGTCGATTGAGGACAGCATTCATAAAAATATTAAAGATTTTTGGGTCTATGTTTCCAATCGCAAAGACAAACCCGGTATACCGGAAAAAGTACAATACAACAATATAGTATCCAACGATCCTCAATCGATTTGCAATATGTTTTCTGATTTCTTTGCGTCCGTATATGAGCCTACTTCACCTACCCTTGCGCGATGGGAGCCACCTTCTGAAACGATGTCTAATGACATAGTTATTTCCGACCTTCACTTTAAAGAGGAAACAATAATGACAGAACTTAAATCACTGGATCCTACTAAAGGCCCTGGTTCGGATGGTCTGTCACCGTATTTCCTCAAAAATACTGCCACCGTTATATGTAGACCGCTAGCTATATTGTATAATAAATGCATCACTGAAGGTGTCATGCCGACGGTATGGAAACATGCGAATATCACACCTGTACACAAGGCCGGATCTAAACGTAGTGTTGAGCAATACCGACCAATTTCTATTCTGTCTACCTTGTCGAAGCTCTTCGAGAGACTAGTACATAACGAAATATACCCTATTCTCCATCATGCTATCATACAACAACAGCACGGGTTCGTTAAAAAGCGATCAACGACAACGAACTTATTGGCTTTCTCTAGTGATCTGTTTGACAAGATGGATAATCGTATACAGGTTGACGCGGTGTACACGGACTTTCAGAAGGCTTTCGACAAGGTGGATCATGAGTTACTGTTGAGCCGAATAGCCTTCAATGGCATTCGAGGTAACTTATTGCGATGGTTTATCTCTTACATCACTAATCGCTGTCAACGGGTTGTAATCAACGGTTTCCACTCTGATGCTGTTCAGGTTACCTCTGGTGTGCCCCAGGGCTCTATTCTTGGTCCTCTTTTATTCATTATCTTTATAAACAACATTGGTAACTGTTTTCGCAATTCAAAATTTTTATTATACGCTGATGACCTTAAAGTATATAGACCGATTCGAAACATCCAAGATTGCTATCTCCTCCAAGAGGACTTGGATAGATTGACGGACTATTGTTACTCAAGTAAGCTATTTTTAAGCATTCCTAAGTGCAACTATATCAATTTTACAAAAAATAAAAACGTTATTAGATTTGTCCACTGTTTATGTAGTATTGCATTAAATAAAGTAAACTCGGTACGTGATCTGGGCATACTGCTTGATTCAAAACTCTGCCTGGATTTACATGTCGAACAAATCCTTAATAAGGCATACAAGATGTATGGATTTATAATGAGATCAACTCATGACTTTAAACGGACCTCTTCGTACCTCTGCCTATATAAAACTCTTGTTCGGTCTCAGCTTGAATACGCTGTCCCCATCTGGAACCCGTATTATAAAAAATATATTGAAATGTTGGAAAATGTACAACGCAGGTTCCTTCGTGCAATGCATTATAGATGTCATAGAACGTATCTGCCGTATGACCAGTTGCTCAGTAGGTATAAACTCCTGACACTCAGCTCCAGGCGAAAACAATTAGAAGCAATGACCCTGTACAATGTTGTGAATGGCAAATTTGACTGTATCGACCTGAACAATGTACTGTGTTATGCAGTCCCCAGAACTGTTCATAGACGGCTGGTGCGTGCAGGTTCGCTATTTGCAATAGGTACCTGCCGATCTAATACCGGCGAACGTTCGCCAATTCGACGAATGGCAGCATCTTACAATAAAGAACTAGAGCACATTGATATATTTACATGCTCCATGCATAGATTTAGAAACTTGTTGTTTGAGACGCTTAAGTCCTTTGATTAATTGACTGATATTCGTAGCCATATATACATATTGCACTTTCATCGTTTATTAGACGTATAGCTATTTATTTTCTTCCTTTTTGTATTTTTATGTTTTAACTGTCTTGCATGAACAGCTTCTTTCCTAGCAATTTAAGGTTTAGTCATTAATGGTAATCTGTGAACAGCGCTGTGGGCTACATTATTATTTAAGTTATTTGTTTTCATGTTGTAATGTTCCATAATGTAGCTGTTTGTTGTTCCTATTTGATAAAATAAAAAAAAAAAAAAAAAAATACTTGAATTTCTGTTGATTCCTAAGAAATTAAGAAATACGACACCTGATCTTTGAAAGTAACCCCTTATACTTAGGGTAAGTTTAGAGTTATACAGAATAGTCCACTTTTATTATGTACAACAAAATCAGTACCTAAACTCTGTGAACAAACTAGGTACATTACAAATGTAATCTTTGTAATTCAAGGAATAATTCAGGCTAGGTTTCACCCCCCCCCCCCCCATTATATACAGGAATGCTTTCTATTCAGTCCGCAAACTTTGTAAAATTAAACTTAAATGAATTTCATTAAACACGTATTTTTTATTTTAATAACTCCTAATACAAGAAAATAAAGATATCGTTAACGAGAAATGTTTACTTTGAAATTGATTTTATGGCAACTCGCGGCCGCGCGCTGCCTGCGCCCGCGCGTAGCGTTCATTCATTTGTTTTTCGTACTACCTCTATTCCTATGTGTGCGTTTTGCTTACACGGACATGGCACACAGCCGGAGGCGCGCACCACGCCCCACGTTCCAGCGTGTTGTGCTGTAGGTAGACAGGCATGGCAACAAACTCATACGCTACTCAGCGTATAAACTTACCTAGCTAAAAGTATTAGGTAAATTAAATTCGATTCAACTAGATACTAGCACGAAAAGTACTAATTTGAAAGTAGGTACGTAAGTACCTACTGTCGATCGCTTTGTTGTCATCTAGCTGATCTGATAGTATTCCCACGGTGAGTACTGGATAACTGGCATCGTTCAAAAACAAGACCAACCAGCTAAAACACACTCGCACACAAACAATGTACAGTACTCACAGTAGCAACACTAGTCTACCTATGTTACTAACATAATCACACTCACACAAACAACACGCACGACACACGCCCGATTATGGTACCGAGTCTGACAATACGCATTGCAATTACAGTATTAGCAGTCCTTATTAACTAAAACCTTGCGCTATAAAAATACACAATGACATGCACACTCGATAATGCATAAATCCGAACTAAAAATTCTTAAAATTTAGTATTTCTTTGTAGGCGCAGCGCCGGGAGCGGCGAGGCGGGCGGCGGGCTGGATCAAAGCCACAGGCACTTTGTTGTATGCCGACAACTAAACAAACGCGTGCGCCGCTTAGTTAGTTGATCTGTGGCTTACTTAGTTACCAGGGACTTACCTACTGTGTATAGTGGAGTGTAATGATGTACTTTTTTATAACCAATTAACAAACTTGGCGGTTGACCAGTTTTCAACCGTAACGCAAAGACAATACCTAAGGGTAAAAAGTGATTGATTACCCGTAGTATTTGTCGAGTGTTTGTTGATGACGTAAGTGTCGTCACGGTGTCGTTCGAGTCCAATTTCTTTATCATTTAGTGTTTTTTTTTTTTTTATGAATTTGTCGGAAACTCGTAGTGCATTGTGGTACGAGCGGGGTGGCGAGGATCTTTAAAGTTGTAAAATAAGACTACATTGTCCTTTTGGCAAGATTTAACGATAACATAACATCACGCCTGTAATCTCCATAGCGTTAGATAGATGTGCACCGAATAGTACTCAACCTTTCGTAAGTTATGTCCCAATGATTACAAAAACAATTCGCCAAACATTTTAACTTGAATCTGCAATAAGCTAGAACTTTCGTTTTAAATGGTTTGTTAAGACTGTGTTATTTGGTAATACACATAACAAACTAGCTAATCTAGCTATCAGTGGTATCACAAAAATCTGCAGACCAATCTTATGTTTGTAATATCGCAGAGTAAATACCTACTTAACTCATAAATTCATAATAAACATTTTAAATGAAAAACTGTTCAATGCACAAATGAAAAAGTGTTCCTCAACCGATCAGCTGACCGCCGTTGCGCGGTACCTACCAGCCGCGACTCGCATTCATACATTGAACTCAAATGACTCGAGGTCACGCGTACAGCGGGAACAGAACAGCTGATAGGTACGGCGCGCTTTGTTAGGGGAACGACTTAGAACTTGTCGGTTTAGTAACTTCCAAACTAGTGATTTGTAAAGTTAATAAAAAAAAAATGACAATGTAAAAGGTAATGAACTGACCGTGATCAAGCAGCCTTTGAGTGGCTGCTAGAATGGTCCTTTCATAAGGGACCACGGGGTTTAGGATGCTCGTATTCGGAGAATGCTCTCCGATGCATACATTCTGCGAGCTGCTCGTAGACTTTCACCACTTAATAAATACACCCGCCCGCACCATCTCATAAAACTCGCGGTTAGTAAAGTCCGACATTGTGACTTGGAGGCAGTTGTAGGTCTGTACGAGTATGACATGCGTGGCACGGACCGCACGGGGGTTGCGCGGGAAAGCGATTGGACGCGACGTCACGATAGCGCATGCGTGAGCAGACTGCGGGGTGCTCGCCTCAGCCCACCTGTGCACTCTGCCGCCCGGGTTTCAACCCCGCTGCCGGTAGGCGCGCGCGCTCATTCAATATTGTTACGAATAGATTGCCCATATTTTGCTGTTTTAAATTCGGATAAAAATTTTAAAAATAAGTTTTGAACTAATAATGGAAATATGTTCTATTACTGATACTGAACCACCAAAAAAAATTTGCGTACTGAATAAAAAGCAATCCTGTATAACAATACAAAAAAAATCGCGCTCGCTACGCTCGCGCATCCACTCATTTCGTGCTTTCGCCATTCGTAATCATTTCACAGACTTATCCATATGCTTCTATTCTCAATTCTGAGGGCCTGAACAAAAACACTCAAGTCCCTCTTGACTCTAATAACTTTTTTAATAGACTGAGTTCGTCGACAAACATAATATTGAGCTTCGTGGAGCTCAAAATATTGAAATTTTACTACTTTTGAGCTCCATCCAGGCATGGTTATCCAGCGCTTTATCCCCCTAGATAAGTCCCCCAACGATGTTGGAGTCGGCTTCCAGTCTAACTAGATGCAGCTGAAAACTGCTTTTCCCCACTGCCTTTTTGACCTGCACATTGGACAACCCAGTTAATATATATAGCACCGGGTAATATGATACCCCTTGGTAAGACTGGCTGTCAGACTTTTGGGCCACTGAATACGTGTGACGACTGTCAAAGATCACAGCCGCTCTGGTTGTGATGTGTAAATGTTACGGTTTGACGTGCTTTCCGTGAAAATTAAACCCAGTAGTCGACACTAACAAATTAGTAAACAACAATCAATTTTAGGCGCTTGGTTCCGAAGGTGGAGGATTGATGTCAACCATGACAAGAGTAAACGATTCTCTTCTCAAAACCAAGTAAAGCAGTCCTTTATCGTCTTCCCTCCTGATGGTAATATCTTTACCACTCACCCACCCCCCAACCCCAAAACCAATAAAAAGCATACAAAAATTTTCGAGCTCGCTACGCTCGCGCATCCATTCTGTTCTTTCTCCGATCTGTCTTGCTTAAAACGTTCATCTACTTCTATTCTTATTTCTGTTTCAAATTGTTCATCCAGGGAAAATTTACCAACGCTTTATCCCTTTCACACACACAAAACACACTTCGCACTTCATAAAACATTTTTATAAAATCAAACGACGCAAGCTACCAATCAATGATTATGTTGGCCCGTGATAGTGCACAAGCTGCAAACGGTAACATTGAACAGAAGCATAGTAAATCTAGACGCGTGACACAGTTAGAAGGTTACGTTTCAATCCACGTTAGCTAATCCCCTGATAAACAGTCTCTCCAAGAACTAAACCACATAATAATATGATCTCAATGTTAGTATCCACGAAAAATAAACGATTTACATACATACACTCACGCCCTTTTCCCATGGGGGTAGGCAGAAACTACAGAACGCCACCCGCTACGATCCTTACATGTTCCTTTTGCATCGTCCTCATTCACACATCTGTCCATTCACGCTCGCCGGTTACGAGTACTACGCACCTGTCCTTTCTGAAGAACGGCACTAATAAGATCAGTGTACAGTCGACAACACATCAGGTTAGACACCCTATATACCCATAACTACGCTACCAACAATACAGAGAATTGTAGGAAAGGGACTGCGCGTCTGCGCATTGTGCCATCGGCCAATCATAGCATTTGCTCCTGTGCGCCTACGCACACAGATGCACTTTTTTGGCACACACATTCGCTAGTTTCCCTCGTATTGAATTCTATGTTCTATGCCGCCAGTCCGTTCCATAACATTGCTCGGGATTCGTGCGACACTGTCTATGTGAATTTGTGAATTTGTGTTTTTTTTTATTATGGCACCACAATTAACCCCACAACAGCGGCAGCTGATTGTGGTATTACGAGATGGTGGTTACACCATTAAAGAAATAGAAAGGAGGACGGGGATAACGGTAAGTGAAGCTTTAATATTATTATATTATGTATTTGCAACGAATTTACCTATTTAGTCATAATAACCCAAGAAACTCAGTCGATTGTTATGGCTTGACCTTTAAAAGTAATTTACAAAAACTAGAATCGATTCAAATTAGATTTTTAAAATTATTAGTCAACAAGAAAACTAAAAACAGTTGCAAATAATAATAATAATAATAAATTCATTTATTCAGGTAATTTTACACCCGTTGCCAATTATTTTGTCAGTCACAATACAAATATGAATAAAATATTAAAATTCAGATAAAAATAATAAATAATAATCATAATCAAAAACAATACACACAAACATACAATTAAAAGTCAAATTACAATTAATTAAAATTCAGATAAAATTGTAGTACAATTACTAATACACAAACAAACAATTAAATTAAAGTTATTCATTAATTAACTACTCATACAAAATACATTAAATAAAACACAATGACTACAATTTCCTAATCGGCACTGGAACGGCAACATGCCTGTCACAGCAATGCCGGATATAAGGGCAGTCCAGCATGTTGCCGATCATTGCCAGGATAGCATTGGGGCTGGCCCGCACCCGACGCACCAGGGATGCGCACCGCTTATGCATCGTAGTGTGGAAACAATCAGTGCGCGCCATTGCGAACATCCCCGATGCGCTACAGTAACGGGGCAGCCCCAATACCGCCCGGAACGCGTTGTTGTATTGGACGCGGAGGGCACTATATGCCCTTTCACTATAGTCAACCCACAAGCTACACGTGTATAGAGATGTGCAGTACGCACTAAAAAGCGTGATCTTCACACCAGCCGTACATCGCGAAAACCTGCGGGCTATCATGTTGGCTCGCACCGACAGTGCCCTCCGCTCCCGGTCCATGTCGACATGGTCTTTAAGGTCCTCGGTAAGTAGATGCCCTAAATATTTAAATTGCTCCACTCGTCAAAGGAGACTATAGTAGTTTATTCAAAATAAGTAAAATTTTACCAGTAAGCCTTAAACATAAATACTTATTATTAGTTAACAACCATGGCAGTCGGGATAGTAACTCACTAGTTTCTAATAAGTATACTACCAGGTCGATGACAGCAGGTAAATACGATGTACCCAGAGTTAGTAATTACTATGGCGACAGAACTTTAAAAAAACGCGTACCCTATTTACTGAACACTCTGCCTGCTGACATCAGACAAGAAGACTTATTTATAGACTGGCCTGTTGGTCTAGTGGTTAGTGACCCTAACTGCTATGCCGGAGGTCGTGGGTTCGATTCCCACCCAGGACAAATGTTTGTGTGATGAGCACGATCATTTGTTCTGTGTCTGGGTGTAATTTATCTATAATATGTATGTATTTAGAAATATATAAGTATGTTTATCAGTTGTCTAGTACCCATAACACAAGCTCTGCTTAGCTTGGGACTAGATGGCGTTGTGTGATAGTTGTGGAATATTATTATTATAATATGTAACTTTGTAGGTATTAAGAATATTTATTTTGTTTATGATATAGATGTACCTTATTATTATTTAAGTTTATTGTAAAGAGACTCATCGATCTCACAGTTAAACTGCGTAAGCAGTTTTGTGGGGCATTGTACTTAGTTGTAAGATTTTTGAAGTTAATAAAAAAAATCATTCATTCATTCAAAAAAAGTACTTCCAAGTATCTAATACTATTTCCAACATATTTCAAAAGGCTGCGCCGACCGGCGTGTAACAATAGATAAATATGTAATTAGTTAATTGTATCTCATTAGCTAATTAACGCTTGAAAAGTATTTATTTACATTTAGCGGGTTTGCTCATGACGTGATGCGATGCAATTCGACCAACAACAAATGAAAATGATCTTTACCACCACGACATAAATGTACTGCCAATATAAAACGTGCGGCGGCGCAAGATAACAATAATAACAATTATATCCTTAAAACCATAAATACATTTTGTCAAACGACTTGTGTTGTGTCAGATCAGAACGGTATCGGTCTCTGAATACACTTAGCATGGTGAGATTAATAATTATTTGTGAGTTGCGATATGTTGTCGATCACTTCAGAGCGGTGGAGGTGCGGAAGTATCAGACAACCTATAACTTTACTGATTCAAAATATCATCAGAACATGATTTATAGATGCAAATACTAATTACTATCACCACAGTACTTACATAGGTATAATATTATAATATTACCGTGCTATCACGTCTGGGCTAATGATAATGATAATGATGCTTGCGAAAAACGCATCTTGGATGTAGAGACTTGCTTTACTTGCAAGCATCATTATTGCAACCGAATTTATTCGTTAGTAATTAAGGATTGAAAGTTAGCAATTTTGTCGTTATCTCTGTCGAGACTGCCGGCCCAAACTGGGCCTGGGCCTGCAGTCTCTACACTAATAACGACGCTACGAATGTCGTTAAGTCGAGAAATCGTACGATTTTACGACTTAGCGACATTCGTAGCGTCGTTATTAGTGTTGAGACTGCAGCCCCGGCCGTCATGACACAACACGTCAGACACAAGGTGATAGCGTAAGGGTAGCTCGCGAAATTCAATTTTTATTTACGTTTTTTGCAATTTTTTTTATCAAAATATGATTCGCGAAAATAATAAGTATGTATTCACACAATTATAATTATAAGAATATCTATCTTAGCCTATGTGTTAATCCAGGTTATAAACTATTGGTGTGCAAAATTTCATACAAATCCGTTCAGTAATTTTTCGTAAGCGCACGTGTGAGAAAGTTTATGTAAATCTATGTGTATTTGTATTAATATCCACCAATCAATAAACTGTGTGTCAAGATGATTATTCGTTATTTAATGTGTTTGAAAGTATCTTGTGTATATGTATTAATCTCCACCAATCTGTAAACTGTGTGTCAAGATGATCATTCGTTATTTAATGTGTTTGAAAGTATCTCTAAACAAGTGTGTAGGGAACAGGGTTGTTATGAAATAAAACCACAAAAGACAAGACCATTCATTGAATTTATTTTGGTCTTGTCAAACTCAATCTCGAAACTCTATTCCATTCACTAGGTCCCAAGGTCTTCGTGGAGAAGAATGGACAAGAAACTCCACGGGAAACATCTTTTAAGGTATTATACAAAGACAACCTGACATTGTCTTGGACTGTCTCAAGTTACAGCAATTTATCAGTTTACTTAAACAACAATCAATATAACCCATATTATAGTACATATTTATAACACATAGTTATCAGTAATATTCATAGCATAATATCAATTAACTTACATGAACATTGTAGGTAGGTCCTTAGGACAATACACATAGGTTACAGCTTGCTACACTTGGTAGTCTTGATTCATTAGACACATTAACACTCTGGGTACAGATCCAGATATTACTCGTATTTAACTAGCTAACTCGTAGAATAGCTGCAGCGTAACTGAACTCGAATTGCCAGTCCTTCTAGTTTTATAACCGTCCAATCTTAAAAAGTAACTCAACGACTACCGCCATAATACACCAATGGCAAATGGTTATACATTACAGCTAAATAACTAATAACATAAATAATAATTAGCAAATCCTATGTAGTGAAACTATTTTAAAACGTCATAAGTTAATTTTAACAATATAATATGTTTTTATTTGTAATCTTTATGACTATCGGATGAAATATGAATATCAACCGATAGTTCAGAGAATTGATTGAAACTATTTAATTTATTAAAATTGGAAGATAAAATCTAGAAAACATTATAAGTATCGTTTAATAATAACTATATCATTTATTTATTAAAACACGGTAAGTAGCTTCAACAGACTGACGTTTATTTTTGAATACAGACAGTTAATACAAAGTATGAGAACAGATGGCACCACATGTATTGTTTGATGTAAGCAAGTACATATTTCAATATATAAACCAATATCTCCTTTTATTGAAATAATCAAAAACAATAAATTATATTAGCTACCCAATTTTGTTCCTTTTTATTTGTACAACACCAATTTTTTGCATGAAATTAGTATGTTTAACTTTACATAAACTTTTCGTGAACAAATCAGCTGGCATTTCTAAAGTGCTCAAGTATGCAATCTTAACAAGTTTCTTTTCTACAGCTTCTCTAATATAATGAAACCTAACATCTATGTGTTTAGTTCTTCTATGATACATAGAGTTTTTAGTCAATTTTTGTGCGCTCTGGTTATCATTATACAATAAAACCGGCACATTGTCTCTATTAATGAGCTCTGATAATAACTTTTTTAGAAAAATTGCTTCTTTACTAGCCTCACAGATGGCCATGTATTCGGCTTCCGTGCTGGACAGAGCCACTGTTTGTTGCTTTCTACATTCATGAGAAACAATACATCCTGAATATTTGAAACAATATCCAGTATAGGATCTTCTATCCACACTATCTGAGGCCCAATCTGCATCTACATATCCAACTAAATCTGAGTTGTTTTTTACATACATTAAACCATAAGACTTTGTAGAACACAAATACTTCAAAACTCTTTTAGCATGTTTCCAATGGCTTTCATTGTTACAATTATTGAATTGACTTAGGTAACTAACACAAAATGAAATATCTGGCCTTGTAAGAACTGAAAGATACATCATGCTACCTATTAGTTGTTGATATGGATATTTACTAGTTATATTATCACCTTTCTCTAGCTTCAAATTGACCTCCATAGGAGTCTCTACAGTTTTACAATCTTCCATATTAAATTTATACAATAATTTTTCTATATATTTTTTCTGGTCAATGCAAATCTTATCTTTTTCTATTGTTACAGTCATACCCAAACACTGTCTTAATTCACCTAAATCTTTCAATTTAAATCTGGTGCTTAACTCGCATTTTAGGTGAACAACCTCTTCGTTACAATTTGAAAAAATGAAAAAATCATCAACAAATAAGGCTACGAAAGTTTTAACATTTCCTGAAGATTTTACAAATAAACATGGTTCATGAACTGAGTTTTTGTATCCTAGCTCCTGTAAACAATTATCAACCTTCTTGTACCATGCACGTGCTGACTGCTTTAATCCATAAATGGCTCTTTTCAATTTTAAGACTTTACACATGTTATTTTCACATTTTAAGTGTTTAGGTAGTTGCATGTACACAATTTCCTCAAGATGACCATTTAGAAAGGCTGTTGTGACATCTAAATGGGTGATGTTTAAATCTAAGTTAACACTAATAGCAAATAACAATTTTAAAGTAGAATATTTAAGTACAGGTGAAAAAGTTTCAGTATAGTCAATTCCCTCTTTTTGGGTAAAACCTTTGGCGACCAATCTGGCCCTGTACCTCACTGTGTTATCACTATTTAACTTCTTTTTATACACCCACTTGCACTGAACAACACGAGCATCACTGGGTCTGTCCACTAGCTCCCATGCTTTGTTGTCATGGAACGACTGCAGCTCATCCTCCATTGCCTGGCACCACAATTCCTGATCATTGCTATTGATGACATCCTCATACGTTAGATTTTCTTCATCAATTCCGTTTTCATTGATCGCACATACATTGCTGTAGCCAAACCGTTCTGGTTGTTTTCTCACACGTTTTCCTGTGCCTACGTCTTCAACTGGTTCTAAATTGATCTTTTCTGGCACAGCATCACAGAACTCATCAGAACTTGTAGAACACGAAGAATCCTGGTCACTTGGCACATATGTGTGGTCTGTGTGGTCACTTATGGTCTGATCTTGTTCTTCTCCTCCTCCCCTAGCTGTATCTTCTTTCTTCTCCTCTACCACAGCTTGAACCATGTCTGAGTCTTGACTAGACTCCATGATTACAACATCTCTGCTGGTAATAATACTCTTTGTTACAGGGTTGTATAATCTATATCCCTTGGTATTCTCTGCATATCCAAGGAGAATATACTTTTCCGCCTTCTTGTCCCACTTTTTTCTCTTTATTTTAGGAATGTGAGCCATTGCAGTGCTTCCAAAAACACGAATGTGGCTAAGATTTGGCCTTTTGTTAGTCCAAAGCTCATAAGGTGTTTTTTCTAAACCAGATGCCAAAGTTCGATTCCGCAGGTACACCGTAGTGTTTACCGCTTCAGCCCAAAATGTCTTTTCCATTTTAGCATCAAAGAGAAGACATCGAGCTCTTTCAACCACGGTTCTGTTCAATCTTTCACACATGCCATTCTGCTCCGGCGTGTAGGGGTTTGTTTTTTGATGCACTATCCCTGCTTTCTTCAAAAAACTTTCAAATTCTGAAGAACAAAATTCTCCACGATTGTCTGTTCTTAGTACCTTGATGGACTTTCCTGTTTGCTTTTCTGTCATAACTTTGAACTCTTTAAAGTACATCATCACTTCGCTCTTAGACTTCAGAAAATATACAAATGACATTCTGCTGTAATCGTCTATAAATAGGAGAAAATACCTTGCCATTCCTATTGATACTGTCTCCATGGGACCACAAACATCTGCATGTACAACCTCCAATACACTGTCACATCTGGAACCTCTGTGTGAAAAAGGCAATCTCGCTAATTTCCCTTCACAACATGTGATACACTGGGTTTTGTCAATTGCAGCCTTATCGGAGTAGGAAATCCCCTCTACAACGCCATTCTTCATGCTGTTCAGATTTTTACTGTTTATATGGCCCAACCTTCTATGCCATAACATACTGTTTTCCTGCATTGCTGAACCTGCCAATAAACATTCTTGTTTGATGTCCAACTTGTACACTCCATTCACTAAATGTGCTTTTGCAACAAGTATATTTTTCTTGTTATATATTTTGCAAATATTTTCTTCAAAAGTCACTTTATTTCCATTTCGAATCATCTCACTAACTGAGAGAAGATTAGTAGTGAGGTTAGGAATGCACATGACACTCTGCACGCTAATATCGTGCTCTGAACCATCCACTATCGTTGTCAACTTCGTCTTTCCTGAGCATAGCACTGGTACTGTTGTTTTATTAGCTACTACAATTTGTTTCACGGATGGGTTATAGGAAATATCTGACAAACGTTCTTTGTCACAAATCATATGGGTACTGGCACCGGAATCAACATACCAATCCGTTTTGTTGTATGTCGAGTTCGAGAGAAAAACACTAAATACTGTGCTTTCTTTATCTTTGTTTTTGTTCTTGCACTGGTTTTTATAGTGTCCTTCTTGTTTACATTTATAACATCGAATCGTCTTGACAGGTTTCGAAGATGACGTTTTTGACTTTGACATTTCTGCGTTGCCACTGCCAACCATAGAGGTAGATTTTTTACGCTGCCAACTTTTCGACAAAAAAGCACTTTCGCTTCCAGTACTGCCAACCTCTGTACTCATATCCAACAATTTTGATTTGATGACGTCTGTACTTACTGTCATTCCCGAATGCTCTATGGCCATTATCATCGGGGCGAATTTTTCCGTTAATCCCGCCAATAACAAGCATCCAATCCATTCATCAGTAATTTGAAAACCTGTTCCTCGTAATTTATGCCCTGTATCCACAATCTGGGTCACGTAGGAAGTCATGGAATCACAATCGTCTAATCTGATAGAAATAAGATTTCGTAGTAAACTGATCTTCCTTTGAAACCCTGAGTCATCGAAGAGTGATTTTAGACGTTCCCACACATCATAAACTGTTTTCTCGTCCTTGATATGAACATAAAGCGATGAGTCGATGGTCATAATCAACTTCGCTTTTGCCTTCTGCACATCAATGACTGCAGGGACGGCAGCTGGCTTCACGTTGATGTCCACTCCTTCTAGGATGAGAAAATTCTCTGCAGCAAACGCCCACTCATCGTAGTTTTCTCGACCCTTTAGCTTCGGTACATTTACAATGTAGCTGGCGGCCATTGTTCAAGAACGTGACTTTGCGAGAAGCAATTTTTGCACTATACAGTTCTTAATCTGAACAAATCTGGTCTGATGATACAGTTCACAAACGAGTAACTATTTAGAATATAATATTTCACTATTTGTAGATCGAAAAAACAACTTTTTATCGCGAAATATGGGACTGGGCCCATAACCTATTAAAACACGGTAAGTAGCTTCAACAGACTGACGTTTATTTTTGAATACAGACAGTTAATACAAAGTATGAGAACAGATGGCACCACATGTATTGTTTGATGTAAGCAAGTACATATTTCAATATATAAACCAATATTATTGACAATTAATAATAAATAAACATTTAACTTGACTTAACTATTCAAATACCACAATAGTAATTGTGGTTCGGAAACCAAGTCTTTTAAGTCACAATAAAAACTACTTCTATAAAATACGTCGGGATATAAAATATCATTAGAATAATGTAAATTAGGTTTATTTGAAATTAGAATCTTTGTTTTTAAGATATTAACGATGATTATTAAATCAACAGTATTTCATAATAATATTGATAGTATTTTGATGAGGAACTGTTAAATGTTGTGTATCACATGTAAACAAAGTTATAATTATCATAGGGATGTTTTTATTTGTGTTCAATTAAAGAAACAGTGTAATAAATAAACTGAAATTATTGGAATAATCTATCACACGCAACGGAAGCTCTCAAAAAGGAATATCTTTTACCGTTTTTGCAACATTTTTCATTTATGCTCCGCTCTTATTGGTCGTAGCGTGATGTTATATAGCCTTCCTCGATACTAAAATAATTTTTCAATTCCAACCGCAGTTGTTCCTGAGTTTAGCGCGTTCAAACAAACAAACTCTTCAGCTTTATAATATTAGTTTAAATAAAATCTGAAAAATAAGAACACGTCCTCCAACGGTAAACGTTTGACAACACGGTTGGCGCAGTGACTGATAGGTCGACTGCCGCTGCGCTGGGGGTTCGAGTTACGCACGGAACAAATGTTATGATCTACAAAATAAAATAGTTATTCCGGGTCTGGGTGTTTGTGTAGGTATGTGAGTTTTAATTGATGTAAACGCACCATCGATACAGGAGTGGTGGTTTTTTTATTTAAACAACTACCTATACAGTGGCTGATCTTAGGGTGAAATGATTATAATGATGATTTAACACTGCCAACAAATCAATGTTAGCGCATCCAGATTGGCGATAAAAATAACTAAAACTCATTCGAAATAGTACTCCAACAATGAATATAATATAGGGTAGGGTAGGGTATTTGCCGTTTAGCGATAAAAGGTTGTTTAAAAATTAAATTAAATTCGAACAATCGTGTAGCAGACTCTCCATTACAGACCGATAATTTTATTATCATTTTCATAGTTTTTTTGCATTGGCTGAGTGATCCACTGCTGCGCAGTGTGTTGCGGGTTCCATTCCCGAACAGAACAAATATTTGTATGCCTGTTCCGGGTCTGGGTTTTTGTGTATGTGAGTTTAAATGTTTGTAAACGCACTCACAACACAGGAAAAATTCCTAGCGTGGGGCATGGTTTGAAAAAAAAAAACAAAGGTTATTTTACGTAAATCATTGCTTTAAAAATTGTTTTCCATGTTTCTTTTTACTATTGTTTCAGGTATCAACTCAAACTATCCGACGCAGATTGCAGGCTGTTGGCATGAAAACGAGATACCTATATTTACGCCACGTGTATAAACTACGTGCTTAGATTACAACTCTTTCAACTTTTTGAATTGTTATATATCAAAAACGGTGGCTTTTAGAAATAAAAGGGTTTAAAGACATTTTTATAGATTATTATCTGATCTATAATTTTGTCTTTGCAAATTTTATGATAAAACTTACCGTTTTGCTGAAAATTGCAAAAAACCCTTTATTGTGACTTTTGACCTCGAATAACTTATTTTCCAAGTGTCGGATCGATGGGGACTTTTTACATTTCATTTATAATGGTGTTTTGAACAATCTTATCAATTTTCAGCCGGGTGGGAATTAATGTAACCTTACTCCTATTTTTTGGTCTAATTTGACCGGACTATTGTGATTACTTGTGATTTTATTAAAATAAAGATTCGATTTTTATAACGTTGTTTTAGTATAACCTTTGAAAAGTTCTACCACAGATTTACTTTCTAATGACTTAAAAAAAAATCCGGTTGGTTCAAGCTAAGCGATTCTGTAGCTTTGCTGTGAAAGTGCATCATACACTAAACTAAGCCCACGTTCGCACGGACGATTTTCGCGCAATGGATTTTCAACGCTCTGCCTAGCTCCGAGAGTCGAAAATTAAACGGTATGTTTTTGACGCACTGGGATGCACTCTGTTAAACTCACTCTCTTCTTACGTCGTCCGTGCTAATAAGTATAGGTTTACAGGCAAAGATACATTTAATATTTTCCAGGCTTCCGACCTCTGTGCAGAATCACGTTGATGTATTGATTAATTTATTATACACTAGCTTTTGCCAGCGGCTTCGCCCGCGTGAAAATGACGATTTTCCATACAAACTTTCATCCCCTATTTAAATCCCTTAGGGGTTGAATTTCGAAAAATACTTCCTTATTCCTTGTCTACACTATAAAGGGAACCTCTGTGCAAAATTTCAGCTTTCTAGGTCCAAGAGTTTGGGCTGGGCGTTGATGAGTCAGTCAGTCAGTCAGTCAGTCAGTCAGTCAGTCAGGACTTCTCTTTTTATTTATTTAAACAACATTAAAATATTTAGGTCTATTAAAAACCACCGTGACTGTTCTCTCTTACAGGAAGACTTAGATGCGTTTTCGGCATACTGTACACGCAATAAACTTCAACTTAGTGTATCCAAGTGTCATGTAATTAGTTTTACCAAAAATAAAAATATCTTAATATATCCTTACACCTTAAACAATGAAAAGCTAAAAAGAGAAACTCTGGTCCGTGATCTTGGAATTCTGTTGGACGACAAACTCCATTTAGATTCCCATATTAACAAAATTGTTAATAATGCCTTCCGTATGTTTGGTTTCATAATGAGAACGGCTACAGTGTTTACCCGGTCCTCTACCTATCTGTATTTATATCGATCGTTAGTTCGCTCTCAGCTAGAGTATGCTGTTTCCGTATGGAATCCCCACTATGGCAAATATTCCGATATGCTTGAAAGAGTACAGCGAAAATTTCTAAAGGCCATGCATTTTCGTTGCCATCGTACTTATGCATCCTACAATGACCTATTGCAGAGGTATAACCTGCAGAGTTTAAAGTCCAGACGAATTGTGTTGGAAACTAAGTTCTTGTTTGACCTGTGTTACACTTATGACTGTATTGATATTCGCAATAAAATCGCCTACGTAGTGCCTAGAACAACGATATACCGTGGGGTGCGCGCAAGACCTTTATTTGCAGTAAGTTCCTGTCGCACAAACGCGGGCTTGCGAGCACCCCTACGCCACCTCACCAATCAATACAATCAGATATTTGAAGACGTCGACTTCTTCTTCGTCTCCGCTCATAGATTTAGGAATCTTATTAACAAAATAATTTTAGAATATAATAGTTAGTTTAGTTAGTTTAATATTTGCAAATTGTTCTTTTTCTGTTGTTTGCATGTCTATTTATGTTCATTTTTAACTACTTTTCTGTTTAAAAGCTTAGAATAGCGCACTATTAGTTTTAATTATTAATATGTTGTGGAAAATGTCGTAGGTTATACATTTATAAACCTGTGTATTTATAACATATTGTAAGATTTCAATGTATAACTGTTTATTTTCCCAAATAAATAAAATAAAAAAAATAAAATAAAATAGATATAGAAGATATCTTATTGACAGAGCAAAAGGTTGATAAATGTAATGATTATATTTTTACTAGTGAAACAATATATTAAAACCTTATTGAATCACTCTATCTATTAAAAAAAACCCGCATTTGCGTAGTTTTAAAAGATCAAAGCAGGGATAGGGATAGACAGCGGGAAGCGATTTTGTTTTATTCTATGTAGTGAGTAGTGATAGTGATGATAGGAGTTTTCGTGCCCGCGCCCGCGAAATTTAATTTTTTTAAGTTTTTTTACAATTTGCTGGTCATATTTAGGTTGTATATTGAACAAAATATGATCCACGACTTTAAAAAAAGTAAAAAACTAAAACCCGACTACGACAAAAAAAACGACGCTGAAAAAGTATGAAACAAGATTTTCAGGATAGAACAAAAAGAAAAGCCGTAGTCACACGGTATTAAAGTGTAAGTTGGTACCTATAACGTGTGACTACGGCTTTCCTTCTTGTTTCATACTTTTTCAGCGTCGTTTTTTTTGTCGTAGTCGGG
Organism: Diarsia dahlii; assembly: GCA_949775195.1. Lineage (NCBI taxonomy): Eukaryota > Metazoa > Arthropoda > Insecta > Lepidoptera > Noctuidae > Diarsia > Diarsia dahlii. The sequence goes on along the minus strand of OX459192.1, from coordinate 3,127,096 downwards.
TTTTAGTTTTTTACTTTTTTTATTTAAACACTTTTGGTGTTAAATATTTTTTTTTACTCTTGACTTTTTGTCCGCTAGAGGGCGTGATTTTAAATTTGAGCAATATTTTGGAAATGTACAAGTGAGGCCCTTTTAAATGATACCAAACACGGCGTGTTAATCTCCATTTTTATTTTTTAAGCCTTACTTTTTGACCGCTAGAGGGCACCAAATCATTTTCTGTGACACGTCACGTAGCCTATGTTCAGCGGAAAATTAAGACGGTTCTAACGAGACCTCATATGTCGAGTTCCGATAAGTAGATTAGAAGCTATGAGGGAACAGATGAAGATACACACATACATACATACATACATACATACAAACATACATACATAGCCAGTCAAAATCATAACCCTCCTTTGGCTTTACCGTAGTCGGGTAAAAAATATGTATTAATATAGTTATAGCCATGAATAATATCATTAATACACCTCGGTAAGTAAGAACTATTCCAATTAATCAAAATTTGAATTACGCGCGTCTCAATCTACACAATCGCCTCAAAAATAAAGAAATTAATGTTTCATTGATTTTATAAAAGCAAGATTTTCAGGATAGAACAAAAAGAAAAGCCGTAGTCACACGGTATTAAAGTGTAAGTTGGTACCTATAACGTGTGACTACGGCTTTCCTTCTTGTTTCATACTTTTTCAGCGTCGTTTTTTTTGTCGTAGTCGGGTTTTAGTTTTTTACTTTTTTTTATTTAAACAATTTTGGTGATAATTTTTTTTTACTCTTGACTTTTTGTCCGCTAGAGGGTGTAATTTTAAATTTGAACAATATTTTGGAAATGTACAAGTAAGGCCCTTTTAAATGATACCAAACACGGCGTATTTATCTCCATTTTTAAGCCTTACTTTTTGTCCGCTAGAGGGCGCCAAATCGCTTTTTGTGACACGTCACGTAGCCGTTGAGACGTTCTTACGACTCATTTTTTATGACGTCAAACGCCCGACCTTGTAAAAAAATAGGTGCGCCGGCGCGCGCCGTGCGGCCGGGCTCTTATCTAAATTTTTTGTTGACGTGTTATAAACAATAGACGCTTCAAGTAATGTTTTTGTTCAAGCTTATGAGAGACCCTTTCAAGTGGTGTCTAGTGTTTGTTAGTATTTCGTCTCACATTTATTATATTATTTCGTAAACATTGACTAGGGTTGTCAAAAAACTTATGTGATTTTATGTGAACTTTAAAAATTATTATTTCAAAAAGTAAATCTATACCATATATATTTTATGGCTTTTATTGGTGGAAGGGTTCTATTTACGTACGATAAAATAAAAATAATTATAGTTGTTAGTAGAAAAATATTTTTTTTTTTTTTTTTATCCAGTATTTATTGCCGACGAGGAATAATTTAATCACTTAAATTAAATAATTTATTACAACTATACTGTGTCACGTAAATTAAAAATTTTGCTACTATCTGAAAGATAATTTAATAATGTAATTTGCATGTAAGTATTATGCTGATAGGTTTACACAATAAATTAAAATATCATCATCATCATCATTTCAGCCAAAAGACGTCCACTGCTGGACATAGGCCTCCCCCAGGCGTCGCCACATTGACCGGTCCCGTGCGTCTCTCATCCAGCGGGTTCCTGCAACCTTGACCAGGTCATCGGTCCACCTAGTGGGAGGCCTTCCAATAATAATAATAATAATAATAATAATATTCCACAACTATCACACAACGCCATCTAGTCCCAAGCTAAGCAGAGCTTGTGTTATGGGTACTAGACAACTGATAAACATACTTATATATTTCTAAATACATACATATTATAGATAAATTACACCCAGACACAGAACAAATGATCGTGCTCATCACACAAACATTTGCGCTGGGTGGGAATCGAACCCACGACCTCCGGCATAGCAGTTAGGGTCACTAACCACTAGACCAACAGGCCAGTCCAACGCAACGTCTTCCGGTTCGCGGTCGCCATTCCAGAACTTTTCGGCCCCATCGGCCATCCGTTCTGCGAGCAATGTGCCCTGCCCATTGCCACTTAAGTCTGGCGATTCTTCGGGCTACGTCGGTAACCTTGGTTCTCATGCGGATGTCCTCATTTCTGATTCGATCACGCAAGGAAACTCCGAGCGTAGCCCTCTCCATTGCCCTTTGGGTGACTTTGAGCTTTCTGATAAGGCCCATTGTGAGCGTCCACGTTTCGGTCCCGTATGTAATCACTGGCAACACACACTGGTCATAGACTTTCGTCTTGAGACACTGGGGTAAGTTGGACGAGAAGATACCGCGCAACTTCCCGAACGCTGCCCAGCCGAGTCGGATTCGACGATTGACCTCTTTCTCGAAGTTAGATCTACCCAACTGGACCGTTTGTCCCAGGTAGACATAATCGTCCACAACTTCGAGCGTAGAGTCTCCGATCTTGATAGGAGTGGGTGTTACATGAACATTCAACATGGATACTAAAGTATCCAAAACCAAATATAGGGTCTTATGTCCCGGATACTTTAGTATCCACAGTGTCCAGTTTTGTAGATCCGACATCTAGCGAAAATATACCGTACTTTTTGTAACTATTGTTCATGAAGTCGATAGCTGACGAACTAGTCCACACAACAAACACAAGATGGCACTGTTACAAGCCCGGACGAATAAATAAAAAAATGTTTAACTTCAGTGAACTCCGGAGTGCGTTTTGTGAACAAGTGTTTTTGGACTGCGAGTGATTAAGTCATAAGTACTTAAGTTTTATTGAATGTTTCTTAGATTATTATTATGTCAAAATAAACTAGATAATTAATGCTTTTTAACTACGTATGCATAACATACATTTAAGTTTAAAATCAAGTAAAATTTTACATTCAAAGTGAGGTGTTCCGAAAACATGGCCGGTCTAAAGATAGCTGCCCAGTTTTAGGTATGTTTACGTTGTTTTTTCCGTAAAATATTATTTAAACAACGAGTGATAGTTCGTAATAAGCATAATAATGCAATTTACAAACATAATTAAACTGTATTTACTTAGGATTACTTAAAAATGTCTTTGTGTCCCTCAGGTTTTGTTGTTGTGGATAGTTGACATCGCGTTATGATTACGAAGAGTAGGTGTTTTGTTTTGATTTTTATAACTACTTAGCGATGAATAAACATACTCATCTATATATCATATTATAGGAATATTAGTCTAGTTTGCTGTGGCATTATTATAATTGTAAAATAAACAATATTTTTTCGTTGTGGTGCGAATAAATAAAATTTATATGTTTATTTTACTCCAAGTTTAATGTTCATACCTGTTTTTAGTACCTTAAATTAAAGTTTTATATCTTAAAACGTACATAGGTTTAATCTGCATTCTTCTATCAATTTTTCATACTTTTTTTGTTTACTCTAGCTGTTGTAGATAAGTAGCTATAAGCGTTTTTGATACAACAGGCGAGCGCGGCAGCGCTTTAATCAAGGCCGCGCGCATCCGGACATGTAAGGGGGTACCTAGTCGCGCGGGGTGCGCGGTTGAGTGGATAACCTTGGTTTTGTCCATGTTTATTTTAAGACCCACTCTTTCGGAAGCTCTACTGAGGTCATCGAGCATTGCACTGAGGTCTTCCATGGTCTCAGCCATGACCACTATAATAAAATAAATAATAAAATAAATAAAAAGCCTTTTTATTTCTCATCTCAGATACATTGTTACACTGAATTTACCACTAGTACTTATTGAGTTAATGTTAGTTATGTTAGTCTTTACCTTATCCTAGTTAGTAGTGTTAGTTTTCGCAAGGGGTTGGAGATGTAGTCCCATTACAGGTAAAGACCTCCTCCATCTTTTTCCACTTCTCTCGGTTCTTGGCAAGTTTTAGCCAGTTTGAGCCAGCAGTCTGCGCTATGTCATCAGCCCATCTTTTCAAGGGTCGACCGACCTTTCTTTTGCCCGATGGTCCTGTCCATGTTGTGGTTTGGATAGTCCATCTTTTGTCTCTTATACGTGCAACATGACCAGCCCAGCGCCATTTGAGTGCTAATGCTTTTGTTAGGGCGTCTGTAAGTTTTGTCTGCTTCCTGATGATTGAGCTTTTAACTTTGTTGATTTTTCTTAACCCTAACATGCTTCTTTCCATAGCTCTCTGTGTAGTGACAATTTTTTGTTTAGATCTTTTAGTGTGAACCCAAGTTTGGCATCCATATAATAAGCACGGTAAAATACATGTTTCCATCACTATTTTCTTTAAGTTTAGACTGTAGTTGCCTTTAAGGATTTCTTTTAAAGACCAGAATTTGTTCCAGGTGATATTTGTTCTGCGTTGAATTTCTTCATCCATGCTTGACCTGGAGAATGACACCTGCTTGCCCAGATAGATATAATTTTCCACATATTCAATATTTTTTCCTTTGATGCAGATTGCTTTTTTGTAGCTGTTTGTCATTAGTCTGGTCTTACTGGCGTTCATTTCCAGGCCTATCGCGGAGCTCTCTTTGTCGAGTGAGCCTATCATTTCTTCAAGCTCATCCGGTGTTTCAGTCAGTAGCACTATATCATCTGCAAACCTGAGATGGCTTAGACATCCTTTGCCTATTTTTATGCCTTTTCGAGTCCAGTCTAGTCTTTTAAATACGCTTTCCAGAACGGCAATAAAAAGTTTTGGGGAGATAGGGTCTCCTTGCCTGACGCCTCTTTCGATCTTGATAGGGTCACCTCTTGTTTCAAGCTTTATCTTGCTTGTGCTGTTGGCGTAGATATATTTCAGGATGTTTATATATTTGTAGTTGACCTTAGAGAGTTTCAGTGCTTCCCATATTGAGCTGTGACTGATAGTATCGAAGGCCTTGCTGTAATCAATGAATGCCAAATATAGGTTTTTGTTAAATTCAATGTATTTCTCCATAATTTGTTCTAATGTCTGTAGATGGTCTGTTGTACTGAAACCTGAACGGAAACCAGCCTGCTCTATAGGTTGTGAATCATCGATTTCAGGTGATATTCTGCTGAGGATAATAGATGCAAAGAGTTTGTATATGCTTGCCATTAAGCTGATCGGCCTGTAATTTCCTGTCTGTAGGGCTTCCTTTTTTGTATATAAGTAATATCTCAGAAGTATACCATTGCTGAGGAACCGTTTCAGAATCCAGCACCATATTGAACAACTGGGTCAGATGGTAGAGTAGGACAGGTGCACCTATTTTTATGGCTTCGTTCACTATTCCATCCGGCCCTGGACTCTTTTCAGACTTCAGCTTTCCTATGTGGTCGAACACTTCCCTTTCTGTTATAGGCTCAATTGTTGTCCTGGTGTCACTATTGATTTGTATCTGTAGATCCATCTTGTCTGACTTTTTCCTGTATAGATCCTTGTAGAACTTTGTGGCATGGTTGATAACGTCTTTTCTGGTGTTTGTTGTTTTAGATTTGGATTCTAATTTTTATATCCACGTTTTATGTAGTTTCAGATCTTTGAAGGCTCTTTTAGTACTTTTGTATTTTGTAAGGTTTCTTGTAATTATGTCTTGCCTATGTTTCTTATAATCATTCTTGATAGATTTGTTTGTGGTTTTAAACAGTTTGCTGAGCTCGATCTTCGTTGCTTTATCTTTAGGTTTTATATTTATTAGTTCTGTACGTTTCTTTATTAGGCGCTCTGTTTCTACACTAAATATTTGGTGGGGTTCTTTATGTTTGTTGTTCGTGTTTAAACTGCATAGCAATGCTTCTTCCAATAAATTGTAGTAGTTTTTGACCACTATATCGTCGGCAAACTGAAGGTGAGTGATATACTCGCCGTTGACGTTGATGCCAAGTCCTCTCCAATCCAGAACCTTGAAGATATCCTCCAATGCAGCGGTAAACAGTTTCGGAGATATGACGTCTCACTGTCTCACACCGCGCTGCAGAAGGATAGGTTCCGAGGTCTGGTCCTGAAGTCGGATTGACATGGTGGCGTTGTTGTACAAACACTTCAACACCTCGATGTACCGGTAGTCGATTTGGCACCGTTGGAGAGACTGCAGCACAGCCCAAGTCTCGATCGAATCGAAGGCTTTCTCGTAGTCCACAAACGCTAAACAGAGAGGCAGGTTATACTCTTCGGTCTTCTGTATAACCTGCCGCAGCGTATGTATGTGGTCTACGGTACTGAAGCCTTTTCGGAATCCGGCTTGTTCGGGAGGCTGGAAATCGTCAAACCTGCGTGCGAGACGATTCGTGATGACTCTTAAAAACAACTTGTAGACATGGCTTAGAAGTGAGATGGGCCTATAGTTCTTCAACCGGGCATTGTCACCCTTTTTGAAGAAGAGCACCACCACACCCCTGCACCAAGCCTGTGGCGTTTTCCCCTCGAGTATGACGGAATCAAACAGCTTCTGTAGGGCCTTAAGGACCGGTTTGCCACCCGCCTTCAGAAGTTCGGCCGTAATTCCGTCATCACCCGGCGCCTTGTTGTTTTTAAGCTGTTTCAGAAAACTCAAACTCAAATATTTTATTTCAATTAAGCCATTACAGGCACTTTTGAATGTCAGAAGGACGGAAGAAGAACGAAACTACGAGTGCAATACGTCATTCCGAAAGCCACCACGCCGAACCACACGCCACCGAATGCCCGCAACAACGAATACTGCGAGCACGAAAGCACGCAGCGACGCAAACCGCAACAACGAATGCTCGAGACCCCGAAACACGGAACAACGAATGCACGCCGCAACGTGCAACCGCCGCCCCGCGACCCGGAGCCCCGCACACCCGCCGCCACGGCACACGCCGCCGCGCGCCCCCGCACCCACAGCAATCGCCGCCGGTAACATCCAGCGCCGCGCAGCCAGCAGAGCCATCCTAATCTCGTACAGGCTGACGTCCGGGATGTCTTCGGTATAGTGTCGGGTCAATCTAGCTCTGGGGTCTTTCGCTAGATTTTCGACGGGTTGACTAGTTGACGTGTACAACTGCCCATAAAAACTCTCGATCTCTCTCAGAAGCTCCGGTTTGGCGGACACGATCCTGCCATCGTCGGTCTTCAGTTTCGTGAGCTGGCTCTGCCCAATAGCCAGATCTCTTGCAAATACCTTGGAGCCTTTGTTGCGCTCAATCGCGTCTTTAATACGCTCGGTATTAAAGCGGTGGAGGTCGCTCTTCAAGGATTTGGAGATCTGTCTATTGAGCCGCCGGTATTGCCGAGCTTCGTCTGAAGACTGCAGGATCATCTCACGCCGCTCCTTCATGAGCCTGAGAGTGTGATCTGAGAGTTTTTTGATCTTATTTGTACGACGTATCTTAAAAAATTTAGATCCAGTCGTATGGACAGTTTCCACGAACCCGTCGTTTTAATCGTCCACTGAGCTTCCTAGGCATGCGAAGCGATTCTGGAGTTCAAGTTGAAAGCTCTCGGGGTTTTGGATTTGGATCTGTGCTGGACGGAGCGTAGACTTCATCAGTCGTGACCTTTCTAGCTTTATATTGATGTTCAATGTGCCTCTTACCATGCGGTGATCGCTTCCGGTTTTCACCGAATTGATCACAGAGACATCATTGAACATTTGCTTGTTGGTAGACATGATGAAGTCAATCTCATTTTTAGTCGCACCATCGGGGCTCTGCCAGGTCCACTTCCTGTGCTCACGTTTTTTGAAGAAGGAGTTCATCATAAAGAGGCCCTCCTTCTCCATAAAACTGGCCAGTTGGTGACCCCGGTGGTTCCGAAGTCCAATCCCAAATTGCCCCACTTGCTGCTCATCCTCGCTTCGTTTGCCCAGTTTCGCGTTGAAGTCCCCCATGACAACGGTGAAGTAAGTTCTGAAACCATGCATGGCTTTAGAAATATCCTCATACATGGTTTCTACTTCATCGTCGGGGTATGCCGAGGTCGGGGCGTAGACCTGTATGACCTTCAGTGAATATCTTGCAGATATTCTGAGTATAAGGTACGCCACCCTGTTCGACACACTCTCGATCTTCACCACGTTGTTCACGAGAGACTTGTGGACGATAAACCCAACACCACCCTGTGACTGCCGGTCTCCCTCTCGGAAGTAGAGCAGGTTGCCGGATTTCAGGATTATCGTGTCCTCCCCCTCTCTTCGGACTTCAGATAATCCGACAATACTCCATCGCAGCCTGCTTAATTCTTCCTCGAGTTCCACCAGCTTCTCGTCGGCCCGGAGTGTGCGCGTGTTATATGTTACCAGGTCCAGTCGTCGGTATGTTTGGTAGCCGGATCCCGTCCGGGGATTCTTAGCACCCCTTGCCACGCCGTTGCCTCGACCGCTACCGTAGCCGAGGGTAGACGGGCTGCCGAGTACTAGGGGCCTGTTTTGCTTAACGCTCATTTTTTGGGGGGGGGGTTTGCCATAATCGCCACGCTTGGCAGGCGGGTTGGCGAATTAAAATAAGGAATTAATTAATTAATGAATTAAATGAAAAAAATGCACTCGACATTTTTTGTTTATTTTTTTTTGTGAATTTTGAGTAAACAAAATACATACGATGTTATTGTTTTCTACAAGAACCGCCCCTATGACGACCCCCTGACCAAGAAATACTCTCTTTAATTAAATTTATTTATTTTTAATGAATTTAAAAAAATATAATTTTGAATCTTATCTTTAATTTACTATCTTTTGTATGTGTTTTTGCTGAAAACTATTGTCTAGTAAATATCCAATGTGATAACTATTACTTTGGATACGGAACTGGTCTTAAAATTTCATAAATAACGAAAGCATTCTGACAAAATTCTAACACCGTTACAAGCAGCCGTAAAATCACTCATCATCATTTCAGCCAAAAGACGTCCACTGCTGGACATAGGCCTCCCCCAGGCGTCACCACATTGACCGGTCCCGTGCGTTTCTCATCCAGCGGGTTCCTGCAACCTTGACCAGGTCATCGGTCCACCTAGTGGGAGGCCTTCCAACGCAACGTCTTCCGGTTCGCGGTCGCCATTCCAGAACTTTTCGGCCCCATCAGCCATCCGTTCTGCGAGTAAAATCACTCAGAAGTTAAAATATACTTACCTTTAGGTTAAAATCCGGTTGCACACACATACACTGTATTATAATTAACCACTTAATCACTATTTTATTCAATAACACTCACTCAAAACCAATAAATTACTTGAAAATACACTGAAACATCTGTCAATCGCGCACGTCATTCATCGGATTTCAAAGACTGACATTCAACTTTTTTTTTTAAATCGAATTGACCATACAGGTAAAGTGTTGTATTATTTTTAGCATGAAGAATTTAATAAAGTAGCGGATAGAAAAGGAAAAAGGATTGAAACTTCATGTGATAGAAAGAAATAGATATAATATGACGACATGCTGACGAAAAGTAAAAAAAGGGACAAAAGTCACTTAGGAACGTTTTACGGTATAAAAAAAGGGACTAAAGTCACTAAGGAACGTTTGAGCGGGCAGCCTATGTTCAGCGGAAAATTAAGACGGTTCTAACGATACCTCATATGTCTAGTTCCGTTAAGTAGATTAGAAGCTGTGAGGGAACAGATGAAGATACACACATACATACATACATACATACAAACATACATACATACATAGCCAGTCAAAATCATAACCCTCCTTTGGCTTTGCCGTAGTCGGGTAAAAATACATCGTTTTAAAGTTAAATCTATGAAACATTTTGTTATAAAAGTAAAAAACTAAAACCCGACTACGACAAAAAAAACGACGCTGAAAAAGTATGAAACAAGATTTTCAGGATAGAACAAAAAGAAAAGCCGTAGTCACACGTTATAGGTACCAACCTAAACACTTTAATACCGTGTGACTACGGCTTTTCTTTTTGTTCTATCCTGAAAATCTTGTTTCATACTTTTTCAGCGTCATTTTTTTGTCGTAGTCGGGTTTTAGTTTTTTACTTTTTTTATTTAAGCAATTTTGGTGTTAATTTTTTTTTTTTACTCTTGACTTTTTGTCCGCTAGAGGGCGTGATTTTAAATTTGAGCAATATTTTGGAAATGTACAAGTGAGGCCCTTTTAAATGATACCAAACACGGCGTGTTTATCTCCATTTTTATTTTTTAAGCCTTACTTTTTGACCGCTAGAGGGCGCCAAATCGCTTTTTGTGACACGTCACGTAGCCTATGTTCAGCGGAAAATTAAGACGGTTCTAACGATACCTCATATGTCGAGTTCCGATAAGTAGATTAGAAGCTATGAGGGAACAGATGAAGATACACACATACATACAAACATACACATACATACATATATACATACATACATACATACATAGCCAGTCAAAAAAATCATAACCCTCCTTTGGCTTTGCCGTAGTCGGGTAAAAATTAATTGAAATGGTATGGGTGGATGGTGATGGTGTCGGTAAAAAATTTGATGAAGACCCGACATACTGTAGATTTCCGAATTGCCTACCAATCAGCATGCGAACCGCAAGCGTAAAGTAGGTATAATAATTATACCTATATTTTAGAATCAGCCTTGAATGTTCTCACTGCTGGGATAAAGGCCTCTTCTCTGTGAGACGGAGTGGGCTGTAATCCATCGCTGGCCCAGTGCGGGTTGACAGATTTTATTTTTACACAAAATAATGCGCCTGCTTTCATTCGATCCCACGTCCTACAACTCTTTAGTCGGGGCCGCCGTTACCGCTGGGCCACCACTGCTCCCACTGACTCATCATCATCTGCGTAGCCTTTACCCAACCACGATGGGGTCGGCTTTCAGACTAAATGGATCAGATGACTGAAAACTAGTATTTTACATGCAGCAACTGCCTACCAGTTCGCACGGGGTAATACTATACCCTTTTGTAAGACTGGTTGTCAGATTTTCGGTTCCCTGACTACCTGTTACGGCTGCCAAAGATCTAGATATGACAGCCGGGACCAACAGCTTAACGTGCTTTCCGAAGCACGGAGAAAACTCGGTATGAAATGGGCGGTCACATATCCACAGACCAACCTAGGCAAGCGCGGCTTAAGCTAAAGATTGATCAGAGTAGCAGTTACTATTAAGCCACTGCTCTCACTGACTTAACTACCTATGTCAATAATAATTATTTGAAGATCACCACGAAATAAAAATGATAATATTAAGAGCCTAATGAATGTATTAGTGGACACAGAAGCGCAGCGTAAATCGAAAAAAATAACTCGCAATAATACGAGCTCAACTTGTTAACAAAATAACTTTTAACGTTTACTTATACATGTTACGCATCAATTTAATTTAATTGCATGTATGAAATCTTTTAAATTATGTATATTGTGTTGGCAATAAAGGCTTAATAAAAAAATATATATATATATACATGTTACGCATCTATAGGCATAGTAAAGTATGGAGCGGCACGCGCTACCGCATTCCTGACTTGCGTAAGTGAGACGAAATTACAAAAATATATCGCACCCTCTCGCACGATTCGCACCGTTCAACTTCTAGTAGTCCAAAGTCCAAACAGTCTAGGTTGATGTGTAGCCGTGTGTACATGTCTTTCTAGGGCGTCCCGGCGGTGTTGCCATTTACATCTGCCTTGTAAATATCTTTTGTTAATCGACTTTCACTCATCCTCTCCACATGACGGAACTACGATCCGATTGAAACGATTTAGTTTTGCATTATCTTTACCGCGACATTGCTTTCCTGAAAAATAAAGCAAAATAATGATGTCATATTGTCTATGCGTTAAAATACCGCTATATCACTAAAAGGTAATAAAAAACAAATAATTTAGAAAATTAAAAAACACGCCTGCCATGCTATAAAGTGAACTAAAAAGTCAAAAATAAGTCGAACGATTTCAGTGATAAAATGAGAACAAGGTCCCGTAACTTATTGTATCCGTAAATGGAAAACTAAAAATTTTAATTGCAGTCGGGGGACAGTTCGGTGGAACATTTCTTTGCAGGTCCCCCGACTGCAATTAAAATTTTTTTTTTTCAGTTTGGCTTTTGAATATTATTGAAGTGAGACGGCATGCGAGATAAACCAAGCGTAAGTTAAACCAGGTTTAACTATTTTTATTAATAAGGCGGTTGAGGATTTTATGAACTGAGACGGTTGTATTAGTGATTTTAATCATTATTACTCAGTAAATAGATATTTGTCATTGCCGCGAATCCTATTTTATTTTTCATACGACTTGACACTGACCGGGAAATTGCAAAAAAAACGTAAGAAAATTTGAATTTCGCGGGCTACCTCGTCGCATCAACCTTAAAATTGAGTAAGCTATCGAAATACCTCTGAAACTAGAGGCAGAGCGAGCTAAATGCTGCAAGCAATACACACTATACGTTATAGCTAAAATCAGCACTGTATTTAATCTAAATAACTGATCTTACTCAAACTTCGCGCCAAATAGAAATCAGTAATAAAAAAAAAACAATAAATTGAATTTGGAAATATAAACAAATCAAAACAGCCGTATAGGAGATTGGAATATTTGGCCTAAAGTATGTATAGAAACGATATGTATATCAAAAAAGACTAGATTTTTTACTGATTAAAAATAACATGTAACAATAGTAACTTTCCACCGGAATCAGCTAAAAATTATAATTTGAAATATGGTTTTTAGTAGAATGTAGTTCTAAAACGTTGAGCACGTTATTCTGCGTATTCCGAGCGCGACGAAAGGAAAGTATGATATTATCTGTTCAGCATATATTCCACCAAAAACACCTGAAAGTGTTTACGTTTCATATTTGGAGCTTCTGCAAGCGGTTGCTGAGAGTGGAAGTGTTCAAAATGTATATTTGCTCGGGGATTATGACATTGACTGGTTGGATACTGGGGGTTCGTGTTCTACCATACAAGATTTAAATAGTAGCAACTCTCCAATTTGTAGACACTTGAGAATCTTTATGTCCATTTTTAATGCCTACCAGTATAATCGCATAAAAAATTCGACTGGAAAGATTTTGGATTTGGTGATCAGTAGCAATGAGTGTTCTGTTATAACACCCACTGACACACTATTAACCTCAGACCCTTACCACCCGCCCTTATGTATATTGGCTTCTTTCAATATGGGCAACCGAGGCATGACACGTAAATCTACACAGAAGTACAATTACTATAAGGCTGATTACAAAGAAATTAATGGGGATTTGGACAAAGTTGACTGGGTCGATTTATAACATGGGCTGTCTGCAGAAGATGCAGTAAATATATTTTATGAAGTTGTTTTCAGAGTTGTTAGAGATCATATCCCCTTAACATCCGTCTAGTCTTCTAGATATCCTGTCTGGTTTTCGCCTTCATTGATACACATATTTAAAAATAAAACTAAAGCGTGGTGTAAATGGAAGACGTATCATAATCTATCAGATTATGAACAATTTTCATTATACAGGTCGAGATTTCATTCTGAATTTGCAACTTGTTATTGCCAATACATAAAGTCAGTTGAAGATAGCATTAAAGTTAACACCAAATATTTTTGGACTTTTGTATCTAACCGTAAATCGGCAGCTTCCATTCCTTCAACTATGCATTACCAGGGACAGTCGTCCAATAAACCAGAGGAAATCTGCAATCTCTTTTTAAATTTTTTCCACTCTGTTTATGAGCCTTCCACTCTCAACAATGCGCAGCAACAGACCTTGGACGATGCTTAGAATAGTCGTCTTGTTAGCAATATTGTGATTAGTATTCAAAATGTACACAGTGCTTTGGTATCGTGGATTGTTCTAAAGGTCCAGGGCCTGATGGTGTCCCGCCTTTTTTCTTTAAAAATACCGCAGACACTCTAAGTCTCCCACTATGTATTATTTATAATGAATGTTTGAGCTAAGGAACTTTTTCAGAAGTGTGGAAACGAGCCAATATTACCCCTGTACATAAATCTGGCCCAAAACAAGAAATTGAGAACTACCGTCCTATTTCCATTCTATCGATCTTGTAATGTTGGGGTTCCTAATGGGTGTTATTATAGAAACAACCACATCGGTTAAGTACTATTTAATGAATGCCTTGAATACTCTAAAATAATGCATATAAGGTATAGTGCAAACTCAGCATACATACGGTTATAAAGTAGCGTACTTACTTACTAAACTAAAGGAGCATACATATTATTCTCACACTTCACCTCCCGGGGACATAGAAAAAAAAGAATGATACTTATCTTTTTTTTTTTTTACATAATTATTATTAGATATTTACTTGAAGTATCTTCTTTGAAAATAACAGTGTTTAATAGACATATAGTTACTTATTACAAATAAAATGGTATATAAATTTATCCTTAACATTATACATTGCAATGTTATCTAAAATTAAGTCTTACATTCTAATCTATTGACAGAAAGGCCTAGTCCTATTCTTATGTACTAATTCAATTTTTTTTTTTTTATTATTTTTACGTTACAACCTAAATCTTCCATAACTGTATAGGGACCTTTAAATATAGCATCTAATTTACTACGTGCTTCATTTTTTACTAAAACCAAATCATCTTTCTCATATTTTGCAGAATTGACAGACTTATCATATATTTCTTTCCGTTTATGTTTATTAATCAACAAATTTTTCCTTGCATCTTCATGAGCTAATTGTAACCTGTATTTTAATTGTAATGGATAATTATCTATATTATACAATGGCTCTATAGTATTACTTATGCTATCTGGTATTTGACAAAGTTTTCCAAAAACAAGTTCATATGACGTGTAATTTGTTTCTGAATGGACTGTGTTGTTAAAACTGAAACACCAAAATGGTAACCAATAACTCCATGTATCCGTATGATTGTCACACTGTATCCTTAAAAATGCACCCAAAGTTTTGTGAGCATTTTCAAGAGCTCCAATCGACTGATGGTGATAGGCTGTAGAAGATAATTTTTCAATATTAAGTATTTTACAAACCTGTTCCATGGTTGCAGAAATAAATTCTGTTCCACGATCCGTAGCTATTGTCGCCGGAATACCAAATCTTAATATGAACTGTCTAACAAATGCATCTGCAATGGACACTGTTTCTTTGTTTTGCAAAGGAATAGCTTGTACAAATTTTGTTAACTCGCATTGCATAGTCAATATATAACAATTACCATTTTCGTCTCTATCTAAAGGACCCACTACATCTAAGTATATCTTTTCAAAAGCCGAGGAAGCTGTTGTGGTGATTTCCATCGGTTCTTTTATGTTACGAAAATATTTGTGTTTCTGACATTTAGTACATTTTTTAACATATTCCTGGACATCTTTTTCGATACTTGGCCAATAGTATCGACTTTTTATAGTATTTATCATTATGCGCACTCCAGCATGACCGCTGGATGGCAGTAAATGAAAGTCATTCATAATAAGTGTCTTTTCGTTGTCGTCGTCTATTCTTTTTACGCCTCGTAATATGCATATTCGCGGTCCGGACCAATTAGTAAGTGTTGTTAGTAGTAGTATGTTATTGGGCATTCTGTCCCACCTGTCGCGCAGTCGAACAGGTTCGCCTACGCTCCGTTGTGACTGAATGCCCAATAACATACGGAGTCGGCCTTTAGCCGCAAAGTCAAAACTCATTAGCAATCGTTCATAGATGTGTGACATGGCTGCTCGCACATCAACAGGCCACTGCCTATATCAGCAACTTAAGGATGGGTCTGTTTTGACAGACCAAGAATTGCATCCGCAGCCAGTAGGACGAAATGACGAAACGACGATTGCGAAGAAGACAGTGTAGCGGCAAATCGCTTCGTAAAATAACATTAGATAAACATATTTGAGAGATAGAGCGGAGAGCAGTGGTGGTCTAGTGGTAACGGTTGCGACTTACAAGTTGCAGGTCGTGGGTTCGAACCTAGGCTAGCGCTTTACTTTGTGTAAATTATTTCACCACCACTGTTCTCTGTGCTTTGTGTCAGTAGTGGGAAAAAAAATTACTTTTTGGGGTATATACTTAACAAGGAATCAGCCACGCGAATGCGCTTGAATTTTATTACCTACCTGTCCCGAGTTGACAGTGCGCCTAGCCTAACGATAGATGGCGTTGACAGCGAATTAGATCTCACTATGGCTTCGTTACCGTTGTTAGAATATCTCATTTTTTCAGTGTAAATAATTAAAAAATAAATAATTTTACTCATTGTTAATCAGTTTGTTGACTACAGTAATCATGAAATTTGTTAAACAACCACAATCGCTGCAAGTAAACACAGTTTGCGATGATTTTTGTAAAACTAGTTCGCGTCATGGAGAATTGTTACCTAATTCAGTACGATGTATCATTTGTGGACCATCGAATTGTGGCAAAACAAATTTACTTATTGGACTTCTTATACATGAAAACGGTTTAAGGTTTCAAAATGTTTATGTCTACTCAAAAACCTTACACCAACCTAAGTACATTTTTTTAGAAAGAGTTTTACAACGGGTACCAATTATCTCACTCCACAAATATCAAGGGAATGAGGAAGTTATAAGCGTTCAGGACGCAAAACCTTACTCTGTGTTTATATTTGACGACGTTGCTTGCGAGAATCAAACTAACATGCGTGATTATTTTGCAATGGGAAGGCACAAATACATCGACTGTTTTTATCTAAATCAAACATATAGCAAAATCCCTAAACAGTTAGTAAGAGATAATGCTAACTTAATTATACTATTCAAACAAGATAATATTAACTTGAGACATGTTTATGAAGAACATGTTAACACTGATATGACATGGAATGAATTTTGTGAAATGTGTTCAAAAATATGGAGTGAGCCCTTTAATTATGTTGTAATTAATAAAGATTGCAACAAAAATAACGGATGTTATAGAAATAAATTTGACACTTTTGTAGTCTTTGATTAGAACTATAAATATTTAAGGCTACGGTACTTACATGATATCATTATTCCATGACCGACTCTTAATCGAAAACTATCTTATTCTACTGTAATGGAAAAATCACTGAAAAGGCAAATTGTGGACGCTGCAGAAGCCGTAAAGAAAAAAGTACGAAAGATGCGAGATTTTGAGAGTGAAAATAAGCAAGCATTGGAATCAGTTTTTAGACCTGTAACAGAGTCTCTCAATTGCTTAGCTAATATCAATAAACAAACTGACCTCTTGCAATCTAAAGAAGTTGAAGAAACAAAAGTTCCGTTGAGGAACGATATTTTGCAGAAAGAATGTTCCAGTAACGAAGGAGACAGTAGCGCGGAAGAAAATGAATGTGATACCGACAGTAACGAGTCGTACCAATCATTAGTAGAGAACAATCAAGAGCGTGATACATCATCCTGGTCAATATCTTCAGAAGCATTGACAGATAACCCATTTGGTGTTCGAGCGGAGCGAGGACAATTATTATTGATGTTAGGTTCTGCTTTCATAACGATCGGGGATGATTATATTACCGTTGCAGGACAGAAATATCGAAGCACTCCCGGACTGAAACAATTGTTATTGAAAAAGGATGTAGATTTAAGCACGGTTACAGAGTCTGATATGCAGTATTATAAGATGACTAGTATTTGCGTGGCTGCGCGAGCTGCGCGCAGCTCGCGGGTCGTAAAGTGGGCCAGAGGGGGAGCTTTGAAAAATACCTACACCTACTAACACCTACCTACTACCTACCTACACCTACCTACACCTACCTACACCTACCTACACCTACCTACACCTACCTACACCTACCTACACCTACCTACACCTACCTACACCTACCTACACCTACCTACACCTACCTACACCTACCTACACCTACCTACACCTACCTACACCTACCTACACCTACCTACACCTACCTACACCTACCTACACCTACCTACACCTACCTTCACCTACCTACACCTACCTACACCTACCTACACCTACCTACACCTACCTACACCTACCTACACCTACCTACACCTACCTACACCTACCTACACCTACCTACACCTACCTACACCTACCTACACCTACCTACACCTACCTACACCTACCTACACCTACCTACACCTACCTACACCTACCTACACCTACCTACACCTACCTACACCTACCTACACCTACCTACACCTACCTACACCTACCTACACCTACCTACACCTACCTACACCTACCTACACCTACCTACACCTACCTACACCTACCTACACCTACCTACACCTACCTACACCTACCTACACCTACCTACACCTACCTACACCTACCTACACCTACCTACACCTACCTACACCTACCTACACCTACCTACACCTACAGCTTGGCAAAAAAGTCTAGAAACGGAACTAATTTTTTTGTTTGCTGGCAACAATTAAAAACTTATGACGTTTGGTGTAAACAAAGTTCGAAAGTTTATTATATTTATAATTGTGCCCTAAAAACGTGATTAAAGCAACGTAGAGTAATACAAAATGAATAAAACCATCCGAAGTGCTGGCAGAGCGATAATTTATAAGGTATATAGGCGATGTTTGGCAGAAAAAGAGGCCAAAACCATTCTCTCCGATCTCAACGATGTTTACCTACGAACCGCTGAAATGACAGGTATGTAACTGTTTGTTTTATTGTTTTTAGATGAATTAAGTGTTAATTTATGAACCCCATTCTGTTTTGACTTGCTTGCATACGAAATAAGTGGAATTTTGAACAATAATCATCGAGCACATAGGTTATGTTTACATTTTGTCTGACATTACCTTGATACAGCGTGTTAGATTAATGTTGATACTTGAGTGGCGTACTGTGCACTATGTGAATTTAAATTCGATTTCTACATAACTTTATTGTTGAATGTGATTTCAAGGTGATAACTGTTTGTTATATCATTAGAATTACAAATGTACCAAAAATGTATTATTTTTAATTTGTTATTTATTAAAGCAAAATGCATTTTTTTATGTATATTTATTTATTCACTTTAGGTAAATCAGTAAGCACCATAAGAAGAGTCGTCCTGGAAGGAGATCGAAACAAAGGCGTATTTTCTACACCCGGAAAACATAGAAAAGGTCGTCCCAAAAAAGAGTTGGAAGATTTATTAGAATAAATTACAATAATTATTTCTACGCCTTTTTTTAATCCCAGAAAATTTAAAAAACAGTGCTACTAACATATATTTATTTTTAGGTAGTTACATGAGGAGAATAAATTCTAGTTCAATAAATAAATTTTAAGTATAAAAAAATAGTAATAAAAGTATCAAGACGATAGGTTGATACGCGATACGGTCACAACGGGTTGCCATATGAACAGCACAGTGGCGCCCCCCGGATTTTCTACTCTTTTTTGCCAAGCTGTACCTACACCTACCTACGCCTACCTACGCCTACCTACACCTACCTACACCTACCTACACCCACCTACACCTACTACCTACCTACACCTACCTACTACCTACCTACACCTACCTACTACCTACCTACACCTACCTACTACCTACCTACACCTACCTACCACCTACCTACACTTACCTACACCTACCTACACCTACCTACACCTACCTACACCTACCTACACCTACCTACACCTACCTACACATACCTACTACCTACCACCTACCTACTACCTCCTACTACCACTAAAAAAACATTACCCTAAAGTTTGCTTGTCGTCGCCCCTGAGTTACGCTTCACCCACTCAACCTTCGTTACGCTAAGGAGGTCGCCGGCTCGCTTCGCTCGCCACCTCCCCCCTTCGCTCCACTCGGTCTCGCAGGTTCGCTCCACTCAGGACCTACCTACCACCGGAAAGCTATCATGACATTATCCCTACGCTTCGGGGGTCGCCGGCTCGCTTCGCTCGCCCGCTCCTCCCTTCGCTTTACCGCTGTACCACCACCGGACAGGTTTCGACGCCTAGTATAATATTTGTTCAAACACCTAATGCTAACTCTAACCGTTATGAAGTTACAGCCCTTTTAATTTTAGGGGAGGTTGGGGAGGGGAGGGTATACAAATTTCAACGCCCCTCAAATAGATTTAGGTAAGAATCAAAAATTTTTTCAGGAGTAAAAAAAGAGATAAAGAGGGGGGGGTGAAGGGGGGGAAAGGGGGGAGTTTCTAAAAATGATTTCGACTAACGCAATGCCCCTCTATATGAATCTGAAAAAAAAATTGTTCCAAGTCTCTTAACTTCCGAGATTCGCCTAAAGGGGGGGTGAAGGGGGGCAAAGGGGTCAAATTTAAAAAAATGGTTTTTACTTCCCCGAACCTCCTCTATATGAATCTGAAAAAAAAATCGTTCCAAGTCTCTTAACTTTCGAGATCCGCCTAAAGGGGGGGAGAAGGGGGAAAAGGGGGGCCACTTTGAAAAATGATTTTTACTTTACCGAGCCCCCTCTATACGAATCCCTAAAAAAAAACTCGTAAAGTATCTTTGTTTCCGAGATACGATAGGTAGGGGGGAGAAAGGGGGGGAAAAGGGGGGGTTTGGGACTTTTTCCATACTCACGAGAGTTATTTGTTTACGAATCTGTCAAAATATACCCACCTCCCCATCCACCATCTGGGAGAACAATTATGTCAATCAGTCAGTGAGTCAGTCAGTGGTAATTTAGCTTTATATAGTATAACTAGTATTTGCGTGGCTGCGCGAGCTGCGCGCAGCTCGCGGGTCGTGAAGGGGAGCTTTAAAAAATGATTTCGACTAACACATTGCCCCTAGTATTTGCTCGGTGCTGCTTGCAGCTCGCGGTTTTGTCGTGCTTTTGAGGAGTTTTAGTTACCAAGACAAAAAAAAATCAGTAATATAAAAGAGGTGAAGAGGAGGGGGGGGGGATTGAAGAGGGGGAGAGGAGGAGCTTTGAAAAATGATTTCGACTAACTCTATGCCCCTTTCAATGAATCTGAAAAAAAAAATGTTACAAGTCTCTTAACTTCCGACATCCGCCTAAAGGGGGGCAAGAGGGTCCATATTGAGAAATGAATTTTACTTCCATGAGCCTGATCCTCTATACGAATCCGTAAACAAAACAGAACACGAGTTTAAAAAAAAGGGTGATTAGGGGGGGACGTAGGGGGGAGAGGGGGGAGCTTTGAAAAATGATTTCGACTAACGCATTGCTCCTTTCAATGAATCTGAAAAAAAAATGTTCCAAGTCTCTTAACTTTCGAGATCCACCTAAAGGGGGCAAATGGGGCAACTTTGAAAAATGTAGGAGAGGAAAATGGGGCAAAAAGGGGAGGTTTCGCACTTTTTAGCTACTCATGATAGTTATACGCTTCACCCACTCAACCTTCGTTACGCTACGGAGGTCGCAGGCTCGCTTCGCTCGCCACCTCCCCTCTTCGCTCCACTCAAGACCTGCTTACCACCGAGGAAAAGCTATCGTGACCTTATCCCTACCTTACGGGGGTCGCCGGCTCGCTTTGCTCGCCACCTCCCCTATGTCGACAGCTAGTCAAAGTCTTCATTCTAAAAGTCTTTACTTCTACTTTCATGGTTTTGGGCAAAATCTAGGAAAATACCCTATAAATGGGGATTTTTTACTTAACAAAATACACAACCGGGACAACACAATCCGGTCAGAAGGTGCCGGCTGTCCCATTTATCGAGAAGAAAATTGGGATTTTTCATCATTTTTCCAAGATGTCCACCACACTGTCCGCCATCTTGTTTTTCTGAAAAGTCTTAATTTTTCTGAAATATCGAGGATACAAGCTACCGACTGGTGTACTTGGTGTTGCAAAGTTTTAAGTTTGGTAGAACAAAAGAATTCGCCAAAGTCGGTTATGATCCCAAAATTCAAGCCCCAATGACTCTCGGGGTTGCCAGCTGAAAAGAATGAAAATGGTCAAATGTCATTTGAGGCACCCCATTCTTGGTGTTTATGTAAAAAAAATCCATTTAAAATGTCGTTATTTCCACTATTCATGTTTTTGGGAAAAATTTGGGAAAATACCCTAAAAATGAAGAAATTTTTTGCGTAAGGTAACACTCGACAACAAAGTACACAATCGCTTCATAAAACATAATCCGGTCGGGGGATGCCGGCTGCCCCATAAATCGTGTCGAAAATTAGGATTTTTCATTATTTTTACAAGATGGCCGCCACACTGTCCGCCATCTTTTTTTTCTAAAAAGTCATAATTTTCCTGAAATCTCAGGGATATAAGCCACCAACTGGTGTACTTGGTGTTGCCAACTTTTAAACTTCGTAGAATAAACTAATTCGCCAAAGTCGGGTCGGACCCAAAATTTCAAGCGCCATTGGCTGTCGGGGTTGCCAGCTGAAAGTGATGAAAATGGTCAAATGTCATTTGGGGGACCCCAATGTTGCTGGCTAGTCAAAGTCTCTATTTAAAATGTCATTATTTCTACTTTTCATGTTTTTTGAGAAAATTTGGGAAAATAATCTAAAAATGGGGAATTTTTTTGCACCAGGCCACACTCCTTGACGAATTACATAACCGGTCCATACAACACAATCCGGTCGGGGGATGCCAGCTGTCCCAATTATCGTGTCGAAAATTGGGATTTTTCGGCCTTTTTACAAGATGGCCGCCATGGAATCCGCCATTTTGTTTTTCTGAAAAGTCATAATTTTCCTGAAATGTCAAGAATATAGGCCACCGATTGGTGTACTTGGTGTTGCCAACTTTCGAGTTTGGTAAAACAAACTAATTCGCCAAAGTCAAAAAGTCCCAAAAATTAAAAAGTTTAATATTTTTTGGGGTGGCCAATTAAAACGAACCAAAATGGTCAAATGTCATTTGGGGGACCCCAATGTTGCCGGCTAGTCAAAGTCTCTATTTAAAATGTCATTATTTCTACTTTTCATGTTTTCGGGGAAAATCTGGGAAAATACCCTAAAAATGGGGAAAATTTTTGCACCAGGCAACACTCCTCAATAAAACACACGACCGCTCGGTACAACTTGAACCCGTCCGATGTTGCCAACTACCCGAAAAATGGATTTGAAAAAAATCGAAATATCCAACTTTTTACAAAATGGCCGCCGCAGCGTCCTCCATCTTGGATTTTCACAATGTCATAATTTTTCCCAATTGCCATTAAAATCACCAACAAATTGGAAAACTTTTTGTTGGCGGTTCTAGAATTTGGTAGAAGAAAACAATTCGTCAAAGTCGAGTAAAAAAAGTCGACAATTTCAAAACGTCCTGGCGCGGCCGCCATCTTGTTTTTTTTTTTTTTTTTACTTTTTTTTTTTAATGGTTTTAGATTTGGTATAGGACCTCTGAGTCGAAATCCATCCAAGTCTTTCCCCCACCGAAACCGGAAATGGACTCGCCCTCCATCTTGGATTTGAACTTTCCCTATAATTTTCCTCTACTCACTCGGTCAGATTACACATTTTTGCAAAACATACCCCTAACCCATATCTCACCCATTCCGAGTAACGACATGTCAATCAGTCAGTCAGTCAGTCAGTCAGTGGCTTTGTAGTTTTATATAACTATAACTAGTATTTGCGTGGCTGCGCGAGCTGCGCGCAGCTCGCGGGTCGTGAAGAGGGGGAGCGGGGGAGCTTTGAAAAATGATTTCGACTAACGCATTCAAAACGCAAAACGCAAAATCTAGGAAAATACCCTAAAAAAAATAAGGATTTTTTTGCAACAGGCAACATGACTTAACGAAATACACAACCGGGACAACACAATCCAGTCAGAGGGTGCCGGCTGTCCCTTTTATCGTGTCGAAAATTGAGATTTTTTATCGTTTTTCCAAGATGGCCACCACACTGTCCGCCATCTTGATTTTCTGAAAAGTCACATTTTTTTCTGAAATATCGAGGATACTGGCTACCGACTGGTGTACTTGGTGTTGCCAAGTTTTAAGTTTGGTAGAACAAAAGAATTCGCCAAAGTCGGTTCTGATCCGAAAATTCAAGCCCCAATGACTCTCGGGGTTGCCAGCTGAAGAGAATGAAAATGGTCAAATGTCATTTGAGGCACCCCATTCTTGGTGTTTATGTAAAATTTCCATTCGAAATGTCGTTATTTGCACTATTCATGTTTTTGGGAAAAATCTGGGAAAATACCCTAAAAATGGGGAAAAATTTTGCGTGACGTAACACTCCACAACAAAGTACACAATCGCTCCATACCACACAATCCGGTAAGGGGATGCCGGCTGTCCCATTTATCTTGTCGAAAATTAGGAATTTTCATCATTTTTACAAGATGGCCGCCACACTGTCCGCCATCTTTTTTTTCTGAAAAGTCAATTTTCCTGAAATCTCAGGGTTATAGGCCACCAACTGGTGTACTTGGTGTTGCCAACTTTTGAGTTTTGTAGAACAAACTAATTCGCCAAAGTCGGGTCTGACCCAAAAATTCAAGCGCCAATGGCTCTCGGGGTTGCCAGCTAAAAGTGATGAAAATGGACAAATGTCATTTGGGGGACCCCATTCTTGGTGTTTATGTAAAATTTCCATTCAAAATGTCGTTATTTCTCCTTTTCATGTTTTCGGGGAAAATCTGGGAAATTTCCCTAAAAATGGGGAAAATTTTTGCATAAGGTAACACTCCACAACAAAGTACACAATCGCTTCATACAACACAATCCGGTCAGAAGGTGCCGGCTGTCCCATTTATCGTGTCGAAAATTGGGATTTTTCATCATTTTTCCAAGATGGCCACCACACTGTCCGCCATCTTGTTTTTCTGGAAAGTCACAATTTTTCTGAAATATTGAGGATACAAGCTACCGACTGGTGTAGTTGGTGTTGCCAAGTTTTAAGTTTGGTAAAACAAAAGAATTCGCCAAAGTCGGTTCTGATCCGAAAATTCAAGCCCCAATGACTCTCGGGGTTGCCAGCTGAAAAGAATGAAAATGGTCAAATGTCATTTGAGGCACCCCATTCTTGGTGTTTAAGTAAGAAAATTCCATTCAAAATGTCGTTATTTCCACTATTCATGTTTTTGGGAAAAATCTGGAAAAATGCCCTAAAAATGGGGAAAATTTTTGCGAAAGGTAACACTCCACATCAAAGTACACAATCGCTTCATACAACACAATCCGGTCGGGGGATGCCGGCTGTCCCATAAAACGTGTCGAAAATTGGGATGTTTCATTATTTTTACAAGATGGCCGCCACACTGTCCGCCATCTTTTTTTTCTGAAAAGTCATAATTTTCCTGAAATTTCAGGGATATAGGCCACCAACTGGTGTACTTGGTGTTGCCAACTTTTGAGTTTAGTAGAACAAACTAATTCGCCAAAGTCGGGTCTCACTCAAAAATTCAAGCGCCAATGGCTCTTGGGGTTGCCAGTTGAAAGTGATGAAAATGGTCAAATGTCATTTGGGGGACCCCAATGTTGCCGGCTAGTCAAAGTCTCTATTCAAAATGTCGTTATTTCTACTTTTCATGTTTTCGGGGAAAATCTGGGAAATTTCCCTAAAAATGGGGTAAATTTTTGCACCAGGCCACACTCCTTGACGAATTACATAACCGGTCCATACAACACAATCCGATCGGGGGATGCCAGCTGTCCCAATTATCGTGTCGAAAATTGGGATTTTTCGGCCTTTTTACAAGATGGCCGCCATGGAATCCGCCATCTTGTTTTTCTGAAAAGTCATAATTTTCCTGAAATGTCAAGAATATAGGCCACCGATTGGTGTACTTGGTGTTGCCAACTTTCGAGTTTGGTAGAACAAACTAATTCGCCAAAGTCAAAAAGTCCCAAAAATTTAAAAGTTCTATGTTTTTTGGGGTTGCCAATTAAAACGAACCAAAATGGTCAAATGTCATTTGGGGGACCCCAATGTTGCCGGCTAGTCAAAGTCTCTATTTAAAATGTAATTATTTCTACTTTTCATGTTTTTGGGGAAAATCTGGGAAAATACACTAAAAATGGGGAAAATTTTTGCACCAGGCAACACTCGTCAACAAAACACACAACCGCTCACTACAACTCGAACCCGTCCGATGTTGCCAACTACCCGAAAAATGGATTTGAAAAAAATCGAAATATCCAACTTTTTACAAAATGGCCGCCGCAGCGTCCTCCATCTTGGATTTTTACAATGTCATAATTTTTTCCAATTGCCATTACAATTACCAACAAATTGGCATTCTCTTTGTTGGCAATTCTAGAATTTGGTAGAAGAAAACAATTCGCCAAAGTCGAGTGAAAAAAGTCGACAATTTCAAAACGTCCTGGCGCGGCCGCCATCTTGTTTTTTTTTTTTTTTTACTTTTTTTTTAAATGCTTTTACATTTCGTATAGGACCTCTGAGTCGAAATCCATCCAAGTGTTTCCCCCACCGAAACCGGAAATGGACTCGCCCTCCATCTTGGATTTGAACTTTCCCTATAATTTTCCTCTACTCGTTTGGTCAGATTACACATTTTTGCAAAACATACCCCTAACCCATCTCTCACCCATTCCGAGAAACGACATGTCAATCAGTGAGTCAGTGGCTTTGTAGTTTTATATAACTACTAGTATTTGCGTGGCTGCGCGAGCTGCGCGCAGCTCGCGGGGCGTGAAGAGGGGGAGAGGGGGAGCTTTGAAAAATGATTTCGACTAACGCATTGCCCTTTTCAATGTATCTGAAAAAAAAAAGGTTCTAAGTCTCTTAACTTCCGAGATCCGCCTAAAGGGGGGGTGAAGGGGGGCAAGGGGTTCAAATTTGAAAAACAGATTTTACTTCCCCGAGCCTCCTCCCTCTATATGAATCTCACGTATGCCACGACCTACCTACACCTACCTACTACCTACCTACACCTACCTACTACCTACCTACACCTCCCTACCTACACCTACCTACTACCTACCTACTACCTACCTACTACCTACCTACTACCTACCTACTACCTACCTACTACCTACCTACTACCTACCTACTACCTCCTACTACCACTAAAAAAACATTACCCTAAAGTTCGCTTGTCGTTGTCCCTGAGTTACGCTTCACCCACTCAACCTTCGTTACGCTAAGGAGCTACCTACCACCGGAAAGCTATGATGACATTATCCTTACGCTACGGGGGTCGCCGGCTCGCTTCGCTCGCCCGCTCCCCCCTTCGCTTTACCGCTGTACCACCACCGGACAGGTTTCGACGCCTACTATAATATTTGTTCAAACACCTAATGGCTATCTCTAACCGTTATGAAGTTACAGCCCTTTTAATTTTGGGGGAGGTTGGGGAGGGGTGGGCAGGGTATACAAATTTCAACGCCCCTCAATAGTTTTAGGTTTAAGGTAAGAATCAAAAAATTTTTCAGTATTAAAAACAGAGGTGAAGAGGGGGGGGGGTGAAGGGGGGGAGAGGGGGAGTTTCGAAAAATGATTTCGACTAACGCAATGCCCCTCTATATGAATCTGAAAAAAAAATCGTTCCAAGTCTCTTAACTTTCGAGATCCGCCTAAAAGGGGGGAGAAGGGGGAAAAGGGGGGCCACTTTGAAAAATGATTTTTACTTTACCGAGCCCCCTCTATACGAATCCCAAAAAAAAAACACTAAAAGTCTCTTTGTTTCCGAGATACGATAGGGAGGGGGGAGAAGGGGGGGGGAAAGGGGGGGTTTGGGACTTTTCCCATACTCACGAGAGTTACTTGTTTACGAATCTGTCAAAATATACCCACCTCCCCATTCACCATCTGGGAGAACAATTCTGTCAGTGAGTCAGTCAGTCAGTGGTAATTTAGCTTTATATAGTATAACTAGTATTTGCGTGGCTGCGCGAGCTGCGCGCAGCTCGCGGGTCGTGAAGAGTGGGAGAGGGGGAGCTTTGAAAATGATTTCGACTAACGCATTGCCCCTTTCAAGGAATCTGAAAAAAACATGTTACAAATCTCTTAACTTTCGAGATCCGCCTAAAGGGGTGTGAAGGGGGGCAAGGGGGTCAAATTTAAAAAATGGTTTTTGCTTCCCCGAGCCTCTTCTATACGAATCCCTAAAACAAAACACGTAAAGTCTCTTTGCTTTCGAGATCCGCCTAAAGGGGGGAAGGGGTGCAAGGAGGTCAATTTTGAAAAATAGTTTTTACTTTCCCGAGCCCCCTCTATACGAATCCGTAAACAAAACAGAACACGAGTTTAAAAAATGGGGTGAAGAGGGGGAGAGGGGGAGAGCTTTGAAAAATGATTTCGACTAACGCATTCAAAACGCAAAACGCAAAATCTAGGAAAATACCCTAAAAACGGGGATTTTTTTTTGCATCAGGCAACATTACGTAACGAAATACACAACCGGTCCATACAACACAATCCGGCCAGAAGGTGCCGGCTGTCCCATTTATCGTGTCCAAAATTAGGATTTTCCATCATTTTTCCAAGATGGCCACCACACTGCCCGCCATCTTGTTTTTCTGAAAAGTCTTAATTTTTCTGAAATATCGAGGATACAGGCTACCGACTGGTGTACTTGGTGCTGCCAAGTTTTAAGTTTGGTAGAACAAAAGAATTCGCCAAAGTCGGTTCTGATCCGAAAATTCAAGCCCCAATGGCTCTCAGGGTTGCCAGCTGAAAGTGATGAAAACGATCAAATGTCATTCAACGAACCCAAATGTTGCCAGCTAGTCAAAGTCTTCATTCTAAAAGTCTTTACTTCTATTTTCATGTTTTCGGGCAAAATCTCGGAAAAAACCAAAAAAATGGGAATTTTTTTTGCGTAAGGTAACACTCCACAACAAAATACACAATCGCTTCATACAACACAATCCGGTCGGGGTATGCCGGCTGTCCCATTTGTCGAGTCGAAAATTAGGATTTTTCATTATTCTTACAAGATGGCCGCCACACTGTCCGCCATCTTTTTTTTCTAAAAAGTCATAATTTTCCTGAAATCTCAGGGATATAGGCCACCAACTGGTGTACTTGGTGTTGCCAAGTTTTAAGTTTAGTAGAACAAAAGAATTCGCCAAAGTCTGTTCTGATCCGAAAATTCACGACCCAATGACTCTCGGGGTTGCCAGCTGAAAAGAATGAAAATGGTCAAATATCATTTGAATCACCCCGTTTTTGGTGTTTATGTAAAATTTCCATTCGAAATGTCGTTATTTCCACTATTCATGTTTTTGGGAAAAATCTGGGAAAATACCCTAAAAATGGGGAAAATTTTTGCGTAAAGAAACACTCCACAACAAAGTACACAATCGTTTCATAAAACACAATCCGGTCGGGGGATGCCTGCTGTCCCATTAATCGTGTCGAAAATTTGGATTTTATATCATTTTTACAAGATGGCCGCCACACTGTCCGCCATCTTTTTTTTCTGAAAAGTCATAATTTTCCTGAAATCTCAGGGATATAAGCCACCAACTGGTGTACTTGGTGTTACCAACTTTTGAGTTTAGTAGAACAAACTAATTCGCCAAAGTCGGGTCTGATCCGAAAATTCAAGCCCCAATGACTCTTGGGGTTGCCAGCTGAAAAGAATGAAAATGGCCAAATGCCATTTGAAGCCTCCATTTTTGGTGTTTATGTAAAAAAAAATCCATTCAAAATGTCGTTATATCCACTATTCATGTTTTTGGGAAAAATCTGGGAAAATACCCTAAAAATGGGGAAATTTTTTACGTAAGGTAAGACTCGACAACAAAGTACACAATCGCTTCATACAACACAATCCGGTCGGGGGATGCCGGCAGTCCCATTTATCGTGTCGAAAATTAGGATTTTCCATCATTTTTACAAGATGGCCGCCACACTGTACGCCATCTTATTTTTCTAAAAAGTCATAATTTTTCTGAAATCTCAGGGATATAAGCCACTAAGTGGTGTACTTGGTGTTGCCAACTTTTGAGTTTAGTAGAACAAACTAATTCGCCAAAGTTGGGTCTCACCCAAAAATTCAAACGCCAATGGCTCTCGGGGTTGCCAGCTAAAAGTGATGAAAATGGTCAAATGTCATTTGGGGGACCCCATTCTTGGTGTTTATGTAAAATTTCCATTCAAAATGTCGTTATTTCTACTTTTCATGTTTTCGGGGAAAATCTGGGAAATTTCCCTAAAAATGGGGAAAAAATTTGCACCAGGCAACACTCCTTGACAAATCACATAACCGGTCAATAAAACACAATCTAGTCGGGAGATGCCAGCTGTCCCAATTATCGTGTCGAAAATTGGGATTTGACATCATTCTTACAAGATGGCCGCCACACTGTCCGCCATCTTTTTTTTTTGAAAAGTCATAATTTTCCTGAAATTTCAAGGATATAGGCCACCAACTGGTGTACTTGGTGTTGCCAACTTTTGACTTTAGTAGAACAAACTAATTCGCCAAAGTCGGGTCTGACCCAAAAATTCTAGCGCCAATGGCTCTCGGGGTTGCCAGCTGAAAGTGATGAAAATGGTCAAATGTCATTTGAGGGACCCCATTCTTGGTGTTTATGTAAAATTTCAATTCAAAATGTCGTTATTTCTACTTTTCATGTTTTCGGGGAAAATCTGGGAAATTTCCCTAAAAATGGGATTTTTTTTTAAACCAGGCCACACTCCTTGGTGAATCAAATAACCGGTTCATACAACACAATCCGGTCGGGGGATGCCAGCTGTCCCAATTATCGTGTCGAAAATTGGGATTTTTCGGCCTTTTTACAAGATGGCCGCCATGGAATCCGCCATCTTGTTTTTCTGAAAAGTCATAATTTTCCTGAAATGTCAAGAATATAGGCCACCGATTGGTGTACTTGGTGTTGCCAACTTTTGAGTTTGGTAGAACAAACTAATTCGCCAAAGTCAAAAAGTCCCAAAAATTAAAAAGTTCAATATTTTTTGGGGTTGCCAATTAAAACGAACCAAAATGGTCAAATGTCATTTGGGGGACCCCAATGTTGCCGGCTAGTCAAAGTCTCTATTTAAAATGTCATTATTTCTACTTTTCATGTTTTCGGGGAAAATCTGGGAAAATACCCTAAAAATGGGGATTTTTTTCGCACCAGGCAACACTCGTCAACAAAACACACAATCGCTCGGTACAACTCGAACCCGTCTGATGTTGCCAACTACCCGAAAAATGGATTTGAAAAAAATCGAAATATCCAGCTTTTTACAAAATGGCCGCCGCAGCGTCCTCCATCTTGGATTTTCAAAATGTCATAATTTTTCCCAATTGCCATTACAATTACCAACAAATTGGCAAACTCTTTGCTGGCGGTTCTAGAATTTGGTAGAAGAAAACAATTCGTCAAAGTCGAGTGAAAAAAGTCGACATTTTCAAAACGTGCTGGCGCGGCCGCCATCTTGTTTTTTTTTTTTTTTTACTTTTTTTTTAAATGCTTTTACATTTCGTATAGGACCTCTGAGTCGAAATCCATCCAAGTCTTTCCCTCACCGAAATCGGAAATGGACTCGCCCTCCATCTTGGATTTGAACTTTCCCTATAATTTTCCTCTACTCACTCGGTCAGATTACACATTTTTGCAAAACATACCCCTAACCCATATCTCACCCATTCCGAGAAACGACATGTCAATCAGTCAGTCAGTCAGTCAGTGGCTTTGTAGTTTTATATAACTATAACTAGTATTTGCGTGGCTGCGCGAGCTGCGCGCAGCTCGCGGGTCGTGAAGAGGGGAGAGGGGGAGCTTTAAAAAATGATTTCGACTAACACATTGCCCCTTTCAATGAATCTGAAAAAAAAAATGTTCCAAGTCTCTTAACTTCCGAGTTCCGCCTAAAGGGGGGGAGAAGGGGGCAAATGGGGCAACTTTGAAAAAGGTAGGAAGGGAAAAAGAGGCATAAAAGGGTAGGTTTTGCACTTTTTAGCTACTCATGAGAGTTACTTATACGCTTCCCCACTCAACCTTCGTTACGCTACCGAGGTCGCCGGCTCGCTTCGCTCGCCACCTTCCCTCTTCGCTCCACTCAAGAAATGCCTACCACCGAGGAAAAGCTATCGTGACCTTATCCCTACGCTACGGAGGTCGCCGGCTCGCTTCGCTCGCCCGCTCCCCCCTTCGCTTTACCGGTACCACCACGGGATAGGACTATAATACTATACGGAGGTCGCCGGCTCGCTTTGCTCGCCACCTCCCCTACGTTGCCAGCTAGTCAAAGTCTTCATTCTAAAAGTCTTTAATTCTACTTTTATGTATCTGGGCAAAAATCTAGGAAAATACCCTAAAAATGGAGTTTTTTTTGCAACAGGCAACATTTCTTAGCGAAATACACAACCGGGACAACACAATCCGGTCAGAAGGTGCCGCTGTCCCATTTATCGTGTCGAAAATTGGGATTTTTCATCATTTTTCCAAGATGGCCACCACACTGTCCGCCATCTTGTTTTTCTGAAAAGTATTATTTTTTCTGAAATATAGAGGATACAAGCTACCGACTGGTGTACTTGGTGTTGCCAAAATTTATGTTTGGTAGAACAAAAGAATTCGCCAAAGTCGGTTCTGATCCGAAAATTCAAGCACCAATGACTCTCGGGGTTGCCAGCTGAAAAGAATGAAAATGGTCAAATGTCATTTGAAGCACTCGATTCTTGGTGTTTATTTAAAATTTTCATTTAAAATGTCGTTCTATTCCATTAATCATGTTTTTGGGAAAAAATCTGGGAAAATACCCTAAAAATGGGGAAAATATTTGCGTAAGGTAACACTCCACAACAAAGTACACAATCGCTTCATACAACACAATCCGGTCGGGGGATGCCGGCTGTCCCATTTATCGTGTCGAAAAATAGGATTTTTCATCATTTTTACAAGATGGCCGCCACACTGTCCGCCATCTTTTTTTTCTGAAAAGTCATAATTTTCCTGAAATCTCAGGGATATAGGCCACCAACTGGTGTACTTGGTATTGGCAACTTTTGAGTTTAGTAGAACAAACTAATTCGCCAAAGTCGGGTCTGACCCAAAAATTCAAGCACCAATGACTCTTGGGGTTGCCAGCTGAAAGTGATGAAAATGGTCAAATGTCATTTGGGGAACCCCATTCTTGGTGTTTATGTAAAATTTCCATTCAAAATGTCGTTATTTCTATTTTTCATGTTTTCGGGGAAAATCTCGGAAATTTCCCTAAAAATGGGGGAAATTTTTGCACCAGGCCACACTCCTTGACAAATTACATAACCGGTCGATACAACACAATCCGGTCGGGGGATGCCAGCTGACCCATTTATCGTGTCGAAAATTAGGATTTTTCATCATTCTTACAAGATGGCCGCCACACTGTCCGCCATCTTTTTTTTTTTTAAAGTCATAATTTTCTTAAAATCTCAAGGATATAGGCCACCAACTGGTGTACTTGGTGTTGCCAACTTTTGAGTTTAGTAGAACAAACTAATTCGCCAAAGACGGGTCTGACCAAAAAATTCAAACGCCAATGGCTCTCGGGGTTGCCAGCTGAAAGTGATGAAAATGGTCAAATGTCATTTGGGGGACCCCAATGTTGCCGGCTAGTCAAATTCTCTATTTAAAATGTCATTATTTCTACTTTTCATGTTTTCGGGGAAAATCTGGGAAAATACCCTAAAAATGGGGATTTTTTTTGCAGCAGGCAACACTCTTTAACAAAACACACAACCGCCTGGTACAAAACAATCCAGTCGGGAGATGCCAGCTGTCCCAATTATCGTGTCGAAAATTGGGATTTTTCGGCCTTTTTACAAGATGGCCGCCACGGAATCCGCCATCTTGTTTTTCTGAAAAGTCATAATTTTCCTGAAATCTCAGGGATATAGGCCACCAACTGGTGTACTTGGTGTTGCCAACTTTTGAGTTTGGTAGAATAAACTAATTCGCCAAAATCAAAAAGTCCCAAAAATGAAAAAGTTGAATATTTTTTGGGGTTGCCAATTAAAACGAACCAAAATGGTCAAATGTCATTTAGGGGACCCCAATGTTGCCGGCTAGTCAAAGTCTCTATTTAAAATGTCATTATTTCTACTTTTCATGTTTTCGGGGAAAATCTGGGAAAATACCCTGAAAATGGGGAAAAATTTTGCACCAGGCAACACTCGTCAACAAAACACACAACCGCTCGGTACAATTCGAACCCGTCCGATGTTGCCAAGTACCCGAAAAATGGATTTAAAAAAAATTGAAAAATCCAACTTTTTACAAAATGGCCGCCGCAGCGTCCTCCATCTTGGATTTTCACAATGTCATAATTTTTCGTAGTTGCCATTGAAATTACCAACAAATTGGCAGACTTTTCGTTGGCAGTTTTAGAATTTGGTAGAAGAAAACAATTTGTCAAAGTCGAGTGAAAAAAGTCGACAATTTCAAAACGTCCTAGCGCGGCCGCCATCTTGTTTTTTTTTTTTTTTTTACTTTTTTTTTAAATGCTTTTACATTTCGTATAGGACCTCTGAGTCGAAATTCATCCAAGTCTTTCCCCCACCGAAACCGGAAATGGACTCGCCCACCATCTTGGATTTGAACTTTCCCTATAATTTTCCTCTACTCGATTGGTCAGATTACACATTTTTGCAAAACATACCCCTAACCCATCTCTCACCCATTCCGAGAAACGACATGTCAATGAGTGAGTGAGTGGCTTTGTAGTTTTATATAACTATAATAACTAGTATTTGCGTGGCTGCGCGAGCTGCGCGCAGCTCGCGGGTCGTGAAGGGGGGCAGAGCCTTCGAAAATTGATTTCAACTAACGCATTGCCCCATTCAATGAATCATAAAAAAAAATGTTCCAAGTCTTTTAACTTCCGAGATCCGCCTAAAGGGGGGGAAAAGGGGGGCAAATGGGTCAATTTTGAAAAATGGTTTTTACTTTCTCGAGCCTCCTCTATACGAATCCGTAAACACACGAATTTTAAAAAAAAGGGTCGAAGACGGGGGGAGGATGAAGGGCGGGAGAGGGGAGAGCTTTGAAAATGGTTTCGACTAATGCATTGCCCCTTTAAATGAATCTGAAAAAAAAATGTTACAAGTCTCTTAACTTTCAAGATCCGCCGAAAGAGGGGAAGAAAGGGGGCAAATGGGGCAACTTTGAAAAAGGTAGGAGGGGAAAATGGGGCAAAAAGGGGAGGTTTTGCACTTTTTAGCTAGGTACTCATGAGAGTTACTTATACGCTTCACCCACTCAACCTTCGTTACGCTACGGAGGTCGCCGGCTCGCTTCGCTCGCCACCTCCCCTCTTTGCTCCACTCAAGACCTGCCTACCACTGAGGAAAAGCTATCGTGACCTTATCCCTACGCTACGGGGGTCGCCGGCTCGCTTTGCTTGGCACCTCCCCTATGTTGCCAGCTGGTCAAAGTCTTCATTCTAAAACTTCTACTTTCATGTTTTTGGGCAAAATCTGGGAAAATACCCTAAAAATTGGTTTTTTTTTGCAACAGGCAACATTACTTAACGAAATACACAACCGGGACGACACAATCCGGTCAGAAGGTGCCGGCTGTACCAAAAAAAAAAAATATCGTGTCGAAAATTGGGGCTTTTCATCATTTTTCCGAGATGGCCGCCACACTATCCGCCATCTTGTTTTTCTGAAAAGTCTTAATTTTTCTGAAATCTCAGGGATATAGGCCACCAACTGGTGTACTTGGTGTTGCCAACTTTTGAGTTTTGTAAAACAAACTAATTCGCCAAAGTCGGGTCTAACCAAAAAATTCAAACGCCAATGGCTCTCGGGGCTGCCAGCTGAAAGTGATACAAATGGTCAAATGTCATTCGGGGAACCCCAATGTTGTCAGCTAGTCAAAGTTTTTTTTCGAATTGTTGTTATTTCTACTTTTCATGTTTTCGGGGAAAATCTGGGAAATTTCCCAAAAAATGGGGATTTTTTTTAAACCAGGCCACACTCCTTGACGAATGACATAACCGGTCCATACAACACAATCCGGTCGAGGAATGCCAGCTGTCCCAATTATCGTGTCGAAAACTGGAATTTTTCATCATTTTTACAAGATGGCCGCCACACTGTCCGCCATTTTTTTTTCTAAAAAGTCATAATTTTCCTTAAATGTCAAGAATATAGGCCACCGATCGGTATACTTGGTGTTGCCAACTTTTGAGTTTGGTAGAACAAACTAATTCGTCAAAGTCGGGTCTGACCAAAAAATTCAAACGCCACTGGCTCTCGGGGTTGCCAGCTGAAAGTGATGAAAATGGTCAAATGTCATTTGAGGGACCCCATTCTTGGTGTTTATGTAAAATTACCATTCAAAATGTCGTTATTTCTACTTTTCATGTTTTCGGGGAAAATCTGGGAAATTGCCCTTAAAATGGGGAAAAGTTTTGCGTAAAGTAACACTCCACAACAAAGTACACAATCGTTTCATACAACACAATCCGGTCGGGGGATGCCGGCTGTCCCATTAATCGTTTCGAAAATTAGGATTTTTCATCATTTTTACAAGATGGCCGCCACACTGTCCGCCATCTTTTTTTTCTGAAAAGTCATAATTTTCCTGAAATTTCAGGGATATAGGCCACCAACTGGTGTACTTGGTGTTGCCAACTTTTGAGTTTAGTAGAACAAACTAATTCGCCAAAGTCGGGTCTGACCCAAAAATTCAAACGCCAATGGCTCTCGGGGTTGCCAGTTGAAAGTGATGAAAATGGTCAAATGTCATTCAGGGGACCCCATTCTTGGTGTTTATGTAAAATTTCCATTCAAAATGTCGTTATTTCTACTTTTCATGTTTTCGGGAAAAATCTGGGAAATTTCCCTAAAAATGGGGATTTTTTTTTAACCAGGCCACACTCATTGACGAATCACATAACCGGTCCATACAACACAATCCGGTCGGGGGATGCCAGCTGTCCCAATTATCGTGTCGAAAATTGGGATTTTTCGGCCTTTTTACAAGATGGCCGCCATGGAATCCGCCATCTTGTTTTTCTGAAAAGTCATAATTTTCCTGAAATGTCAAGAATATAGGCCACCGATTGGTGTACTTGGTGTTGCCAACTTTCGAGTTTGGTAAAACAAACTAATTCGCCAAAGTCAAAAAGTCCCAAAAATTAAAAAGTTCAATATTTTTTGGGGTTGCCAATTAAAACGAACGAAAAT
Organism: Diarsia dahlii; assembly: GCA_949775195.1. Lineage (NCBI taxonomy): Eukaryota > Metazoa > Arthropoda > Insecta > Lepidoptera > Noctuidae > Diarsia > Diarsia dahlii. The sequence goes on along the minus strand of OX459192.1, from coordinate 3,090,278 downwards.
GATCAAATGTCATTTGTTGGACCCCAATGTTGCCGGCTAGTCAAAGTCTTTATTTAAAATGTCATTATTTCTACTTTTCATGTTTTCGGGGTAAATCTGGGAAAATACCCTAAAAATGGGGAAAATTTTTGCACCAGGCAACACTCGTCAACAAAACACACAACCGCTCCCTACAACTCGAACCCGTCCGATGTTGCCAACTACTCGAAAAATGGATTTGAAAAAAATCTAAATTTCCAACTATTTACAAAATGGCCGCCGCAGCGTCCTCCATCTTGGATTTTCACAATGTCATAATTTTTCTCAATTGCCATTGAAATTACCAACAAATTGGCAGACTTTTCGTTGGCGGTTTTAGAATTTGGTAGAAGAAAACAATTTGTCAAAGTCGAGTGAAAAAAGTCGACAATTTCAAAACGTCATAGCGCGGCCGCCATCTTGTTTTTTTTTTTTTTTTTACTTTTTTTTTAAATGCTTTTAGATTTCGTATAGGACCTCTGAGTCGAAATTCATCCAAGTCTTTCCCCCACCGAAATCGGAAATGGACTCGCCCACCATCTTGGATTTGAACTTTCCCTATAATTTTCCTCTACTCGATTGGTCAGATAGCACATTTTTGCAAAACATACCCCTAACCCAGCTCTCACCCATTCCGAGAAACGACATGTCAATCAGTCAGTCAGTGAGTGAGTGGTCTTGTAGTTTTATATAACTATAACTAGTATTTGCGTGGCTGCGCGAGCTGCGCGCAGCTCGCGGGTCGTGAAGCCCGGAAAGAGGTAGCTTTGAAAAATGATTTCAACTAACGCATTGCCCCTTTCAATGAAACTGAAAAAAAAAATGTTTTAAGTCTCTTAACTTCCGAGATCCACCTAAAGGGGGGGCAAGGGGGTCAATTTTGAAAAATGGTTTTTACTTTCCCGAGCCTCCTCTATACGAATCCGTAAACAAAACAGAACACGAATTTGAAAAAAAAGGGTAAAGAGGGGGGGGGGATGAAGAAGGTGAAAGGGGGGAGCGTTGAAAAATGATTTCGACTAACTCATTGCCCCTTTCAATGAATCTGAAAAAAAAATGTTCCAAGTCTCTTAACTTCCGAGATCCGCCTAAAGGGGGGAGAAAGGGGGCAAATGGGGCAACTTTGAAAAAGGTAGGAGGGGAAAAAGGGGCAAAAAAGAGAGGTGTTGCACTTTTTATCTACTCATGAGAGTTACTTATACGCTTCACCCACTCAACCTTCGTTACGCTACGGAGGTCGCCGGCTCGCTTCGCTCGCCACCTCCCCTCTTCGCTTCACTCAAGACCTGCCTACCACCGAGTTACATAACGAAATACACAACCGGGACAACACAATCCGGTCAAAAGGTGGCCGGCTGTCCCATTTAATTTTATCGCGTCGAAAATTATGATTTTTCATCATTTTTCCAAGATGGCCACCACACTGTCCGCCATCTTGTTTTTCTGAAAAGTCTTAATTTTTCTGAAATATCGAGGATACAAGCTACCGACTGGTGTACTTGGTGTTGATAAGTTTTAAGTTTGGTAGAACAAAAGAATTCGCCAAAGTCGGTTCAGATAAGAAAATTCAAGCCCCAATGACTCTCGGGGTTGCCAGCTGAAAAGAATGAAAAGGGTCAAATGTAATTTGAGGCACCCTATTCTCGGTGTTTATGTATAAAATTTCCATTCAAAATGTCGTTATTTCCACTATTCATGTTTTTGGGAAAAATCTGGGAAAATACCCTAAAAATGGGGAATTTTTTTGCGTAAGGTAACACTCGACAACGAAGTACACAATCGCTTCATACAACACAATGCTGTCGGGGGAAGCCGGCTGTCCCATTAATCGTGTCGAAAATTAGGATTTTTCATCATTTTTAGAAGATGGCCGCCACACTGTCCGCCATCTTTTTTTTCTAAAAAGTCATAATTTTCCTGAAATGTCAGGGATATAGGCCACCAATTTGTATACCTGATGTTGCCAACTTTTGAGTTTGGTATAACAAACTAATTCGCCAAATTCGGATCTGACCTAAAAATTCAAACGCCAATGGCTCTCGGGGTTGCCAGTTGAAAGTGATGAAAATGGTCAAATGTCATTTGAGGGACCCCATTTTTGGTGTTTATGTAAAATTTCCATTCAAAATGTCGTTATTTCTACTTTTCATGTTTTCGGGGAAAATCTGGGAAATTTCCCTAAAACTGGGGAATTTTTTTGCACCAGGCCACACTCCTTGACGAATTACATAACCGGTCCATACAACACAATCCGGTCGGGGGATGCCAGCTGTCCCAATTATCGTGTCGAAAATTGGGATTTTTCGGCCTTTTTACAAGATGGCCGCCATGGAATCCGCCATCTTGTTTTTCTGAAAAGTCATAATTTTCCTGAAATGTCAAGAATATAGGCCACCGATTGGTGTACTTAGTGTTGCCAACTTTTGAGTTTGGTAAAACAAACTAATTCGCCAAAGTCGGGTCTGACCAAAAAATTCAAACGCCAATGGCTCTCGGGGTTGCCAGCTGAAAGTGATTAAAATGGTCAAATGTCATTTGGGGGACCCCATTCTTGGTGTTTATGTAAAATTTCCATTCAAAATGTCGTTATTTCTACTTTTCATGTTTTCGGGGAAAATCTGGGAAATTTCCCTAAAAATGGGGAATTTTTTTGCACCAGGCTACACTCCTTGACGAACTACATAACCGGTCCATACAACACAATCCGGTCGGGGGATGCCAGCTGTCCCAATTATCGTGTCAAAAATTGGGATTTTTCGGCCTTTTTACAAGATGGCCGCCATGGAATCCGCCATCATGTTTTTCTGAAAAGTCATAATTTTCCTGAAATATCAAGAATATAGGCCACCGATTGGTGTACTTGGTGTTGCCAACTTTCGAGTTTGGTAGAACAAACTAATTCGCCAAAGTCAAAAAGTCCCAAAAATTAGTAAGTTGAATATTTTTTGGGGTTGCCAATTAAAACGAACCAAAATGGTCAAATGTCATTTGGGGGACCCCAATGTTGCCGGCTAGTCAAAGTCTCTATTTAAAATGTCATTATTTCTACTTTTCATGTTTTTGGGGAAAATCTGGGAAAATACCCTAAAAATGGGGAAAAATTTTGCACCAGGCAACACTCGTCAACAAAACACACAACCGCTCGGTACAACTCGAACCCGTCCGATGTTGCCAACTACCCGAAAAATGGATTTGAAAAAAATCGAAAAATCCAACATTTTACAAAATGGCCGCCGCAGCGTCCTCCATCTTGGATTTTTACAATGTCATAATTTTTCCCAATTGCCATTGAAATTACCAACAAATTGGCAGACTTTTCGTTGGCGGTTTTAGAATTTGGTAGAAGAAAACAATTTGTCAAAGTCGAGTGAAAAAAGTCGACAATTTCAAAACGTCCTAGCGCGGCCGCCATCTTGTTTTTTTTTTTTTTTTACTTTTTTTTTAAATGCTTTTACATTTCGTATAGGACCTCTGAGTCGAAATTCATCCAAGTCTTTCCCCCACCGAAACCGAAAATGGACTCGCCCACCATCTTGGATTTGAACTTTCCCTATAATTTTCCTCTACTCGATTGGTCAGATGACACATTTTTGCAAAACATACCCCTAACCCATCTCTCACCCATTCCGAGAAACGACATGTCAATGAGTCAGTGAGTGGCTTTGTAGTTTTATATAACTATAACTAGTATTTGCGTGGCTGCGCGAGCTGCGCGCAGCTCGCGGGGCGTGAAGGTGGGGAGAGGGGGAGGTTTGAAAAATGATTTCAACTAACGCATTGCACCTCTCAATGAATCTGAAAAAAAAAATGTTCCAAGTCTCTTAACTTTCGAGATCCGTCTAAAAGGGGGGAGAAGGGGGGCAAGGGGGTCAAATTTTAAAAATGGATTTTACTTCCCCAAGCCTCCTCTATACGAATCCGTAAACAAATTAGAACACGAGTTAAAAAAAAAGGGGTGAAGAGGGGGGGGGGGCGTTGAAGGGGGGAGAGAGGGAAACTTTGAAAAACGATTTCGACTCACGCATTGCCCCTTTTAATGAATCTGAAAAAAAAAATGTGCCAAGTCTCTTAACTTCCGAGATCCGCCTAAAGGAGGGGTGAAGGGGGGCAAGGGGGTCAAATTTGAAAAATTGTTTACACTTCCCCAAGCCTCCTCTATACGAATCCCTAAAAAAAAACACGTAAAATCTCTTTATTTCCGAGTTCCGCCTAAAGGGGGGTGAAGGGGGGCAAGGGGGTCAAATTTGAAAAATGGTTTTTACTTTCCCGAGCCTACTCTATACGAATTTCTAAAAAAACACGTAAAATCTCTTTATTTCCGAGATCCGCCTAAAGGGGGGGAGAAGGGGGAAAAGGGGGGCCACTTTGAAAAAATATTTTTACTTTACCGAGCCCCCTCTATACGAATCCCAAAAAAAAAACACGTAAAGTTTCTTTGTTTCCGAGATACGATAGGGAGGGGGGAGAAGGGGGGGGAAAAGGGGGGGTTTGGGACTTTTCCCATACTCACGAGAGTTAGTTGTTTATGAATCTGTCAAAATATACCCACCTCCCCATCCACCATCTGGGAGAACAATTCTGTCAGTCAGTCAGTCAGTGAGTGGTAATTTAGCTTTATATAGTATAAATAACTAGTATTTGCGTGGCTGCGCGAGCTGCGCGCAGCTCGCGGGGCGTGAAGGGGAGCTTTGAAAAATGATTTCGACTAACACATTGCCCCTAGTATTTGCTCGGTGCTGCTTGCAGCTCGCGGTTTTGTCGTGCTTTTGAGGAGTTTTAGTTACCAAGACAAAAAAAATTTCAGTAGTAAAAAAGAGGTGAAGAGGGGGGGTTGAAGAGGGGGAGAGGAGGAGCTTTGAAAAATGATTTCGACTAACGCATTGCACCTCTCAATGAATCTGAAAAAAAAAATGTTCCAATGCAGCTCGCGGTACTACCTACCTACACCTACCTACTACCTACCTACACCTACCTACCTACACCTACCTACTACCTACCTACACCTACCTACTACCTACCTACACCTACCTACTACCTACCTACACCTACACCTACCTACACCTACACCTACCTACACATACCTACTACCTACCACCTACCTACTACCTACCTACTACCTCCTACTACCACTATAAAAACATTACCCTAAAGTTTGCTTGTCGTCGCCCCTGAGTGGAGCGAACCTGCGAGACCGAGTGGAGCGAAGGGGGGAGGTGGCGAGCGAAGCGAGCCGGCGACCTCTTTAGCGTAACGAAGGTTGAGTGGGTGAAGCGTACCTACCACCGGAAAGCTATCATGCCAGCTTCGCTTTACCGCTGTACCACCACCGGACAGGTTTCGATGCCTACTATAATATTTGTTCAAACACCTAATGGCTATCTATAACCGTTATGAAGTTACAGCCCTTTTAAATTTAGGGGAGGTTGGGGAAGGGTGGTTTTATTGGTAGGGACGGTATACAAATTTCAGCGCCCCTCAATAGATTTTTTGATTCTTAATCAAAAAATTTGTCAGGATTAAAAAAAAGAGGCTAAGAGGGGGGGGGGGTGAAGGGGGGGAGAGAGGGGGGAGTTTCCAAAATGATTTCGACTAACGCAATGCCCCATACCACATACTTAAATGAATCTGAAAAAAAAATCGTTCCAAGTCTCTTAACTTTCGAGATCCGCCTAAAAGGGGGGAGAAGGGGGCAAGGGGGGCCACTTTGAAAAATGATTTTTACTTTACCGAACCTCCTCTATACGAATCTGTAAAAACAAACATGTAAAATCTCTGATAAGAATGAAAATGGTCAAATGTCATTTGAAGCACCCCATTTTTGGTGTTTATGTAAAATTTCCATTCGAATTGTCGTTATTTCAACTATTCATGTTTTTGGGAAAAATCTGGGAAAATACCCTAAAAATGGGGAAAATTTTTGCGTAAAGTAACACTCCACAACAAAGTACACAATCGTTTCATACAACACAATCCGGTCGGGGGATGCCGGCAGTCCCATTAATCGTGTCGAAAATTAGGATTTTTCATCATTTTTAGAAGATGGCCGCCACACTGTCCGCCATCTTTTTTTTCTGAAAAGTCATAATTTTCCTGAAATTTCAGGGATATAGGCCACCAACTGGTGTACTTGGTGTTGCCAACTTTTGAGTTTGGTAGAACAAACTAATTCGCCAAAGTCGGGTCTGACCAAAAAATTCAAACGCCAATGGCTCTCGGGGTTGCCAGCTGAAAGTGATTAAAATGGTCAAATGTCATTTGGGGGACCCCATTCTTGGTGTTTAATTAAAATTTCCATTCAAAATGTCATTATTTCTACTTTTCATGTTTTCGGGGAAAATCTGGGAAATTTCCCTAAAAATGGGGAAATTTTTTGCATCAGGCCACACTCCTTGACGAATTACATAACCGGTCCATACAACACAATCCGTTCGGGGCATGCCGGCTGTCCCATTTATCGTGTCGAAAATTAGGATTTTTCATTATTTTTACAAGACGGCCGCCACACTATCCGCCATCTTTTTTTTCTGAAAAGTCATAATTTTCCTGAAATCTCAGGGATATAGGCCACCAAGTGGCGTACTTGGTGTTGCCAACTTTTGAGTTTCGTAAAACAAACTAATTCGCCAAAGTCGGGTCTGACCCAAAATTTCAAGCGCCATTGGCTGTCGGGGTTGCCAGCTGAAAGTGATGAAAATGGACAAATGTCATTTGAAGGACCCCAATGTTGCCGGCTAGTCAAAGTTTTCTTTCGAATTGTTGTTATTTCTACATTTCATGTTTTCGGGGAAAATCTGGGAAATTTCCCGAAAAATAGGGATTTTTTTTAAACCAGGCCACACTCCTTGACGAATGACATAACCGGTCCATACAACACAATCCGGTCGGGGGATGCCAGCTGTCCCAATTATCGTGTCGAAAATTGGGATTTTTCGGCCTTTTTACAAGATGGCCGCCACACTGTCCGCCATCTTTTTTTTTTGAAAAGTCATAATTTTCTAAAAATCTCAAGGATATAGGCCACCAACTGGTGTACTTGGTGTTGCCAACTTTTGAGTTTGGTAGAACAAACTAATTCGCCAAAGACGGATCTGACCAAAAAATTCAAACGCCAATTGCTCTCGGGGTTGCCAGCTGAAAGTGATGAAAATGGACAAATGTCATTTGGGGGACCCCAATGTTGCCGGCTAGTCAAAGTCTCTATTTAAAATGTCATTATTTCTACTTTTCATGTTTTCGGGGAAAATCTGGGAAAATACCCTAAAAATGGAGAAAATTTTTGCAGCAGGCAACACTCTTTAACAAAACACACCACCGCCTGGTACAAAACAATCCAGTCGGGAGATGCCAGCTGTCCCAATTATCGTGTCGAAAATTGGGATTTTTCGGCCTTTTTACAAGATGGCCGCCATGGAATCCGCCATCTTGTTTTTCTGAAAAGTCATAATTTTCCTGAAATGTCAAGAATATAGGCTACCGATTGGTGTACTTGGTGTTGCCAACTTTCGAGTTTGGTAGAACAAACTAATTCGCCAAAGTCAAAAAGTCCCAAAAATTAAAAAGTCCAATATTTTTTGGGGTTGCCAATTAAAAAGAACCAAAATGGTCAAATGTCATTTGGGGGACCCCAATGTTGCCGGCTAGTCAAAGTCTCTATTTAAAATGTCATTATTTCTACTTTTCATGTTTTTGGGGAAAATCTGGGAAAATACCCTAAAAATGGGGAAAATTTTTGCACCAGGCAACACTCGTCAACAAAACAGACAACCGCTCCCTACAACTCGAACCCGTCCGATGTTGCCAACTACCTGAAAAATGGATTTGAAAAAAATCGAAATTTCCAACTTTTTACAAAATGGCCGCCGCAGCGTCCTCCATCTTGGATTTTCACAATGTCATAATTTTTCCCAATTGCCATTAAAATCACCAACAAATTAGCAAACTCTTTGTTGGCGGTTCTAGAATTTGGTAGAAGAAAACAATTCGTCGAAGTCGAGTGAAAAAAGTCGACAATTTCAAAACGTCCTGGCGCGGCCGCCATCTTGTTTTTTTTTTTTTTTTTTACTTTTTTTGAAATGGTTTTAGATTTCGTATAGGACCTCTGAGTCCAAATTCATCCAAGTCTTTCCCCCACCGAAATCGGAAATGGACTCGCCCACCATCTTGGATTTGAACTTTCCCTATAATTTTCCTCTACTCGATTGGTCAGATTACACATTTTTGCAAAACATACTCCTAACCCATCTCTCACCCATTCCGAGAAACGACATGTCAATGAGTCAGTCAGTCAGTGAGTGGCTTTGTAGTTTTATATAACTATAACTAGTATTTGCGTGGCTGCGCGAGCTGCGCGCAGCTCGCGGTTCTGTCGTGCTTTTGAGGAGTTTTATTTACCCTTGTAAAATTTTGAGAATCCCTAGGAATCCTTAAATGAATTGGAAAATCCATTAGAGTCCAAGATTTTGTAAATTGTATAAAATCTTTTAAATATTTTGAGAACCCTAAGTACATAAATGGTCTTAAGTAAATCAACTGAACGATTTTTTATTCCTTCAGTTGATGTACATAAAAGTCAGTACAAATAAACTATAATTATAATGTTATTCCATAAAAGTGATTAGGTAAATAATGAAATAAGTTCCAATTTTATGCTCTAATCGTATGCAATGTACAGTATAAATAAACCTTAAACGTGATGTCAAAAAGAACCCTAGTCTTCCACTTTTCAAACTCTAGTGAAATGCCTAATAGAGCCCAGAAGAGACCCGAAAGGTTTCTACTTCATCGAACTCTTAAACGTAGTAAGTCCAGAGAAAGCCATAAGAAAACCTATTATTGTTTGAATGAACTCGTACATTTTTTTTATCGCCATCTATCATGGTCTTGGGAACTATTATTTTATTTTGAAAAGAAAATTCGTCATTACTAAGTAATAAATCATTATGATAGGCACTTACCTATTTCAAATGCTTAAATTCTTACCCACCGCCCACTTGGGTGAATCGTGGAAAGTTTTCTTACAACGGTTTACCAAGGTGGACCACAGGGAGGGGGACTGTGGGTATTTTTTAGTAGTGATGACCAACTACATGGACCGGACCAGCTATTTGGACCTCTCAAGAAAGCTTAGCAATATTAAATTTATGATGATTCAGTTATCTTATATTTTAACAGTTATGTCAATGGCTGTGTTGTTGATTGAGTAAAATGTATCATGTGAATGTAAGGATAGTTATTAAAACCTATGACTAATGCCCGGTTTCTGAGGCACTTTATCTGTGGTTTATCTATTCATATGCGTACATTTGAATAGATAAACCACAGATAAACCATAGATAAAATGCCTCAGAAACCGGGCATTAGTCCTGGAAGGGACCACAAGTATTTTTTTGTCCGTGGTTTCTTCTAGAAATATATACCTACTGCCAAATTAAATTGTACTCCATGACGCGCGCTCGCTTCGCTCGCATATTAAATAACAATGATATCTTCTGTCCCCGAAGTGCCGGGCATCCGCCGGCCTCCTTCGTCGGCCTACGGCCCGGTACCCATGCCGCCCATAAAGGATACTGTCGCGAGACGGTCGTATTATAGGAACACGAAGAAAAAAAAGGGACCACGGAATTTTCCAGTATTAAAGGGACCACGAAGAAAAAAAGCTCCGTGGTCCCTTCCAGGGACTAACTACTAAGGAGTTAGGCTCTGGATTCTGATCAGAGTTGGCTTACTGCCGAGAACATGCTTCGGTTAGTGATGAAGTCAATAGAACCGAGTGATTGCGAATTCGTCGTTGAAGTGAGTTGTCATACCGATGTTGGGGGGTCAGTAAAGTGTGGTCGGTGTGGGTATAATTGCTGGGATGTCTTGCGTTGTCTGTGGCGCGAAAATCAGGATGGGAATCGATGTCAAGTTGTGGAATGTGGATGCTATCTGACTTCTGGTGGATCGGTTGGGACGGATGATATGCCCGTTAACATGGCTATTGTAAGTGGCATGAAAGTTGAGCGCTGACTTGAGACCCCGTGACTGCGCGGTAACGATAATCGCTATCGCGCAGTCCACATGGGTCTCAAGTCAGCGCTCACCATCCACGCTGATATGATTTGTTGTCTTATCGGTAATAAATCGCACTGGCCAAGGTGTAGGTAGAGTCATCGGTTCATTCATTTAATAGGTTATTTTATTTTTTCTGACTTGTGGTGGATCTGTAGGGACGTTTGGTAAGTCCGTTAACATATTTGTTGTGTTAAAGTTGTTGTCTTATCAGTAATGAGTCCTAGTGTGCAAAGGTGTGGGTGGAGTCATTGTATTGATTGAATAAGATAAATGGCATGGAGCTATGATACGAGTTATGTGGCAGATACCAAATGTCTTAGTTACTTTGTACTAAAAAGTAAAAAATAAAAAAGTAGTTTTTTGAGGACCTGTACATTTGCTAAAGATTTGTTTTATCCCGAAAACAAAAATTGTATATGATTTTAGTCTAACTACTTGGGAGATCTCTGATGCCTTACTGTGAAAATAAACGTGTTATAATGACACTAAATGAACAGAGTAATTTGAGGACGTGTAACTGTACATTTGCTGAAAATTGCTAAGGATTTATGTTATATCCCGAAAACAAAAATTTCAAATGATGTCAGTCTAACCACTTAGATCTCTGATGCCTTACTGTTAAAATAAACGTGTTATAATGACAGTAAATCAACAGTAAAGCTGCAATGGCTCTCAGGGTTGCCAGCTCAAAGTGATGAAAATGATCAAATGTCATTCAACGAACCCAAATGTTGCCAGCTAGTCAAAGTCTTCATTCTAAAAGTCTTTACTTCTATTTTCATGTTTTCGGGCAAAATCTGGGAAAAAACCAAAAAAATGAGGAAAAATTTTGCGTAAGGTAACACTCCACAACAAAATACACAATCGCTTCATACAACACAATCCGGTCGGGGTATGCCGGCTGTCCCATTTGTCGAGTCGAAAATTAGGATTTTTCATTATTCTTACAAGATGGCCGCCACACTGTCCGCCATCTTTTTTTTCTGAAAAGTCATAATTTTCCTAAAATCTCAGGGATATAGGCCACCAATTGGTGTACTTGGTGTTGCCAAGTTTTAAGTTTAGTAGAACAAAAGAATTCGCCAAAGTCTGTTCTGATCCGAAAATTCAAGACCCAATGACTCTCGGGGTTGCCAGCTGAAAAGAATGAAAATGGTCAAATGTCATTTGAATCACCCCATTTTTGGTGTTTATGTAAAATTTCCATTCGAAATGTCGTTAGTTCCACTATTCATGTTTTTGGGAAAAATCTGGGAAAATACCCTAAAAATGGGGAAAATTTTTGCGTAAAGTAACACTCCACAACAAAGTACACAATCGCTTCATACAACACAATCCGGTCGGGGGATGCCGGCAGTCCCATTTATCGTGTCGAAAATTAGGATTTTTCATCATTTTTACAAGATGGCCGCCACACTGTCCGCCATCTTATTTTTCTAAAAAGTCATAATTTTTCTGAAATCTCAGGGATATAAGCCACCATGTGGTGTACTTGGTGTTGCCAACTTTTGACTTTAGTAAAACAAACTAATTCGCCAAAGTCGGGTCTGACCCAAAAATTCTAGCGCCAATGGCTCTCGGGGTTGCCAGCTGAAAGTGATGAAAATGGTCAAATGTCATTTGCGGGACCATATTCTTGGTGTATATGTAAAATTTCCATTCAAAATGTCGTTATTTCTACTTTTTATGTTTTCGGGGAAAATCTGGGAAATTTCCCTAAAAATGGGGAAAATTTTTGCACCAGGCAACACTCCTTGATGAATTACATAACCGGTCCATAGAACACAATCCGGTCGGGGGATGCCAGCTGTCGCAATTATCGTGTCGAAAATTGGGATTTTTCGGCCTTTTTACAAGATGGCCGCCATGGAATCTGCCATCTTGTTTTTCTGAAAAGTCATAATTTTTCTGAAATGTCAAGAATATAGGCCACCGATTGGTGTACTTGGTGTTGCCAACTTTCGAGTTTGATAGAACAAACTAATTCGCCAAAGTCAAAAAGTCCCAAAAATTAAAAAGTTCAATATTTTTTGGGGTTGCCAATTAAAACGAACGAAAATGGTCAAATGTCATTTGTGGGACCCCAATGTTGCCGGCTAGTCAAAGTCTCTATTTAAAATGTCATTATTTCTACTTTTCATGTTTTCGGGAAAAATCTGGGAAAATACCCTAAAAATGGGGAAAATTTTTGCACCAGGCAACACTCGTCAACAAAACACACAACCGCTCCTTACATCTCGAACCCATCCGATGTTGCCAACTACCCGAAAAATGGATTTGAAAAAAATCGAAATTTCCAACTTTTTACAAAATGGCCGCCGCAGCGTCCTCCATCTTGGATTTTCACAATGTCATAATTTTTCCCAATTGCCATTGAAATTACCACCAAATTGGCAGACTTTTCGTTGGCGGTTTTAGAATTTGGTAGAAGAAAACAATTTGTCAAAGTCGAGTGAAAAAAGTCGACAATTTCAAAACGTCATAGCGCGGCCGCCATCTTGTTTTTTTTTTTTTTTTTACTTTTTTTTTAATTTTTTTAGATTTCGTATAGGACCTCTGAGTCGAAATTCATCCAAGTCTTTCCCCCACCGAAACCGGAAATGGACTCGCCCACCATCTTGGATTTGAACTTTCCCTATAATTTTCCTCTACTCGATTGGTCAGATGGCACATTTTTGCAAAACATACCCCTAACCCATCTCTCACCCATTCCGAGAAACGACATGTCAATGAGTGAGTCAGTCAGTCAGTGGTCTTGTAGTTTTATATAACTATAACTAGTATTTGCGTGGCTGCGCGAGCTGCGCGCAGCTCGCGGGTCGTGAGGGGGAGGACAGGGGGAGCTTTGAAAAATGATTTCGACTAACGCATTGCTTCTTTCAATGAATCTGAAAAAAAAATGTTCCAAGTCCCTTAACTTCCAAGATCCGCCTAAAGGGGAGAGAAAGGGGGCTAATGGGGCAACTTTGAAAAAGGTAGGAGGAGAAAAGGGGCAAAAAGGGGAGGTTATGCCATTTTTAGCTACTCATGAGAGTTATATACGATTCACCCACTCAACCTTCGTTACGCTACGGAGGTTGCCGGCACGCTTCGCTCGCCACCTCTCCTCTTCGCTCCACTCGAGACCTGCCTACCACGAAGGAAAAGCTATCGTGACCTTATCCCTACGCTACGGGTTACTTCGCTTTACCGGTACCACCACACGATAGATTTCGACGCCTACTATAACACGCTACGCAGGTCGCCGGCTCGCTTCGCTCGCCACCTCCCCTTTCGCTCCACTCAAGATCTGCCTACCACCGAGGAAAAGCTATCGTGATGTTATTCAACGAACCCAAATGTTGCCAGCTAGTCAAAGTCTTCATTCTAAAAGTCTTTACTTCTACTTTTATGTTTTTGGCAAAATCTGGGAAAATACCCTAAAAATGGGGATTTTTTTTGCAACAGGCAACATAACTTAACGCAATACACAACCGGGACAACACAATCCGGTCAGAAGGTGCCGGCTGTCCCATTTATCTTGTCAAAATTTGGGATTTTTCATCATTTTTCCAAGATGGCCACCACACGGTCCGCCATCTTGTTTTTCTAAAAAGTCTTAATTTTTCTGAAATATCGAGGATACAAGCTACCGACTGGTGTACTTGGTGTTGCCAAGTTTTAAGTTTGGTAGAACAAACGAATTCGCCAAAGTCAGTTCTGATCCGAAAATTCATGCCCCAATGACTCTCGGGGTTGCCAGCTGAAAAGAATGAAAATGGTCAAATGTCATTTGAGGCACCCGATTCTTGGTGCTTAAGTAAAAAAATTCCATTCAAAATGTCGTTATTTCCACTATTCATGTTTTTTGAAAAAATCTGGGAAAATACCCTAAAAATGGGTAAAAAATTTGGTTTAGGTAACACTCCACAACAAAGTACACAATCGCTTATTACACCACAATCCTGTCGGGGGATGCCGGCTGTCCCATTTATCGTGTCGAAAATTAGGATTTTTCATCATTTTTACAAGATGGCCGCCACACTGTCCGCCATCTTTTTTTTCTGAAAAGTCATAATTTTCCTGAAGTCTCAGGGATATAGGCCACCAACTGGTGTACTTGGTGTTGCCAACTTTTGAGTTTAGTAGAACAAACTAATTAGCCAAAGTCGGGTCTCACCCAAAAATTCAAGCGCCAATGGCTCTCGGGGTTGCCAGCTGAAAGTGATGAAAATGGTCAAATGTCATTTGGGGGACCCCATTTTTGGTGTTTATGTAAAATTTTCATTTAAAATGTCGTTATTTCTACTTTTCATGCTTTCGGGGAAAATCTGGGAAATTTCCCTAAAAATGGGGAAAATGTTTGCACCAGGCCACACTCCTTGACGAATTACATAACCGGTCCATACAACACAATCCGGTCGGGGGATGCCAGCTGTCCCAATTATCGTGTCGAAAATTGGGATTTTTCGGCCTTTTTACAAGATGGCCGCCATGGAATCCGCCATCTTGTTTTTCTAAAAAGTCATAATTTTCCTGAAATGTCAAGAATATAGGCCACCGATTGGTGTACTTGGTGTTGCCAACTTTTGAGTTTGGTAGAACAAACTAATTCGCCAAAGTCAAAAAGTTCCAAAAATGAAAAAGTTGAATATTTTTTGGGGTTGCCAATTAAAACGAACGAAAATGGTCAAATGTCATTTGGGGGACCCCAATGTTGCCGGCTAGTCAAAGTCTCTATTTAAAATGCCATTATTTCTACTTTTCATGTTTTCGGGGAAAATCTGGGAAAATACCCAAACAATGGGGAATTTTTTTACACCAGGCAACACTCGTCAACAAAACACACAACCGCTCGGTACAATTCGAACCCGTCCGATGTTGCCAAGTACCCGAAAAATGGATTTGAAAAAAATCGAAAAATCCAACTTTATACAAAATGGCCGCCGCAGCGTCCTCCATCTTGGATTTTCACAATGTCATAATTTTTCCCAATTGCCATTACAATTACCAACAAATTGGCAGACTTTTCGTTGGCGGTTTTAGAATTTGGTAGAAGAAAACAATTTGTCAAACTCGAGTGAAAAAAGTCGACAATTTCAAAACGTCATAGCGCGGCCGCCATCTTGTTTTTTTTTTTTTTTTTACTTTTTTTTAAAATGCTTTTACATTTCGTATAGGACCTCTGAGTCGAAATTCATCCAAGTCTTTCCCCCACCGAAATCGGAAATGGACTCGCCCACCATCTTGGATTTGAACTTTCCCTATAATTTTCCTCTACTCGATTGGTCAGATTACACATTTTTGCAAAACATACCCCTAACCCATCTCTCACCCATTCCGAGAAACGACATGTCAATGAGTGAATGAGTGAGTGAGTGGCTTTGTAGTTTTATATAACTATAACTAGTATTTGCGTGGCTGCGCGAGCTGCGCGCAGCTCGCGGGGCGTGAAGTGGGGGAGAGGGGGAGCTTTGAAAAATGATTTCGACTAACGCATTGCACCTTTCAATGAAACTGAAAAAAAAAATGTTCCAATGCAGCTCGCGGTACACCTACCTACTACCTACTACCTACCTACTACCTACCTACTACCTACCTACTACCTACCTACTACCTACCTACTACCTACCTACTACCTACCTACTACCTACCTACTACCTACCTACTACCTACCTACTACCTACCTACTACCTACCTACTACCTACCTACTACCTACCTACTACCTACCTACTACCTACCTACTACCTACCTACTACCTACCTACTACCTACCTACTACCTACCTACACCTACCTACACCTACCTACTACCTACCTACACCTACCTACCTACACCTACCTACTACCTACCTACTACCTACCTACTAACTACCACCTACCTACTACCTACCTACACCTACCTACTACCTACCTACCACCTACCTACTACCTACCTACACCTACCTACACCTACCTACTACCTACCTACACCTACCTACACATACCTACTACCTACCACCTACCTACTACCTACCTACTACCTCCTACTACCACTAAAAAAACATTACCCTAAAGTTTGCTTGTCGTCGCCCCTGAGTTACGCTTCACCCACTCAACCTTCGTTACGCTAAGGAGGTCGCCGGCTCGCTTCGCTCGCCACTTCCCCCCTTCGCTCCACTCGGTCTCGCAGGTTCGCTCCACTCAGGACCTACCTACCACCTGAAAGCTATCATGACATTATCCCTACGCTACGGGGGTCGCCGGCTCGCTTCGCTCGCCCGCTCCACCCTTCGCTTTACCGCTGTACCACCACCGGACAGGTTTCGACGCCTACTATAATATTTGTTCAAACACCTAACGGCCATCTCTAACCGGTAGGAAGTAACAGCCCATTTAATTTTAGGGGAGGTAGGAGAGGGGAGGGTATACAAATTTCAACGCCCCTCAAATAGATTTATGTAAGAATCAAAAAAAATTTCAGGAGTAAAAAAAGAGGGGAAGAGGGGGGGGGGGGAGAAGGGGGGGAGAGGGGGGAGTTTCTAAAAATGATTTCGACTAACGCAATGCCCCTCTATATGAATCTGAAAAAAAATTCGTTCCAAGTCTCTTAACTTTCGAGATCCGCCTAAAGGGGGGGTGAAGGGGGGCAAGGGGGTCAAATTTAAAAAACGTTTTTTACTTACCCGAGCCTCCTCTATACGAATCCGTAAACAAAACAGAACACAAATTTAAAAAAAGGGGTGAAGACGGGGGGAGGATGAAGGGCGGGAGAGGGGGGGGAGCTTTGAAAAATGATTTAGACTAACGCATTGCCCCTTTCAATGAATCTGAAAAAAAATGTTACAAGTCTCTTAACTTTCGAGATCCGCCTAAAGGGGGGAGAAAGGGGGCAAATGGGGCAACTTTGAAAAAGGTAGGATGGGAAAATGGGGCAAAAAGGGGAGGTTTTGCACTTTTTAGCTAATCATGAGAGTAACATATACGCTTCACCCACTCAACCTTCGTTACGCTACGGAGGTCGCCGGCTCGCTTCGCTCGCCACCTCCCCTCTTCGCTTCACTCAAGACCTGCCTACCACCGAGGAAAAGCTATCGTGACCTTATCCCTACGCTACGGGGGTCGCGGTCAAAGTCTTCATTCTAAAAGTCTTTACTTCTACTTTTATGTTTTTGGGCAAAATCTGGGAAAATACCCTAAAAATGGGGAAAAATTTTGCGTAAAGTAACACTCCACAACAAAGTAAACAATCGCTTCATACAACACAATCCAGTCGGGAGATGCCGGCTGTCCCATTTATCGTGTCGAAAATTTGGACTTTTCATCATTCTTACAAGATGGCCGCCACACTGTCCGCCATCTTTTTTTTCAGAAAAGTCATAATTTTCCTGAAATCTCAAGGATATAGGCCACCGACTGATGTACTTGGTGTTGCCAACTTTTGAGTTTAGTAGAACAAACTAATTCGCCAAAGTCGGGTCTGACCCAAAAATTCAAACGCCAATGGCTCTCGGGGTTGCCAGCTGAAAGTGATGAAAATGGTCAAACCTCATTCGGGGGACTTCAATGTTGTCAGCTAGTCAAAGTTTTCTTTCGAATTGTTATTATTTCTACTTTTCATGTTTTCGGGGAAAATCTGGGAAATTTCCCTAAAAATGGGGATTTTTTTTAAACCATGCCACACTCCTTGACGAATCACCTAACCGGTCCATACAACACAATCCGGTCGGGGGATGCCAGCTGTCCCAATTATCGTGTCGAAAATTGGGATTTTTCGGTCTTTTTACAAGATGGCCGCCATAGCATCCGCCATCTTTTTTTTTTGAAAAGTCATAATTTTCCTGAAATTTCAAGGATATAGGCCACCAACTGGTGTACTTAGTGTTGCCAACTTTTGAGTTTGGTAGAACAAACTAATTCGCCAAAGACGGGTCTGACCAAAAAATTCAAACGCCAATTGCTCTCGGGGTTGCCAGCTGAAAGTGATGAAAATGGTCAAATGTCATTTGGGGGACCCCAATGTTGCCGGCTAGTCAAAGTCTCTATTTAAAATGTCATTATTTCTACTTTTCATGTTTTCGGGGAAAATCTGGGAAAATACTTCAAAAATGGGAAAATTTTTTGCAGCAGGCAACACTCTTCAACAAAACACACAACTGCCTGGTACAAAACAATCCAGTCGGGATATGCCAGCTGTCCCAATTATCGTGTCGAAAATTGGGATTTTTCGGCCTTTTTACAAGATGGCCGCCATGGAATCCGCCATCTTGTTTTTCTGAAAAGTCATAATTTTCCTGAAATATCAAGAATATAGGCCACCGATTGGTGTACTTGGTGTTGCCAACTTTCGAGTTTGGTAGAACAAACTAATTCGCCAAAGTCAAAAAGACCCAAAAATTAAAAAGTTCAATATTTTTTGGGGTTGCCAATTAAAACGAACCAAAATGGTCAAATGTCATTTGGGGGACCCCAATGTTGCCGGCTAGTCAAAGTCTCTATTTAAAATGTCATTATTTCTACTTTTCATGTTTTTGGGGAAAATCTGGGAAAATACCCTAAAAATGGGGAAAATTTTTGCACCAGGCAACACTCGTCAACAAAACAGACAACCGCTTGGTACAACTTGGACCAGTCTGATGTTGCCAACTACCCGAAAAATGGATTTGAAAAAAATCGAAATTTCCAACTTTTTACAAAATGGCCGCCGCAGCGTCCTCCATCTTGGATTTTCACAATGTCATAATTTTTCCCAATTGCCATTGAAATTACCAACAAATTGGCAGACTTTTCGTTGGCGGTTCTAGAATTTGGTAGAAGAAAACAATTCGTCAAAGTCGAGTGAAAAAAGTCGACAATTTCAAAACGTGCTGGCGCGGCCGCCATCTTGTTTTTTTTTTTTTTTTTACTTTTTTTTTTAATGCTTTTAGATTCCGTATAGGACCTCTGAGTCGAAATTCATCCAAGTCTTTCCCCCACCGAAACCGGAAATGGACTCGCCCACCATCTCGGATTTGAACTTTCCCTATAATTTTCCTCTACTTGATTGGTCAGATAGCACATTTTTGCAAAACATACCCCTAACCCATCTCTCACCCATTCCGAGAAACGACATGTCAATGAGTCAGTCAGTGAGTCAGTGGTCTTGTAGTTTTATATAACTACTAGTATTTGCGTGGCTGCGCGAGCTGCGCGCAGCTCGCGGGGCGTGAAGAGGGGGAGAGGGGGAGCTTTGAAAAATGATTTCGACTAACGCATTGCACCTCTCAATGAATCTGAAAAAAAAAATGTTCCAATGCAGCTCGCGGTACTGCCTACCTACACCTACCTACACCTACCTACACCTACCTACTACCTACCTACTACCTACCTACTACCTACCTACTACCTACCTACTACCTACCTACTACCTACCTACTACCTACCTACTACCTACCTACTACCTACCTACTACCTACCTACTACCTACCTACCTACACCTACCTACTACCTACCTACCTACACCTACCTACACCTACCTACACCTACCTACACCTACCTACACCTACCTACACCTACCTACTACCTACCTACACCTACCTACACCTACCTACACCTACCTACACCTACCTACTACCTACCTACCTACACCTACCTACCTACACCTACCTACTACCTACCTACACCTACCTACTACCTACCTACACCTACCTACTACCTACCTACACCTACCTACTACCTACCTACACCTACCTACTACCTACCTACACCTACCTACTACCTACCTACCTACTACCTACCTACACCTACCTACCTACACCTACCTACTACCTACCTACACCTACACCTACCTACATCTACCTACACATACCTACTACCTACCACCTACCTACCTACTACCTCCTACTACCACTAAAAAAACATTACCCTAAGGTTTGCTTGTCGTCGCCCCTGAGTTACGCTTCACCCACTCAACCTTCGTTACGCTAAGGAGGTCGCCGGCTCGCTTCGCTCGCCACCTCCCCCCTTGGCTCCACTCGGTCTCGCAGGTTCGCTCCACTCAGGACCTACCTACCACCGGAAAGCTATCATGACATTATCCCTACGCTACGGGGGTCGCCGGCTCGCTTCGCTCGCCCGCTCCCCCCTTCGCTTTACCGCTGTACCACCACCGGACAGGTTTCGACGCCTACTATAATATTGGTTCAAACACCTAATGGCTATCTCTAACCGTTATGAAGTTACAGTCTTTTTAATTTTAGGGGAGGTTGGGGAGGGGAGGGTATACAAATTTCAACGCCCCTCAAATAGATTTAGGTAAGAATTAAAAATTTTTTCAGGAGTAAAAAAGAGGGGTAGAGGGGGGGGGTGAAGGGGGGGAGAGGGGGGAGTTTCTAAAAGTGATTTCGACTAACGCAATGCCCCTCTATATGAATCTGAAAAAAAATTCGTTCCAAGTCTCTTAACTTTCGAGATCCGCCTAAAGGGGGGGTGAAGGGGGGCAAGGGGGTCAAATTTAAAAAATGGTTTTTACTTCCCTGAGCCTCCTCTATACGAATTCTTAAAAAAACACACGTAATGTCTCTTTATTTCCGAGATCCGCCTAAAGGGGGGGGATGAAGGGGGGCAAGGGGGTCAACATTGAAAAATGGTTTTTACTTCCCCGAGCCTCTTCTATACGAATCCCTAAAAAAAACACGTAAAATCTCTTTATTTCCGAGATCCGCCTAAAGGGGGGGTGAAGGGGGGCAAGGGGGTCAAATTCGAAAAATGGTTTTTACTTCCCCGAGCCTACTCTATACGAATCCCTAAAAAAAAACACGTAAAATCTCTTTATTTCCGAGATCCGCCTAAAGGGGGGGAGAAGGGGGAAAAGGGGGGCCACTTTGAAAAATGATTTTTACTTTACCGAGCCCCCTCTATACGAATCTCTAAAAAAAAACACGTAAAGTCTCTTTGTTTCCGAGATACGATAGGGAGGGGGGAGAAGGGGGGGGAAAAGGGGGGGTTTGGGACTTTTCCCATACTCACGAGAGTTGGTTGTTTACGAATCTGTCAAAATATACCCACCTCCCCATCCACCATCTGGGAGAACAATTCTGTCAATCAGTGAGTGAGTGAGTGGTAATTTAGCTTTATATAGTATAATAACTAGTATTTGCGTGGCTGCGCGAGCTGCGCGCAGCTCGCGGGGCGTGAAGGGGGGGAGAGGGGGAGCTTTGAAAAATGATTTCGACTAACGCATTGCACCTCTCAATGAATCTGAAAAATAAAATGTTCCATTGCAGCTCGCGGTACTACCTACCTACACCTACCTAAACCTACCTACACCTACCTATCTACACCTGCCTACCTACACCTACCTACCTACACCTACCTACCTACACCTACCTACCTACACCTACCTACCTACACCTACCTACCTACACCTACCTACCTACACCTACCTACCTACACCTACCTACCTACACCTACCTACCTACACCTACCTACCTACACCTACCTACCTACACCTACCTACCTACCTACACCTACCTACCTACCTACACCTACCTACCTACACCTACCTACTACCTACCTACTACCTACCTACTACCTACCTACTACCTACCTACACCTACCTACTACCTACCTACACCTACCTACTACCTACCTACACCTACCTACTACCTACCTACACCTACCTACTACCTACCTACACCTACCTACACATACCTACTACCTACCACCTACCTACTACCTACCTACTACCTCCTACTACCACTTAAAAAACATTACCCTAAAGTTTGCTTGTCGTCGCACCAGAGTTACGCTTCACCCGCTCAACCTTCGTTACGCTAAGGAGGTCGCCGGCTCGCTTCGCTCGCCACCTCCCCCCTTCGCTCCACTTGGTCTCTCAGCAAGTTGGTTGGATCCTGGTTCAGCACCTAAACAATGCCCTAAACGAAAACTTACCCCTAGAAAAGTGATGGTCACTGTTTGGGGGTCTAGCGCCGGTGTGATTCATCACAGCTTCTTACCAAACGGGGTGAGCATTACTGCAGATGTGTACTGTGAAGAACTGAACACAATGATGGAGAAGCTGGCACATCTCCAACCAGCATTGGTCAATCGCTCGTCTCCGCTGCTCCTGCACGACAACGCGCGACCTCATACTGCACAGCAGACGGTCTCCAAGTTGCAAGAACTGGGGTTGGAAGCTCTCCGTCATCCGCCCTACTCACCAGACCTTGCGCCTATAGACTACTACTTTTTCCAGAATTTGGATAACTTCTTGGCGGGAAAAAAATTCAATACCCGAGAGGCAGTACAAAATGCCTTTGAAGAATTTGTTGCCTCCCGACCAGCTGATTTCTTTAAGAAGGGCATCAATAAACTGCCACTGCGTTGGCAAAGATGCATTGATTAAATTGGTGATTACTTCGATTAATACAAATAAAAAATACATGAAAAAAAATCGTTTATATTTTTTCAAACAAAACGGCAATTTCATAGGTAAAGACCTATTATTATGTATATTTCAAATGTGTGTTTTTAAATGTTTTTTGTTTAGCATATGTACAAGTTAGGTATTAGTACGGAGTGTGGATCCCTTGCGGGTAAAAGTCTCCTCCAAGTTTGTCCACGTAGGTAATTCTAATGTGTGGTGATCATCCACAACATACAGCGCAAAAGGCAGGGTTCTTATCAATTGAGCCGTAACGCCTGACTGTAGTACAAAGCAAGGATGCATTAGCATCAATAATTATTGTAGATATATGATTAATATTGTAAATGTGAATGTAAGTTTGTTTGTTACGTTTTCACGCAATGAACTTTGTACACAGATTCTTGGAGGTATTAGAAGTAAACAAAGCGAGCAAAGCCGCGGGTAAAAGCTAGTGAAATAATAAATTTTATGATTTTTCAGCATATAATTATGTCCCATGCACATCCAATGCCAATGGCTAGGTACCTACCTACATAATTTTGTAAGGTAGGGAGTAGTACCTACCTACTGTTGAAATTGACGGAGGTGGCCTCATTTTAACTTTCCTTTCATCAACAATAGGACAAGTAGGTATGTTACAGCCTCCCCCTGTTGAGATTTCCTCAACATCATCGTGGACAATTTGTGGACCGACTTTATTGTAGTGTCCATATTTGGGCAGTAGGTAGGTATAGATAAAACATTACAGATAGGAGACGCATTGGTTTATGACTCGTCTTTAAACATAGATGCTCTGTGCTTATTGTGCTTCAACTATTGGTACTCTCCGGCTGAGCTTTCTCTTGTAATTGTGTACCTACCTACATATTTTATTGAGCGATCATTGTTTTTTAGTAGGTAGATAGGTATTAAAGCTGTTTGCGAGAGCTCGCCTGCGGAAGTATTCACCATGCTTATTTCTATCGTCAAGCAATATCCTGTTTCGGTTTGAAGGGTGTGGGTACCGGTGGTTACTTCTGGCACGTAAGGCTTAGCATCTATAAGCCTCAAGTTGATGAACGCAGAGCAGTGCATCGTAGGACACATTCTATAGGTACGTGCCTCAACTGCGAAGCAAAGAGTTACCATTTAATACCAATATCATAATTATCTATAATTATTAAGTATTAATTGTGATGCCCTTATACTTACTTACGTTAGTTGTTATCCCAAGTTTTCACGATGCTCTATTCTAGAAGTAGATTTGTCAATAATTATAATACTTAACCCAGTTTCTCATATAAATAGGTCAGGTAAAGATAACAGTCCTATATGTATTAGTAGGTTCCTATTAAAAGTACCTGTTTATGTACCTATACCTCAGTCGGATTATTCATTTGAATGACCTCTTACGGTAAATTTTTGGGAAACTTGGGATTTCTCATCATTTTTACAAGATGGCCGCCACACTGTCCGCCATCTTTTTTTTCTGAAAAGTCATAATTTTCCTGAAATTTCAGGGATATAGGCCACCAATTGGTGTACGTGGTGTTGCCAACTTTTGAGTTTAGTAGAACAAAGTAATTCGCCAAAGTCGGGTCTGACCCAAAAATTCAAACGCCAATGGCTCTCGGGGTTGCCAGCTGAAAGTGATGAAAATGGTCAAATGTCATTTAAGGGACCCCATTCTTGGTGTTTATGTAAAATTTCCATTCAAAATGTCGTTATTTCTACTTTTCATGTTTTCGGGGAAAATCTGGGAAATTTCCCTAAAAATGGGGAAAATTTTTGCACCAGGCCACACTCCTTGACGAATTACATAACCGGTCCATACAACACAATCCGGTCGAAGGATGCCAGCTGTCCCAATTATCGTGTCGAAAATTGGGATTTTTCGGCATTTTTACAAGATGGCCGCCATGGAATCCGCCATCTTGTTTTTCTGAAAAGTCATAATTTTCCTGAAATGTCAAGAATATAGGCCACCGATTGGTGTACCTGGTGTTGCCAACTTTTGAGTTTGGTAGAACAAACTAATTCGCCAAAGTCAAAAAGTCCCAAAAATTAAAAAGTTCAATATTTTTTGGGGTTGCCAATTAAAACGAACCAAAATGGTCAAATGTCATTTGGGGGACCCCAATGTTGCCGGCTAGTCAAAGTCTCTATTTAAAATGTCATTATTTCTACTTTTCATGTTTTTGGGGAAAATCTGGGGAAATACCCTAAAAATGGGGAAAATTTTTGCACCAGGCAACACTCGTCAACAAAACACACAACCGCTCCCTACAACTCGAACCCGTTCGATGTTGCCAACTACCCGAAAAATGGATTTGAAAAAAATGGAAATATCCAACTTTTTACAAAATGGCCGCCGCAGCGTCCTCCATCTTGGATTTTTACAATGTCATAATTTTTTCCAATTGCCATTACAATTACCAACAAATTGGCATACTTTTTGTTGGCAATTCTAGAATTTGGTAGAAGAAAACAATTCGCCAAAGTCGAGTGAAAAAAGTCGACAATTTCAAAACGTCCTGGCGCGGTCGCCATCTTGTTTTTTTTTTTTTTTTACTTTTTTTTTAAATGTTTTTAGATTTTGTATAGGACCTCTGAGTCGAAATCCATCCAAGTCTTTCCCCCACCGAAATCGGAAATGGACTCGCCCGCCATCTTGGATTTGAACTTTCCCTATAATTTTCCTCTACTCGATTGGTCAGATTACACATTTTTGCAAAACATACCCCTGACCCATCTCTCACCCATTCCGAGAAACGACATGTCAATGAGTCAGTCAGTCAGTGAGTGGCTTTGTAGTTTTATATAACTATAACTAGTATTTGCGTGGCTGCGCGAGCTGCGCGCAGCTCGCGGGGCGTGAAGAGGGGGAGAGGGGGAGCTTTGAAAAATGATTTCGACTAACGCATTGCACCTCTCAATGAATCTGATATACCTACCAATATACACCTACCATCTATTTACTACCTACCTACACCTACCTACTACCAACCTACTACCTACCTACACCTACCTACTACCAACCACCTACCTACACCTACCTACTACCTACCTACAACTACCTGCACCTACCTACACCTACCTACACCTACCTACCACCTACCTACCACCTACCTACCACCTACCTACCACCTACCTACCACCTACCTACCACCTACCTACCACCTACCTACCACCTACCTACTACCCCTACACCTACCTACTACCTACCTATCACCTACCTACTACCTACCTACTACCTCCTACTACCACTAAAAAAACATTACCCTAAAGTTTGCTTGTCGTCGCCCCTGAGTAACGCTTCACCCACTCAACCTTCGTTACGCTAAGGAGGTCGCCGGCTCGCTTCGCTCGCCACCTCCCCCCTTCGCTCCACTCGGTCTCGCACGTTCTCTCCACTCAGGACCTACCTACCACCGGAAAACTATCATGACATTATCCCTACGCTACGGGGGTCGCCGGCTCGCTTCGCTCGCCCGCTCCCCCCTTCGCTTTACCGCTGTACCACCACCGGACAGGTTTCGACGCCTACTATAATATTTGTTCAAACACCTAATGGCTATCTCTAACCGTTATGAAGTTACAGCCCTTTTAATTTTAGGGGAGGTTGGGGAGGGGAGGGTATACAAATTTCAACGCCCCTCAAATAGATTTAGGTAAGAATCAAAAAAACTTTCAGGAGTAAAAAAAGAGGGGAAGAGGGGGGGGTGAAGGGGGGGAGAGGGGGGAGTTTCTAAAAATGATTTCGACTAACGCAATGCCCCTCTATATGAATCTGAAAAAAAATTCGTTCCAAGTCTCTTAACTTTCGAGATCCGCCTAAAGGGGGGGTGAAGGGGGGCAAGGGGGTCAAATTTAAAAAACGGTTTTTACTTCCCCAAGCCTCCTCTATTCGAATCCTTAAGAAAACACACGTAATGTCTCTTTATTTCCGAGATCTGCCTAAAGGGGGGGAGAAGGGGGAAAAGGGGGGCCACTTTGAAAAAATATTTTTACTTAACCGAGCCTCCTCTATACGAATCCGTAAAAAAAAAAAAATACGGGTCTCTTTGTTTCCGAGATACGATAGGGAGGGGGGAGAAGGGGGAGGAAAAGGGGGGGTTTGGGACTTTTCCCATACTCACGAGAGTTACTTGTTTACGAATCTGTCAAAATATACCCACCTCCCCATCCACCATCTGGGAGAACAATTCTGTCAATCAGTGAGTCAGTCAGTCAGTGGTAGTTTAGCTTTATATAGTATAACTAGTATTTGCGTGGCTGCGCGAGCTGCGCGCAGCTCGCGGGGCGTGAAGTGGGGGAGAGGGGGAGCTTTGAAAAATGATTTCGACTAACGCATTGCACCTCTCAGTGAATCGGAAAAAAAAAATGTTCCAATGCAGCTCGCGGTACTACCTACCTACACCTACCTACACCTACCTACTACCTACCTACACCTACCTACTACCTACCTACACCTACCTACTACCTACCTACACCTACCTACTACCTACCTACACCTACCTACTACCTACCTACACCTAGCTACTACCTACCTACACCTTCCTACTACCTACCTACACCTACCTACTACCTACCTACACCTACCTATCTACACCTACCTACCTACACCTACCAACCTACCTACACCTACCTACTACCTACCTACTACCTACCTACTGCCTACCTACACCTACCTACCTACACCTACCTACCTACACCTACCTACCTACACCTACCTACCTACACCTACCTACTTACACCTACCTACCTACACCTACCTACCTACACCTACCTACCTACACCTACCTACCTACACCTACCTACCTACACCTACCTACTGGTCGCCGGCTCGCTTCGCTCGCCCGCTACCCCCTTCGCTTTGCCGCTGTACCACCACCGGACAGGTTTCGACGCCTACTATAATATTTGTTCAAACACCTAATGGCTATCTCTAACCGTTATGAAGTTACAGCCCTTTTAATTTTAGGGGAGGTTGGGGGGGGAAGGTATACAAATTTCAACGCCCCTCAAATAGATTTAGGTAAGAATCAAACATTTTTTTAGGAGTAAAAAAGAGGTGAAGAGGGGGGGGGGGGGGTGAAGGGGGGGAGAAGGGGGGGTTTCTAAAAATTATTTCGACTAACGCAATGACCCTCTATATGAATCTGAAAAAAAATTCGTTCCAAGTCTCTTAACTTTCGAGATCCGCCTAAAGGGGGGGAGAAGGGGGAAAAGGGGGGCCACTTTGAAAAATGATTTTTACTTTACCGAGCCCCCTCTATACGAATCCCTAAAAAAAACACGTAAATTCTCTTTATTTTCGAGATCCGCCTAAAGGGGGGGGTGAAGGGGGGCAAGGGGGTCAAATTCAAAAAATGGTTTTTACTTTCCTGAGTCTCCTCTATACGAATTTCCAAAAAAAAACACGTAAAATCTCTATTTTCGAGATCCGCCTAAAGGGGGGGGTGAAAGGGGGCAAGGGGGTCAAATTTGAATAATGGTTTTTACTTCCCTAAGCCTCCTCTATACGAATCCCTAAAAAAAAACACGTAAAATCTCTTTATTTTTGAGATCCGCCTAAAGGGGGGGTGAAGGGGGGCAAGGGGGTCAAATTCAAAAAATGGTTTTTACTTTCCCGAGCCTCCTCTATACGAATCTCTAAAAAAAAACACGTAAAATCTCTTTAGTTTCGAGATCCGCCTACAGGGGGGGTGAAGGGGGGCAAAGGGGTCAAATTCAAAAAATGGTATTTACTTCCCTAAGCCTCCTTTAAACGAATCCCTAAAAAAAAACACGTAAAATCTCTTTATTTTCGAGATTCGCCTAAAAGGGGGGAGAAGGGGGAAAAGGGGGGCTACTTTGAAAAATGGTTTTTACTATACCGAGCCTCCTTTAAACGAATCCCTAAAAAAAACACATAAAGTCTCTTTGTTGCCGAGATACGATAGGGAGGGGGGAGAATGGGGGGGAAAAGGGGGGGTTTGGGACTTTTCTCATGCTCACGAGAGTTACTTGTTTACGAATCTGTCAAAATATACCCACCTCCCCATCCACCATCTGGGAGAACAATTCTGTCAGTGAGTCAGTCAGTGAGTGGTAATTTAGCTTTATATAGTATAACTAGTATTTGCGTGGCTGCGCGAGCTGCGCGCAGCTCGCGGGGCGTGAAGAGGGGGAGAGGGGGCGCTTTGAAAAATGATTTCGACTAACGCATTGCCCCTTTCAATGACTCTTAAAAAAAAATGTTCTAAGTCTCTTAACTTCCGAGATCCGCCTAAAGGGGGGGGGGGGTGAAGGGGGGCAAGGGGGTCAAATTTAAAAAATGGATTTTACTTCCCCGAGCCTCCTCTATACGAATCCGTAAACAAAACAGAACACGAGTTTTAAAAAAAGGGGTGAAGAGGGAGGGGGGGGCAGTGAAGGGGAGGCAGTGAAGGGGGGGAGAGGGGTAGCTTTGAAAAATGATTTCGACTAACGCATTGCCCTTTTCAATGAATCTGAAAAAAAAAATGTTCCAAGTCTCTTAACTTCCGAGATCCGCCTAAAGGGGGGCAAGGTGAAGGGAGGCAAGGGGTTCAAATTTGAAAAACGGATTTTACTTCCCTGAGCCTCCTCTATATGAATCTCACGTATGACACCACCTACCTACACCTACCTACCACCTACCTACCACCTACCTACCACCTACCTACCACCTACCTACCACCTACCTACTACCTACCTACTACCTACCTATCACCTACCTACTACCTACCTACTACCTCCTACTACCACTAAAAAAACATTACCCTAAAGTTTGCTTGGAGTTACGCTTCACCCACTCAACCTTCGTTACGCTAAGGAGGTCGCCGGCTCGCTTCACTCGCCACCTCCCCCTTCGCTCCACTCGGTCTCGCAGGTTCGCTCCACTCAGGACCTACCTACCACCGCAAAGCTATCATGACATTATCCCTACGCTACGCGGGTCGCCGGCTCGCTTCGCTCGCCCGCTCCCCCCTTCGCTTTACCGCTGTACCACCACCGGACAGGTTTCGACGCCTACTATAATATTTGTTCAAACACCTAATGGCTATCTCTAACCGTTATGAAGTTACAGCCCTTTTAATTTTAGGGGAGGTTGGGGAGGGGAGGGTATACAAATTTCAACGCCCCTCAAATAGATTTAGGTAAGAATCAAAAATTTTTTCAGGAGTAAAAAAGAGGTGAAGAGGGGGGGGGGGTGGAGGGGGGGAGAGGGGGGAGTTTCTAAAAATGATTTCGACTAACGCAATGCCCCTCTATATGAATCTGAAAAAAAATTCGTTCCAAGTCTCATAACTTTCGAGATCCGCCTAAAAGGGGGGAGAAGGGGGCAAGGGGGTCAAATTTGAAAAATGGTTTATACTTCCCCAAGCCTCTTCTATACGAATCCTTAAACAAAAACACGTAAAATCTCTTTATTTCCGAGATTTGCCTAAAGGGGGGGTGAAGGGGGGCAAGGGGGTCAAATTTAAAAAATGGTTTTTACTTCCTCGAGCCTCCTCTATAGGTATCCCTAAAAAAACACACGTAATGTCTCTTTATTTTCGAGATCCGCCTAAAAGGGGGAAGAAGGGGGGCAAGGGGGGCCACTTTGTAAAATGGTTTTTACTTTACCGAGCCTCCTCTATACGAATCCGTAAAAAAAAAAAAATACGGGTCTCTTAGTTTCGGAGATACTATAGGGAGGGGGAGGAGGGGGGGTAAAAAGGGGGGGTTTGGCACTTTTCCCATACTCACGAGAGGTACTTCTTTACGAATCTGTCAAAATATACCCACCTCCCCATCCACCATCTGGGAGAACAATTCTGTCAGTGAGTCAGTGAGTCAGTCAGTGGTAATTTAGCTTTATATAGTATAACTAGTATTTGCGTGGCTGCGCGAGCTGCGCGCAGCTCGCGGGGCGTGAAGAGGGGGGGAGGGGGCGCTTTGAAAAATAATTTCGACTAACGCATTGCCCCTTTCAATGAATCTGATATACCTACCTATATACACCTACCACCTACCTACTACCTACCTACACCTACCTACTCTGCCGCGCTTATGATAATTACAGTAAGTCACATTTTGGTCGATATTGAGTTAAGTATATATTTGGAATGTAGAGATTGAGACCTACATTTCTGTATACTTAAAATTTGAAAATGTGGTATAGAAAATCAAATAAGCTTAAGTATAATTACAGTAAGACCCGTTTGGCGCCAAGGCATACTTATTATGATTGCAGTATGGGCACATACGGTTGATTTTTTCATAAAGTTGAAACCATTTCCTAGGTATTGCTACAGTAAGTAATTTTGCTCTTTTTATTTTTAAGTTATGAGTATTTTTCTTCAAGTATCACTGAAACATATTAACAGTAAGTACCATTTGCTATTATTATATTAAGTGTTGGAAATAATCATTAGTATACTAAACCTTAACAAATCTACAGTAAGAGTTTATACTATAATAATGCTTAAGAGTTTCGCAATGTATTATTCTATTATCTTAGTATAAATACAGTAAGTGAAACTTACTGTGTATATGATAAGTCAGCGAATTAAAAAAATATTTATATGTGTAGACGTAATAACAGCAAGATTCACTACTGTAATTATGTTTAGGAATATTACATTTTATGCGTAGATTTGCCTGGAACAAATAAGGTAAATACGTTACTTACTGCAAATATTCTAAGGCGTTTAGGGTCCGAATGGGTAGTGCGGGGAGGGGCAAGTGCGTAAATTTGCAGTCGTGGTCACGCCACATACAGAGGCTGACGTGCGTCGGAGAATAAAATTGGCGCCAAAATCACTCGTGAGTATACGTACTTTCCTAGCTTTTGTATTCGGGTCTATAATATTAGTGCTGTTTATAACTGGTGCAATATAAAGGTATTATTAACAGGTTAAAATATTAAGGTTGGCATTTTACATTACTTTATCTTATCAAATTAGAAAATGGTTGTCGTAATCGTATTATAGTATAGGTATCTTACCTACATATCCATAATATACAAATTACAATGAATTACTTTTTATAAACACGAAATATACACGTGTGTAAAATAACTAAGTATGCATCTATACTCAATTCAAAATAACGTTAGACATTTAAGAAAACCTTTTTTACTGTCTGTTCAACCGATTTTGAGTTTTATTACGTTGGTGCAATAACAAATGGCGGCTGTTGGTATTTTAACGACTTTTTTGCTTTTAATGCCATCCATATGCCTACGGAATAGAAGTTAAAATTGGTTGAACAGACAGTAAAAAAGGTTTCTTTAAATGTCTAATCTTAACGCGAATAGAGTATAAGCTGGTTTTACAAAATCTTTTATAGTTTTTCGAACTTATGTTTTATTTTTTAACATCGCCACAAATATATTGATATACTAAGCCTGTTGCCTAAGCATGTTTGTGTGAATGTGTTGCTTGTAAGTATAGTATTTTAATTTGTTTTCCAGACAAGATGACGTCCAGAAGTGACCGTATTCTGGCTTTGGCTAGAAAAGCAGCCTCAAATACTGCCGACATGAATGAACAAAGTGTAGTTACCGACATGAATGAACAACGTGTAGTTACCGACATGAATGAACAACGTGTAGTTACCGACATTAACACAATGTGGCTGCGGTATGTAAATTTTAATGATCATCCTAAAATATTTGATTATGATAATGAATACAAAAATTCACGTAGTGCTGTAATGGCAAATGATATGACTGACTTTGATAGGTTGCTTTTTGAGAAAGAGCCTTTTGATGAAAATTTGCTCAAATGTAATGAAACTCTAACTAGTTCGGATGAAGAAAACGAAAATTCACAAATTAATAATAATCAAAGCTTATTCGAAGATTCTGATGATAGTGTTAAGGACAAAGATTATATACCTGCTTCTGACACAACCGACACTGATTGCGAAGATTTACTGACCTCTCGTGTTAGAACATTTGTTCCAGAAGAAGATACTACAGCAATTGAAACCAATAACACCGACATTAATATTAACAGATCTTTTCTAGAACATAATTCAACTCAAGTTAATTGTGAGACTGCAGTAAATTTTAATAATTCGGAACAATTAAATCTAATTAATAATCCCGTACAAGAAGGAAAAGGATTAACTAAGTCTGGTTTACCACGGAAAAGACTAGTGTTTGTAGAGTCATTGACAGAAAGAAAGAAGATTAAAAAGCAATTACTGATTGAAAAGCTATCACTTAAAAGGGCATGCATGGAAAATTGTAGACGAAAATGTTCGTCGAACATTAACGAAGACCAAAGAAAGGTAATAAACAATTATTATAGTAAACTAAGTAAAGAATCCCAGGGTATATTTATTAACGGTATGGTTGAAACGAAAGCTGTTGAAAGAAGAAAACAAACAAGTAGGGAAATACCGAAAAGGAAACTAACATATGCATATTTTCTAACAAACCCAGATGATGTTAAAATAGAAGTTTGCAAACCATTCTTTCTAACAACTTTGGGGTATCACCCAAAAAATGATCAGAGAGTTCTTGCTGCCCTAAAAAGACCCGTCGATCAGCAAAAAGATCGCAGGGGTCTCTATGAAAGAGCCAATAAAATAGACAGAAGTATTATAAAGAGTCATATTTTAAGCTACAATCCTGCAATATCACACTACCGAAGAGAGCATGCTCCTAATAAACTGTATCTGCCCAGTGATATTAATGTGCCAATTATGTACAAAAACTTTTGCGAAAAGTTTCCCAATTTGAAAGTGTCTCTAGAAACTTACCGCACTGTAGTAAAAAATGAGTTAAACATATCTTTTACCCATCTAGGAAACGAAGAATGTGAATTATGTGCAATATTTACACTACATAACCCAGAACATAATAAAAATCCTGATACTACCTGTGATGTTTGTAACAAGTATAATGCTCATAAACTACGATATACAGAAAGCCGAATAAAATATAAAGAAGATGTAGATAATGCCATTGTTGATAAAACTACTATTCGTTATTCCGTAGATTTACAAAAAGTGATCATGTTGCCAAGATTAGACCAATATAAAGCCGCAATTTTTTGCCCCAGAATAATTGCTTTCAATGAAAGTTTCGTGCCGTTGGGAAAAACATCCAAAGAAGAAATGCCATTCGCAGTTGTATGGAATGAGTCCATATCAGGTCGCCATCAACATGACATAATTTCAACATTTAGGGCTTTTTTGCTTCACAAACGAGATGCCGAAAATGTTATTTTGTGGGCTGATAATTGTGCATCCCAAAATAAAAATTGGGCATTGATGTCGTTTTTAGTACATATTATCAATAGTTCTTTAATATCTGCTAATACAATCGAGATACGATATTTCGAGCCAGGACATACCTTCATGTCTGCTGACCATTTTCATCATCAGGTTGAGAAAATGTTAGGTAAAAATAAAGTATACGATTTTGATGATTATGTCCAAAGGGTAAAAATGGCAAATAATCGCAAAAGTATTGTCAATTCATTGGATGTTTCAGACTTTTATTTATATGAAGACTTATCGTCGCAATATAAACTGAGAAACATGGAACGCAGGATTTACCTCAAGGATATATAATGGTAGTAAAAGTTGAAAGGGGTCAATTCGTGCTTATGTATAAAACGGGTCATAATGAGATGTTTCAATCATTGGACTTCTTACAAGCTAAAATTGTAAAGACCCAAAAGTTCCCTGAGGTTAAGTCTAAAACTATTCCAAGAGGAATCACTGCAGATCGTAAAGCAGAGATTATACAGAAACTTGTACCTCTGATGCCTGAGAATAGAAGGGGTTTTTGGTTAAACATCCCGGTTTCAAATTCCGCAACCAATCTATTCACCGAAGAGTTTTAAAACTCTACCGTTAATATTAAAAAAAAATGTGTTCTTATGAACACAATTTATGTAAGCCTTCATTTTACTAGTCAGTTAAAAGACTTTTTCTATCTTACTATAAACTGCTACAACGGTACTAATATTGTTAATTTGTAAGACTGATTTTATTAAGTTCGTATAACGAGGATCTCTTATTCTATATATAATAGTTAAATGTTACATTTATAATCCTAATAAGTTAAATGACTTTTAAAGAATTTAATGTGCCTTCAAAGACTATTTTTATAATGAAAAAATCTAAAGAGAAAACTATCTAATTTTTTGGAAACTTAGTGTTTATTTTAGATGTTTTTTCTTGTGTACGAAGGTGTACAAACACGAATTTGAAATGTGTATTTTTTTTTAGAAACAATGCTTAGTTATTTAGTTTTTGATTGTTTCTTGTATGAAGCCTGTTGCGCAAACACGAATTGTAATTTTTTTTAAGTTAGCTTTTATTGTGATTCCAAATGCTTAAAAAAATACAATAAATGGAACTGATTATTACATTTTAGAGTATTTAATAAAGCTGTGTACTATAATTGTACTGTGTACTTCTATTAAACTATAATTTCATAAGATAGGTATCTTTTGTTTCATTTATCCCAATAATATCGAGGAAGAGTAATTAATTATGGTTCATGGCAGATGCCACAAGTTTTCATATTGCTCCTAGCTATAATTACAGTAAGTGTTTAGATAACATTAGGCAAATTGTGCAATTTTTGTTATTATATTTAAACATTTACCTCATTCTGTTATCATTGTTGCAGTATGTACTTCAAACTAAAGATTGTTACAGTAAGTCACACACTTACTGTACCAATACTAAAAAAAACATTATTTTTTAATTGTCCATTCCTTAACATACATATTTTTTCAAGCTTTACAATTTAAATATTATTACTAAATAAAAAAGAAAATATACAAATTATTAAACAAACACATTTTTATCTAAAACATTTTAGAAAACTTGCTTTTAATTTATACTTTGGGAGAAATGTCAAAAATAAAAATAAAAACTTTGACCGCCTTTTTCTCGAAAGTGTCTCCATGTCACTTACTGTTTATATCACAAGCACGGCAGTACTACTAACCTACTACCTACCTACACCTACCTACCACCAACCACCTACCTACACCTACCTACCACCTACCTACACCTACCTGCACCTACCTACACCTACCTACCTACACCTACCTACCTACACCTACCTACCTACACCTACCTACCTACACCTACCTACCACCTACCTACTACCCCTACACCTACCTACTACCTACCTATCACCTACCTACTACCTACTACTACCACTAAAAAAACATTACCCTAAAGTTTGCTTGTCGTCGCCCCTGAGTAACGCTTCACCCACTCAACCTTCGTTACGCTAAGGAGGTCGCCGGCTCGCTTCGCTCGCCACCTCCCCCCTTCGCTCCACTTGGTCTCGCAGGTTCGCTCCACTCAGGACCTACCTTCCACCGGAAAACTATCATGACATTATCCCTACGCTACGGGAGTCGCCGGCTCGCTTCGCTCGCCCGCTCCCCCCTTCGCTTTACCGGTACCATCACAGGATAGGCTCCTTTCAATGAATCTGAAAAAAAAAAACTTCCAAGTCTCTTAACTTCCGAGATCTGCCAAAGGGGGGGTGAAGGGGCAAGGGGGTCAAATTTAAAGAATGGATTTTACTTTCCCGAGCCTCCTCTATACGAATCCGTAAACAAAACTGAAAATAGAGGTGAAGAGGAGGAGGGGGGGGTTGAAGGGGGGGGGGAGGGGAGCTTTGAAAAATGATTTCGATTAACTCATTGCCCCTTTCAATCAATGAATCTGAAACAAAAAATGTTCCAAGTCTCTTAACTTCCGAGATCCGAAAGGGGGGGGTGAAGGGGGGCAAGGGGGTCAAATTTTAAAAATGGTTATAACTTCCCCATGCCTCCTCTATACGAAGCCCTAAAAAAAATCACGTAAATTCTCTTTATTTCCGAGATCCGCTTAAAAGGGGGGAGAAGGGGGGCAAAAGGGGCCACTTTGAAAAATGATTTTTACTTTACCTTGCCCCCTCTATACGAATCCCTAAAAAAAAACAAGTAAAGTCTCTTTGTTTCCGAGATACGATAGGGAGGGGGGAGAAGGGGGGGGGGGAAAGGGGGGGTTTGGGACTTTTCCCATACTCACGAGAGTTAGTTGTTTACGAATCTGTCAAAATATACCCACCTCCCCATCCACCATCTGGGAGAACAATTCTGTCAGTGAGTCAGTCAGTCAGTGGTAATTTAGCTTTATATAGTATAATAACTAGTATTTGCGTGGCTGCGCGAGCTGCGCGCAGCTCGCGGGGCGTGAAGAAGGGGGGAGGGGGCGCTTTGAAAAATAATTTCGACTAACGCATTGCCCCTTTCAATGAATCTGATATACCTACCTACCTACCTATATACACCTACCACCTACCTACTACCTACCTACACCTACCTACTACCAATCTACTACCTACACCTACCTACTACCTACCTACACCTACCTGCACCTACCTACACCTACCTACTACCTACCTACACCTACCTGCCACCTACCTACTACCCCTACCTACTACCTACCTATCACCTACCTACTACCTACCTACTACCTCCTACTACCACTAAAAAATCATTACCCTAAAGTTTGCTTGTCGTCGCCCCTGAGTAACGCTTTACCCACTCAACCTTCGTTACGCTAAGGAGGTCGCCGGCTCGCTTCGCTCGCCACCTCCCCCCTTCGCTTCACTCGGTCTCGCAGGTTCGCTCCACTCAGGACCTGCCTACCATCGGAAAACTATCATGACATTATCCCTACGCTACGGGGGTCGCCGGCTCGCTTCGCTCGCCCGCTCCCCCCTTCGCTTTACCGGTACCACCACAGGATAGGCTCCTTTCGATGAATCTGAAAAAAAAAATCTTCCAAGTCTCTTAACTTCCGAGATCTGCCAAAGGGGGGGTGAAGGGGGCATGGGGGTAAAATTTTAAGAATGGATTTTACTTTCCCGAGCCTCCTCTATACGAATCCGTAAACAAAACTGAAAAAAGTGGTGAAGAGGGGGGGGGGGAAGGGGGGGGGAGGGGAGCTTTGAACAATGATTTCGATTAACTCATTGCCCCTTTCAATCAATGAATCTAAAAAAAAAAATGTTCCAAGTCTCTTAACTTCCGAGATCCGAAAGTGGGGGGTGAAGGGGGGCAAGGGGGTCAAATTTTAAAAATGGGTTTTTACTCCCCCAAGCCTCCTCTATACGAATCCCTAAAAAAAATCACGTAAATTCTCTTTATTTCCGAGATCTGCCTAAAGGGGGGGTGAAGGGGGGCAAGGGGGTCAAATTTGAAAAATAGTTTTTACTTCCCCGAGCCTTCTCTATACGAATCCGTAAAAAAAAAAAATACGGGTCTGTTAGTTTCCGAGATACAATAGGGAGGGGGGAGAAGCGGGGGGAAAAAGGGGGGTTTGGCACTTTTCCCATACTCACGAGAGTTACTTGTTTACGAATCTATCAAAATATACCCACCTCCCCATCCACCATCTGGGAGAACAATTATGTCAATCAGTCAGTGAGTGAGTGGTAATTACTCTAAAGTTTGCTTGTCGTCGCCCCTGAGTTACGCTTCACCCACTCAACCTTCGTTACGCTAAGGAGGTCGCCGGCTCGCTTCGCTCGCCACCTCCCCCCTTCGCTTCACTCGGTCTCGCAGGTTCGCTCCACTCAGGACCTACCTACCACCGGAAAGCTATCATGACATTATCCCTACGCTGCGGGGGTCGCCGGCTCGCTTCGCTCGCCCGCTCCCCCCTTCGCTTTACCGGTAGCACCATTTTAGTCCCCCGAGCCTCCTCGATACGAATCCGTAAACAAAACAGAAAAAAGGGGTGAAGAGGGGAGGGGGGTGAAAGGGGTGAAGAGGGGGGTGAAGGGAGGGAGAGGGGGGAGCTTTGAAAAATGATTTCGACTAACGCATTGCCCCTTTTAATGAATCTGAAAAAAAAAATGTTCCAAGTCTCTTAACTTCCGAGATCCGAAGGGGGGGGGTGAAGGGGGGCAAGGGGGTCAAATTTGAATTATTGTTTATACTTCCCCAAGCCTCCTCTATACGAATCCTTAAAAAAAAACACGTAAAATCTCTTTATTTTCGAGATCCGCCTAAAGGGGGGGTGAAGGGGGGCAAGGGGGTCAAATTTGAATAATGGTTTTTACTTCCCCAAGCCTCCTCTATACGAATCCCTAAAAAAAAACACGTAAAATCTCTTTATTTTTGAGATCCGCCTAAAAGGGGGGAGAAGGGGGGCAAGGGGGGCAACTTTGAAAAATGATTTTTACTTTACCGAGCCTTCTTTATACGAATCCCTAAAAAAAAACAAGTAAAGTCTCTTTGTTTCCGAGATACGATAGGGAGGGGGGAAAAGAGGGGGGAAAAGGGGGGGTTTGGGACTTTTCCCATACTCACGAGAGTTGCCTGTTTACGAATCTGTCAAAATATACCCACCTCCCCATCCACCATCTGGGAGAACAATTCTGTCAGTGAGTCAGTCAGTGGTAATTTAGCTTTATATAGTATAATAACTAGTATTTGCGTGGCTGCGCGAGCTGCGCGCAGCTCGCGGGGCGTGAAGCGGGGGAGAGGGGGAGCTTTGAAAAATGATTTCGACTAACGCATTGCACCTCTCAATGAATCTGAAAAAAAAAAATGTTCCAATGCAGCTCGCGGTACTACCTACCTACACCTACCTACTACCTACCTACACCTACCTACTACCTACCTACACCTACCTACCTACTACCTACCTACACCTACCTACACCTACCTACACCTACCTACTACCTACCTACACCTACCTACTACCTACCTACACCTACCTACTACCTACCTACACCTACCTACACCTACCTACACCTACCTACACCTACCTACACCTACCTACACCTACCTACACCTACCTACACCTACCTACACCTACCTACACCTACCTACACCTACCTACACCTACCTACACCTACCTACACCTACCTACACCTACCTACACCTACCTACACCTACCTACACCTACCTACACCTACCTACACCTACCTACACCTACCTACACCTACCTACACCTACCTACACCTACCTACACCTACCTACACCTACCTACACCTACCTACACATACCTACTTCCTACCACCTACCCACTACCTACCTACTACCTCCTACTACCACTAAAAAAACATTACCCTAAAGTTTGCTTGTCGTCGCCCCTGAGTTACGCTTTACCCACCTACCACCGGAAACTATCATGACATTATCCCTACGCTACGGGGGTCGCCGGCTCGCTTCGCTCGCCCGCTCCCCCCTTCGCTTTACCGCTGTACCACTACCGGACAGGTTTCGACGCCTACTATAATATTTGGTCAAACACCTAATGGCTATCTCTAACCGTTATGAAGTTACAGCCCTTTTCATTTTAGGGGAGGTTGGGGAGGGGAGGGTATACAAATTTCAACGCCCCTCAAATAGATTTAGGTAAGAATCAAAAATTTTTTCAGGAGTAAAAAAAGAGGTGAAGAGGGGGGGGGTGAAGGGGGGAGATTCTAAAAATGATTTCGACTAACGCAATGCCCCTCTATATGAATCTGAAAAAAAATTCGTTCCAAGTCTCTTAACTTCCGAGATCCGCCTAAAGGGGGGGGTGAAGGGGGGCAAGGGGGTCAAATTTAAAAAAAGGTTTTTACTTCCCCGAGCCTCCTCTATACGAATCTGAAAAAAAAATCGTTCCACGTCTCTTAACTTCCGAGATCCGCCTAAAGGGGGGGTGAAGGGGGGCAAGGGGGTCAAATTTAAAAAATGGTTTTTACTTCCCCGAGCCTCCTCTATACAAATCCCT
Source organism: Diarsia dahlii (assembly GCA_949775195.1). Classification (NCBI taxonomy): domain Eukaryota; kingdom Metazoa; phylum Arthropoda; class Insecta; order Lepidoptera; family Noctuidae; genus Diarsia; species Diarsia dahlii. The sequence continues at coordinate 3,050,108 of OX459192.1, read as the reverse complement.
AAAAAAACACACGTAATGTCTCTTTATTTTCGAGACCCGCCTAAAGGGGGGGAGAAGGGGGAAAAGGGGGGCCACTTTGAAAAATGATTTTTACTTTACCGAGCCCCCTCTATACGAATCCCAAAAAAAAAACACGTAAAGTTCCTTTGTTTCCGAGATACGATAGGGAGGGGGGAGAAGGGGGGGGAAAAGGGGGGGTTTGGGACTTTTCCCATACTCACGAGAGTTGCTTGTTTACGAATCTGTCAAAATATACCCACCTCCCCATCCACCATCTGGGAGAACAATTCTGTCAGTCAGTCAGTGGTAATCGAGCTTTATATAGTATAACTAGTATTTGCGTGGCTGCGCGAGCTGCGCGCAGCTCGCGGGGCGTGAAGTGGGGGAGAGGGGGAGCTTTGAAAAATGATTTCGACTAACGCATTGCACCTCTCAATGAACCGGAAAAAAAAAATGTTCCAATGCAGCTCGCGGTACTACCTACCTACACCTACCTACACCTACCTACTACCTACCTACACCTACCTACACCTACCTACACCTACCTACTACCTACCTACACCTACCTACACCTACCTACACCTACCTACTACCTACCTACACCTACCTACACCTACCTACACCTACCTACTACCTACCTACACCTACCTACACCTACCTACACCTACCTACACCTACCTACACCTACCTACACCTACCTACACCTACCTACACCTACCTACACCTACCTACACCTACCTACACCTACCTACACCTACCTACACCTACCTACACCTACCTACACCTACCTACACCTACCTACACCTACCTACACCTACCTACACCTACCTACACCTACCTACCTACACCTACCTACTACCTACCTACACCTACCTACCTACACCTACCTACTACCTACCTACTACCTACCTACACCTACCTACTACCTACCTACACCTACCTACACCTACACCTACCTACACCTACACCTACACCTACCTGCACCTACTACCTACACCTACCTACACATACCTCTACCTACTACCTACTACCTACTACCACTAAAAAAACATTATCCTAAAGTTTGCTTATACCTACCACCGGAAAGCTATCATGACTTTATCCCTACGCTACGGGGGTCGCCGGCTCGCTTCGCTCGCCCGCTCCCCCCTTCGCTTTACCGCTGTACCACCACCGGACAGGTTTCGACGCCTACTATAATATTTGTTCAAACACCTAATGGCTATCTCTAACCGTTATGAAGTTACAGTCCTTTTAATTTTAGGGGAGGTTGGGGAGGGGAGGGTATACAAATTTCAACGCCCCTCAAATAGATTTAGGTAAGAATCAAAAATTTTTTCAGGAGTAAAAAAAGAGATGAAGAGGGGGGGGGGGTGAAGGGGGGGATAAGGGGGAGTTTCTAAAAATGATTTCGACTAACGCAATGCCCCTCTATATGAATCTGAAAAAAAAATCGTTCCAAGTCTCTTAACTTTTGAGTTCCGCCTAAAGGGGGGTGAAGGGGGGCAAGGGGGCCAAATTTAAAAAATGGTTTTTACTTCCCCGAGCCTCCTCTATATGAATCTGAAAAAAAAATCGTTCCAAGTCTGTTAACTTCCGAGATCCGCCTAAAAGGGGGGAGAAGGGGGGCAAAAAGGGCCACTTTGAAAAATGATTTTTACTTTACCAAGCCTCCTCTATACGAATCCGTAAAATAAAAATAATACGGGTCTCTTACTTTCTGAGATACGATGGGAGGGGGGAGAAGGGGGGGGAAAAGGGGGGGTTTGGGACTTTTCCCATACTCACGAAAGTTACTTGTTTACGAATCTGTCAAAATATACCCACCTCCCCATCCACCATCTGGGAGAACAATTCTGTCAGTGAGTGAGTGAGTCAGTCAGTGGTAATTTAGCTTTATATAGTATAATGTTGATTGCCACAAACGCACATCGTCGAGACTTTGACTCAAACAAACCAATAAAAAGTAATAAGGGACAAAAATATTTGCAAGTTATAAAACCTCTTTTCAAACAGCCAAGTACTATTCAAAGCAGTCAGTCAAAGGGGAAAGGAGTATCCTTGAACAAAATGTGGAAAAAAAATGTTGATTTTGTTTATTGGAATGATCCTAATGAACTTGTAGACAGGTTAAAATTATTAATTGAGTATTTCTCAAAAAAAGTGTACGTAACGAAAAAGTTGTTACGAAATATTGTTATGAAATAGTTCTAGATGTTACTAAATAGTAAACTTATGGCTATAAACCAACCTATTAAATAAAGCATATGAGACTTTAAAATTCGTAAAGAACTATTTGCCAGTGAATGTTCACTAGGGTTTTAATATTGGCAAAGTTTTAAGAGCTTTAAACACTCAGCTTTACACTATACTTTTTCATAACGTAACGAAATTCATAAAAATCGTTACGAAAAAGCAACGAAAATTGTACAAATTAAGATCATAATAAGTCGATGGTTTGATAAAACCTGAAACTGCAAATAATATAATACGCTTAAATGTTCGTACGACACGTATTACAATAACATATATAAATCAAGACTTATCTTAATGTGAAAAAGTGAAAAAGTATTTCTTATTACGAAAAAGTAATCTCCCTTGGACAACACGTTCAAAACTGATTTTCACATTAAAAGTTATGGCGGAGACGTCAGACCTACAGCCAATCAGAATGATGCTAGTGTTGCCCGTGTTAAAAGGTAACGGATGCGTTCAGAAATTACGTGGAAGTAGAAATAAAACGTAACTAAAGAGTAAGTTACTAAAAAGTAATTGGGCACGACTCATTTTGTTTTTCGCATTTTTTTTAATATTTTATTAAGAAACCCCATAGAAAATCACTTTAATAAAGAAACTACATTTAATCAAGGTCTGTAATACAAAAAAATGCACAATATTAACGCGACATATCGAATTTTATGAAGTGTTACATGTATTAAGTCGTAGGGTGGCAATTTGATTTTTGTATGAAACGCAAAAAACATCTTTTTAAAAAAGCTTTCTAAAATTGATTGAATACTATGGTTTTACCATTTATTCTTCACAACTTTAAAGTTTAATAGTTTTTCTTCACAAATATGTTATTTTTTGTATGTATGGTTAAATAAAAACATTGAAACTTTGTTACTATTTCGAGGCACACTTTTTTTTCAACAGATGTACACTTATTTTGAGAAATACTCAATTGCATCTCGAGACGCTGGTAACACAGGATTAGATAACGAAATTATATCTATTATTGAAGAACTGCGTGAGAGTAAATTGATTAAGTAATAAATAAATGGTATACAATTTTCAATGTTCATTGTATTATCAACCTCTAAACATAATACAACTTAAATATGAATGTAGATAAATTCGGGCACAATGTTCATAAGAGATTGCGTTTCTCTGAATTATTAGAATTCAATGAAAATGCACTGCTAAAATCCGAAAGTGGAGATTTTGACTTGAAAAAATCTAGATTGAGAGGAATTAGATCTCCTGTAGAATCAGACGATGCCGTGAATAAGGATTACGTTGATCGATTGTGCGATCATACAATAAAGGAACTAAATAAACTGATTGGGTTGTTGCGTACTCAAATCATAAAAGATACACAAATAACAGTCCAAACCACTTTAAAAGCAAAGATACCTGAAGTTTTAGTTCAGTTGGAAGATAAGTTTTATAACAAAGAGGAAGTAAATCAATTGCTTAAAAAATCTCCGTGATGGCAAAACAACAAATTGTTAATGAACTACACAAGGCGGCACGAAGAAACTTTGTTAGACGATCAGTTATTTTAAAAGGCTTAGATGACTTATGGCAAGCTGATCTAATAGATATGCAAAATCTAAAAAGGTTTAATAAAGGATATAATTACATTTTAGTGGTGATTGATTGTTTCTCAAAGTATACCTGGACAGAACCAATAAAATCCAAAAGTAAACTTGATGTTACTCATGCATTTGAGCGAATACTAACTATCAGCAATCGAAAACCTAATCATTTACAAACTGATGCAGGAACAGAATTCTATAACGTAACATTCCAAAAGCTTATGAAGAGCTACAATATTAACCACTACTCTTCGTTTTCTACCAAGAAAGCATCGATTGTAGAACGGGTGATTAAAACAATTAAAAATAAAATGTATAAATATTTTAGTCTCATTGGGAACTACAAATGGATAGGTACAGCATTAGAAGTTATTCTAAAAACATATAATAATACAAAACATCATACCATCAAATTGAAACCATTCGAGGTAAATAAGATGAATGAGTCAAAGATAAGAGAAAATATTAAAAAAACTCAAAAACATAATAATAATAATAATAAAAATGTTTATTTTCTTCCACAAATTAAAACTAAAAACTTAGAAATGGAAAAAAAAAAATAATAAGAGTTACAATGTGTATTTGTGGGAGACTGGTGCCTAAACTAAGCCGTGACTTGTATTTCAGGACACCAGGGACTCCCCCCTACAGGCAGAAGATATTTTACATAAGAGATAAAATCTGTATAATTAAATTGATTAATAATAAAAGAAAACAGTTCATTAAAATATGAGTAAAATTACATTTTAAATTACAAAAATGGAAGTTACATTTTTATTAAATATATATGTCGCCGCAAAGAATGTCTTTCGGCTACGATAATTATTCAATCTCATTGATAACCAGCTTATATTGATGAACCTGCCATCTCGTGAGATGCTGGCACAATTATTACAAAGGTCAATAGTGCGACAGTGCCATCTATTGACTTTTCTGCTAAAACCACCACTTAAATAGATGGATTGTAATTAAATGTTCCACAACTCGAATAGTAATTTATTAAACAGAAGTCTCTAACTAGAACTATAGTTAAAATTAAGATAAGCTAATGTTTTATGAATATTGGGATTTTAATGATTGCCACACTTGGAATGAGGCTGTCTATGAGACGTCATCGCACAATGTTGTGATGATGGCGGCGAATACGATTTTAATGGTCAATAACTCAATTTATAATCTGAAACTACAACTAAATCAGTTTCTTTATGTAATTATAAACTAAAAAGTCATAAGATCATTTTGTAGAGCAATTCAATAATAGAAAACCCATTGTCTGTTTTAAATCCTAAATCAACCGGAAATGCTTTGTAACATTTTGTTGTAAAGAAATGAACCTATTAACTAGACATTAACGACATTGCATTAATAATGGTATTGTTTTATTGTAAAATAATTAATAGAATCAATTGTGAAGTATTTTAGTAATGATTGTTAGTTTTAACTAATTAGGTCATTAATTACTATACTGGTTTTGTGGTACTTCCGCTGGGGACTACAGACGCATGCGACGAAAAGTTGAGACGCATTATCAAGTTATGTCGCGCTTAGCGAATAATTGCAATTCAAGTAAATGAAAGTGGTTTTTGATGTGATTAATGTTAATAGTGCAAATGATAATTGTAACATGATTTAAAACAGTGTATAAGGAGTTTCTTTGCCTATTCTTCTCCTAAAAGACCAACCATGTATTCGAATGGGCGATTCAAACCGCAAAGTTTATAAGTGCCTGTAAATGGAGCAATGTAAATAAACGTTTGGTGTTTGAGTAAAGTAATGTGTGTGATTTCAACTACCCATTTACCTATCAGCCACGAAAAGGAATCTAAGGCGACGACAATATGGCGGAGCCCATTGATATTTAGGAACAGCGTCCCTCCAGAGGGTTTCCCGCCGCGTCATCAGAAGTGGGATCGCCCCCGCGATCCCCTTCAGCCCGCACTGCTGGACATCCAGAACAAGGAACTGCTTCTGTGACCATGGCCGACGGCGTGTCAAAGGAATTTTTCGCCGAAATGGTCACCATGATGCGTTCTATGAGTGAATGGCTTACTACCCCGCAACAACAGCCAAGAGTTAAGAACACACTGAAATATTTATCCCGTCTTACGATCTGGATGGAAACATTTGCGTACGTGAATGGTGTGATCATCCAATCAAAATGACAAATATACAGGACAACACAGAATGACCGAAGCAGCAGAACAAATAAACATGGACACTCTGAAAGCATAATTATCAATAAATGACCTGCGAGATGAATCATCAAACCCGGGAAGTATAATTGTTTTATTAAATTTAGTAACTTATAAACTGTAGATACCTATTTACAGTTAACAATATTTTACATCACACACTGGCAAGGTTGATGCCTCCTTAAATTGACACCTGTGAAAATGAAATATTAAGAAATCTTATCACTTCTTTTAATTAGGTCATTACCCGTTCAATGTTATTATTAAAATATGAACCAGTAATGTGTCACAAACAGATCTCATGAATCAAATGATAGTTACTTGCATTAATTAATTAAATAACTAAGTATCAACTAGTATTAAATCTTGTTGTGTCATTCAATAGAAATAATTCTTATTAGAAATGCCTCATACTCGACATTCCAGTGAGAAATTGCAATTAAGTGCAAGCTTTAGTGCTTTGTACAAACTTCTAAACATTTGTATTGGACAACATGTTTTAAGATCATTAAAATAAACAAAGTTGTCCGTCACGGGACACCCGGCAGATGTGAATCTTTGTATTGTAATGACACATGATAAAATTAAATATTACAATAATTATTTCTTTAATGAATATCTATCAATCAAATTTGCATCTGACCTTACTTCATCACTAATTGATTAGCTTAAACTTTAATTAATAAATAAATAGATTAAAAATTGATCCACAATAAACTTAATTTTATTGGAAAAACACAATTATAGCGTCATACTATTTCCTATTATGGCATAGGAGTCAGATTCAATGCCAGGGTGCACATGTTTCACATAAATGATGCTTTGTTATGTAACTGATTCATAAAACAATTAACAATACATCAACGTTGTTCAACAAATTGTGACTATGAAATTCAGTGCGATATTTCAATAGAAAGCAAAGCTTTAAATAAGTTAAATTGTGAATGTTTCCATAGTACAATACCACAACCAATAGTGTTTTTAAAGTACTTTTAATCAGATTAACTTACCCATCTTAGTTTGATTACCTGAATCTAAGTATGATAACTATTTCAAAACAATTGATTACCATAATTATTTTCATTACTAATTCAAGCATTTAGTCAGACAGCTTCGTGGGTCTAGTGGTCATGAACCATACAATTAAAGCTTGTGGGCCTGGATTTGATTCCCAGGTCTAGCAAAGTGTTATTGGGTATTCCCATAAGGAATTCCTCAGTAGCAGTCCAAACTATAAATATGAATGGCAAACAGTCTTGCCTTTTAACAAGAGGCTTAGACGTTACGCTGGCAAAGTGTTGATGTACACCTCTGCCTAACCCTTCCGGGATAGCAGGTGTGATGTTTACATAACATCTTTTCTTGTTCTATTATTTACCTGCATGACTTCTCACATTCCAGATTCGAGCAATTATCTTATCGTAGAGGAAATGATAACCTGATGCTTCAAGTACTACAGCCTGGTGAACAAAAATGACCGTGTCGCCGGCTATGAACCTAACAAATGCGAAACAACATGAAGACAGCCAACCCGGAATGACTGTTTCAGTGTTCACACACCATAAGTTTACATAAAAGGTGAGGAGTTTTCAAACTACTTACACTACCGCTGATACCAAAAATGTTGTGTCAAAAGGCTCAATACAATAGCCAAGTCAACCTACATGATGCTCATGTGTGATGAGTATCAGTATCAGTTTCATTATTTTAATGTTATTGCAATCCTGCCAGTTGTAAGCAACAACTATTAACAATAACAAAGTTTTAGTACATACAGTAATTAATGAAGTAAAAAATAATAATACTCACAAAAAGCTATTAGTATCCGTGGAGGAAACAACTAGCTCAATAAGTAATACTTACAATGAATTACAAATAATCTATCAGCAGCTGTGGAGGCAACTGGTAAAGAACAAACACATCAAATTATCTATCAGAAGCCTGGAGGCGACTGATAATGAACACACACAACAAATGATCTATCAGAAGCCGTGGAGGTGACTGATAATGAACCAACAAAACAAATTATCTATCAGAAGCCATGGAGGCGACTGATAATGAACACACACAACAAATATCTATCAGAAGCCGTGGAGGTGACTGATAATGAACCAACAAAACAAATGAATTATCAGCAGCCGTGGAGGCAACTGATAAAATAATACTCTCATGTTATCCTGCTGGGTCCACGGCGTACTAAACGCCCAGAGCCTGGTTCCTTATATCCTGTCAAATCAAAGACTTCGTGCCTGTCACGGAGCAATGGTCCTAAACTCCTTATCCTTTAATCCTGTCAAATCAAAGACTTTGTGTCTATCACAGAGCGGTGTTCCTGATCCTATCCTTTTATCCTGTCAAATCCAAGACTTTGTGTCTATCACAGAGCATTACCTTCCCGTGAGAATGAACAAATAAAAACATACTACTCACACTACATTTACCAAATACAAATCACAATGGCTAAAGCTATCAATAATTTTATTTAAATCGAATTTATTAGAGAGTAGATCTATTACAAGGTTTCAAAGTCAAGTCATAGTAAGGTTAACAATTTAATGAGTATTGTTGTTGCTTGTACAACAATAATATTATCTGTTTGCTGAAAAAGCAAACAGCTGATCAAACAATATCAATAGATTCTATTAATGTTGTTAAATAATTTTGCCAACAATATTCTATTTAGGTAGTAGCTAATCAAACAATATTCTATTCAGCTAGTAGCTGATCAAACAATATCAATAAATTCAATTAATGTTGATGAATAATTTGGCCAACAATATTCTATGTAGCTAGTAGCTAATCAAACAATATTCTTTTCAGCTAGTGGCTGATCAAACAATATCAACAAACTCAATTCAATTAATGTTGTTGAATAATTTTGCCAACAATATTCTATTCAGCTAGTAGCTGATTAAACAATATCAATAAACTCAATTCTATCAATGTTGTTGAATAATATCGCCAACAATATTCTATTCAGCTAGTAGCTGATCAAACAATATTCTATTCAGCTAGTAGCTGATCAAACAATATCAACAAACTCAATTCAATTAATGTTGTTGAATAATTTTACTAACAATATTCTATTCAGCTAAGTAGTAGCTGATCAAACAGTATCAATAAACTCAATTAAATTAATGTTGTTGAATAAGTTTGCCAACAATATTCTATTCAGCTATTAGCTGATCAAACAATATCAATCAGCTCAATTCAATTAATGTAATTGAATCATTCAGGCAACAATTGCTTATTAAGCATCCATAAACTCAAATAAAAATTGCAAACAGCTTTATGTCTGTATCTGTGCATGTATGCCTAGCAAGGTGATAAAAAAAAAGCATTGAATGTCAGATCTATGACAAGGTTTCTATATTGAATGAACCTTTTTGTTACCAAATCCTACTATTCAATGAACATTGTAGGATAATAAAAGCAACAATAATCTGCCGACAAAATATTATCTCCACTATTTCAGATAACAACCACGAGACTACACATACGACAACGGATGGACGAGCGGACGGCAACGTCAGGTGCAGAGCGCGCACCGCCGATCAGAATGGCCGTGTCGCCGCAAAGAATGTCTTTCGGCTACGATAATTATTCAATCTCATTGATAACCAGCTTATATTGATGAACCTGCCATCTCGTGAGATGCTGGCACAATTATTACAAAGGTCAATAGTGCGACAGTGCCATCTATTGACTTTTCTGCTAAAACCACCACTTAAATAGATGGATTGTAATTAAATGTTCCACAACTCGAATAGTAATTTATTAAACAGAAGTCTCTAACTAGAACTATAGTTAAAATTAAGATAAGCTAATGTTTTATGAATATTGGGATTTTAATGATTGCCACACTTGGAATGAGGCTGTCTATGAGACGTCATCGCACAATGTTGTGATGATGGCGGCGAATACGATTTTAATGGTCAATAACTCAATTTATAATCTGAAACTACAACTAAATCAGTTTCTTTATGTAATTATAAACTAAAAAGTCATAAGATCATTTTGTAGAGCAATTCAATAATAGAAAACCCATTGTCTGTTTTAAATCCTAAATCAACCGGAAATGCTTTGTAACATTTTGTTGTAAAGAAATGAACCTATTAACTAGACATTAACGACATTGCATTAATAATGGTATTGTTTTATTGTAAAATAATTAATAGAATCAATTGTGAAGTATTTTAGTAATGATTGTTAGTTTTAACTAATTAGGTCATTAATTACTATACTGGTTTTGTGGTACTTCCGCTGGGGACTACAGACGCATGCGACGAAAAGTTGAGACGCATTATCAAGTTATGTCGCGCTTAGCGAATAATTGCAATTCAAGTAAATGAAAGTGGTTTTTGATGTGATTAATGTTAATAGTGCAAATGATAATTGTAACATGATTTAAAACAGTGTATAAGGAGTTTCTTTGCCTATTCTTCTCCTAAAAGACCAACCATGTATTCGAATGGGCGATTCAAACCGCAAAGTTTATAAGTGCCTGTAAATGGAGCAATGTAAATAAACGTTTGGTGTTTGAGTAAAGTAATGTGTGTGATTTCAACTACCCATTTACCTATCAGCCACGAAAAGGAATCTAAGGCGACGACAATATGGCGGAGCCCATTGATATTTAGGAACAGCGTCCCTCCAGAGGGTTTCCCGCCGCGTCATATATAATTGACTTGAAATAAAATCTATGTAATTAAAATTTATCAATAAAAATAAAAGAAAACAGTTCATTTAAGTATGTGTAAAATTACATTTTAAATTACAAAAATAGAAGTTACATTTTTACTAAATACATAAAATGAATATGAAATAAAATCTATATAATTATATAATTAAAATTTATTAATAAAAAAAAAAGAAAACAGTTCATTAAAATATTATTTGTATAAAATTTAATTTTAAATTACAAAAATGGAAGTTACTTTTTTTATTAAATATGTACATAAAATTTATATGAAAAAAAAAAAATCTGTATAATTAAAATTGTTTCATAATAAAAAGAAACAGTTCATTAAAATATGTGTAAAATTGCATTTTAATTACAAAATGGAAGTTACATCTTTATTAAGTACATAAAATTAATGAAAATTATAATCACTATTAATTTAAATTTATGTAAAATTACATTTTAGTGTTACAAAAATGAATATACATTTTTTTTTTTTTAATATACATATAATAAATAGCAACTGTAGTAAATATATGTTGAATACAAAGAAAGAACAACATTAATAACTTAAAGAGCGTGTATAATGTGTGTATAAGTATATAATGTGTGAGTGTGTGTGCGTGTGAATATGTGTGTGTGTGTGACTGTGTGTGTGTACGTGTGTAGATGTGTGTGTGTGTGTGTGTGTGCATGTGTAGTGTAGTGTAGAAAGGTTTATAGGGTATGTTATGGTTCATACTTAGCTAGATGAGTGGTTGAAGAAATATGGTATAGGAAAGGATGCATTATTTAATTCTTATTACGTTTTTATAACTAGTAGCTCTTCTGTTTCTGTGTAGGTCAATTTTAGAAGCCAGTTTGTCAAAACCAGTTTACATTTAGATTTATTGAATTTAAAAATACCTAATTCTTTATTTAATTTATTGTAGAGTTCAGGTCCTCGAAAAGTATGAAATTTTTGGGCAAAACCTGTTTTGGATTGAAAGGTGCTACATATTGCATAGTGCCTCCTCGTTGTTAATTTATAAGGGTCAAAAGAGGTTTGGTTTGAATGCTGCCTCAGAATAGTTAAAAGGATGTAAATTTGTCTTACCGTCAGGACCTTGGCTTCCTGATACAGTGTGGTTGTCGGGAAGAGTCGTGGTTTTGAGAGGCCAACCTTCAAAATCAACCTTTGGGCTCTCTCTATTTCCAACATTTTCGTTTTCCCGGCACCTCCCCAAGTTGTAACACAATATGACAATATGGATTGGACAAGTGCTAAATATACCATTTTAACTGTTTCACCATTTGCCACGTGTCTAAGCTGTTTAAAAATATAGGTTAGTTTCCGTACCCTTTTACATAAGTTGTGAATGTGTTCATCAAAGGACAATCTTCTATCAATAGTTACACCCAAATAGCGAATACTTTGAGTCGACTGTATAGTTGAGCAAGCGCATTGATTTAAAGGAGAAAATGAACACCGATGAACATATAAGGGAGGTTTGTCTTGAAAAAAGGTTTCTACGCCCCTGATAGCAAAAGGGATATATTTTGTTTTATCTGCATTAAGTGTGAGTGAGTTTGCAGCAAGCCAGTGGCAGACTGTGTTTAGTCCTGATTGAGCGAAGGAATATACCTCCTCCCAAGAATTTCCCGTGAAAGTGAGAGTTGTGTCATCTGCGTAAGATATTATTTTACAGTTTACAAGATTAAGTTGACATAGCTCGTTTATGTAACACAGGAACAAAGTGGGGCCAAGAATACTTCCCTGGGGAACTCCGTACTCGATAGGAAGTTCGTCACTCAAATGGTTTCCAATTCTTACACGCTGTGTACGATCCTATAAATAGCTTGTAATTAATTTCAATTCATTTCCTCTTATTCCCATATTAGTTAATTTTGAAATTAGGGTGGGGATAGAGACTGTGTCAAATGCTTTGGCAAGGTCAAGAAAGATGGTTAAGCATTTTTTGTTTTTATCTATGTTCTTTACCACGAAATCAGAAAATATGTGAACAGCCTCATCAGTGGATTTTCGTGCTCGAAAACCATATTGTGTTTCAGCTAGCATTTTATTAGACTCTAAGAATTTTATTAGTCTATGATTGATAGTACGCTCAAACACTTTTGATAGTGATGAAAGTATAGAGATGGGCCTATAATTATTGACACAGTCTGTATCCCCTGCCTTATATATGGGGATAACGATTGATTGTTTTAGCGCTCTAGGAAATACACCCGCATCAAAGCAACGATTTATGAGATCAGTGATAACAGGTGCCACCAAATCTACAACACCTTGCAGTAGCTTAGATGAGATTGTGTCCCACCCAGGTGAGCATTCACTCTTTAGATTTAAGATTACAGTTTTAACTTCCTTAATATCCACTTTGAGTACGACAAATGAGTTGCTAGGGGAGGTGTCCTTGAATACAGCGGGTTTATTGAAGGGTGGAATATTCGAGGGTATGCGTTGAGCTAGCACCTTTCCAATTGTAGAAAAGAAGCTATTAACATTATTAATAGATGATTGAGGACTTTGATCTGAATGTAGTAGCTCTTCAGCTGATTCATGATTTTTATTAGATCCTGTTATAGTTTTAATGGAGTCCCATAACAGTTTAGAGTTACCCTTAGCCATATTCAGTTGGTTTTGTTCATAATTTTGTTTTAGATTTTTAAGGAGATTGTTGCAATAGTTCCTATAACGTTTATATGTTTTACTCAAGATCTCATTTTCTGGTTCTTTTTTAGCCTTAATATGTAGATTGTCCCTATTTTTAATGCATCTTAGTAGTCCTGGCGTTATCCAGGGTTTTAGGGTAGTTTTATTACGAGGCATCTTAACAATCACCATATGTTGATTTGTTAGATTTGACAACAATTCGATAAACCTATTGGTTGCCAGGTTCAAGTCGTTTTCAACATAAACTTGACTAAAATCTAACTTTGAGCAGTCAGTGATGATCCCGGTCCAGTTCAGCTTCCTGATTTCCCTACTGTTTAAGGGTATTTTTGAGCCCCTGTGCTTGAGACAAAACAAAATAGCATCATGATCAGTTATTGAGGTGTGGAGGTTAAACGTATAGGACTGCAACTTACTCTTAACTAGAACATGATCCAGGCAACTATTTCCTCTTGTAGGCAGGTTATGTGCAGGAAGTAGACCATGGAATGAGGTAATATCTAGATATGACGTGACATCAGAATCAGCATTCAATATATTTATATTAATATCACCCACAATTATTATATTTTGAAATGATTTCAACTGTTCAAGAATGTTATGGAGTGATTGCAGGAAGGTATCCAAATTTCTAAAAGACGGTGACCTGTAAATTGCCACAATAACTATGTTAGTCCCAAATTTAATTAGCAAACAGTTGCACTCACATAGTAGTGGTTCCTCTATTGTGTAATAATGTTCGTTACTGACCATGACTACCACTCCATCATTTTGATTAAACGTTCGGTTCGTCTTATAAGAGTTATATCCATCTACAGTAGGGAGATCAGATACCTGGCGGAGCCAGCACTCAGACAACACTATAACGTCACATTTAAAGCTAATTCTAGACAGAAGTACTGATAGCTCATTGAAATTACAATTGATACTACGTATATTTTGCTGTAAAATTTTTAGGTAGTTGGTAGCTGTTGGTATGTATTTGGAGCAGTGCTCTGGGTTACAACTTAAAGACACAGATGCATTAAATTGATCCAAATTATTTAATAAATTATTTACTGCAGCGAATGTTGTCATAAAAACATATCGTAGGACAATTTAAGAAAGACACATAAAGTTTAATACCATGTTTAGTTCTGAGTATTATTAAGATCATCAAGTATGTTGTACAGAGCTCGGAACTAGTACACATTGGTAAACATGAGCGTAGATTTAACCAAACTGGTGCACAGGGAACATAGCCAGCGCACCTTTCCAATATTTGTTTATCTCCGCGGAACCAAAACATGATTCTATGTAAGAATTTGTGTATGTGTGTGTGTGTGTGTTGTTTGTTTAAATTTGTGTAATTAATAATTTTAACTTTCGAGAATAGGAGAAAAGATGTGGTATGTTTTGTGTGCAGTGTATTGATATAAGTTCGTGAACATATTTTAATAATGACAAACAGTTTAGCCGAAAATACTAACAGTCATATAATATTGTCTAAATCTTCGATATTTTTAATGTAAATGGGTGAGTCACCCTCATTCTTACGTATATATATTTTTCCGAAAGAAATCCAGCATCCCTGAAAACCTCTTCTTTTAGTAAGTTGCCTGGACAAGTAGAATAGCTGTTGTGACTTTACTGTCAGAGAATCAGATACATAAATATTACGGGGGGCTCCTTTAATCTTAATGTCGTTTGTGTTTAATGGCAGCCCTTTTTTTACTTTCTGTGATTTATTGTATTTGATCACCGAACCAATAATTTCTGTCTTTCTAGCAACAGTTGTAAAGTCAACTACAACAGCCTCACTTTTCGATTTTGTTCTGTAAATGTCACGTATTTCCGTTGTGTGAACATTTACGTTTAGTTGAATCGCAGATCCCAATTCCATAACCATACCCATGAGTTGTTGCTTTGTCTCCGGCTCAGTCTTTGGAATATTGCGTATCTCGAGGGTTGAGGCTTTAGAGGATTTTTCATAATATTCCAACTTTTGTTCCAGGAAAGAAATTTGTTTGTTTGATGCTTTGTTTTCTTGTTGGAGGTGCTCAATTTTCGACATTGATTCATCATATTTTGCGGTCACATATTCAACCGACTTCTTTAATTCCGAGTGCAATTCTTTGATAAAAATTAATGACTGATTAAGAAGTTCAAATTTCTGGTTTTGTTGATCTTGAAATGATGTAAACATCATCTTCATTTGTGCCGTGATGTTCTCGAGACATTCCAAATGTTCGTCACCATGTCTTCGTTTATGCCTTCTCGCGACATTTACCTGTCCTTCAACATTGTCAGGAAGATTTAATGCCGAATCCGAAAACGATTGGGTCCTATTTAATTCGACAAAGTTTGGTGGAGTACGCTGTTGTTCCATTTTGGTACTATTATATCCTTAGAAAACCAGAATCAACAATTTAAGGATTCACAAAAAGTGGTGTAGAAATCCAGATTCGAACCACCGCCTCGCTGCGTCACAGTCGATGTATTTCTAACTCGACCAACTGGTAATTAAGTAAGATGTTTGAAATAATGGTACTATAGCTCAGCGACAAACGTCAGTAAGTATTCGTAAGGATCAAAGGTCAGTTCTTTGTTTAGATGGTTGTAACACGCCACATGTTTTTTCCTTTTGAAAAAATGCACTTTTAGTAATAATTTTATTAATATTCACTGGTCTATAGATGTTAGATTAATGTCATATTTATTTAAAGTACGTTTTCACTGTTTTTGTGTAGATTTAAACTTTAGTTGCAGTATTTTGATCCAACTAGACACCGGCTTAGGCACTGTTTAGAAAAGTTAAGTTTATGTCTTTCACTTCACGAATTAGGTTTTGCCCACACTTGTACCGATTCCTTGTTAGTTTATGAGAATGTTTAACCACTTCCACTGTTAAATACTGCCGCTTTGATTTAATTATACAAAAAGATATACGGAGCAAATGATCGCGTGCGCGCCCTCTAGAGGGGAATGATACATCAAACCGATGTCGACCTAAATTCAAAGTAGGTGAAAATGTTCGGATCAGTAAATACAAACATATTTTTGATAAAGGTTACACTCCTAATTGGTCGACAGAAATATTTACTGTGAAAAGGATTAATAATACCATACCAGTAACATATCATATAGAAGATCATAGAAAGCAGCCTATTAGAGGATCTTTCTACGAACAAGAACTTCAAAAAACTAGCTATCCTGGTGTTTATTTGATAGAAAAGGTTCTTAAAAGAAAAGGGAAGAAACTTTACGTGAAATGGTTAGGCTTAAGTAACGAAGAAAATAGTTGGATTGATAAAGATGAAATTGTAGATTAGGATTATGAATATATAACCATGTTTGGAACAAATATTTCATTCATTACACTTTCTACTATGCAAGAGAATGGATGGACTAGTTAATAGTGTAATTAATAATCTGCCATTCGAACTTCATTTACCTGGTTATAACTATTGCGGACCGGGAACAAAACTCGAGAAGCGATTACGGCGAGGTGATCGAGGTGTGAATAAGCTAGACGAAGCTTGTATGCATCACGATATTGCATATGCAAACCATGCAGACTTACCCAATCGTCACAAAGCTGATTTACAACTACTAAATATGGCTAAACAAAGACTTAAATCGAACGATGCTGGGAAAGGTGAAAAACTTAGTTCATGGTTAGTAAGCAAAGTTATGAAAACCAAACTAAAATGTGGTTCTGGTGTTAAAACGTTTAAAAGATTCGTGTCAAAAATAAGAGCGAAAATAAAAAAAACTGAAACCAAAGAACAATAAAACTTTAATTAACGCTGCTTACTTGGCCGCAAAAAAAATATTTCCAAACATTCAGAAAATTCGAGTACCGCGAGTGATTTCCTTACCAAAGACTGGAGGAATTCTACCTTTAATCCCCATTTTTGCGGGTTTATCAGCTTTAGGAACTTTAGCTGGTGGTGCGGCTGGTATTGCAAAAACTGTTAACGATTACAAAGCAGGTCAACAAAATTTGCGAGAAACACAACGACATAATAAGGCGATAGAGTCTTTAAAGTTAGGCCAAGGTTTATACATTAAGCCACATAAAAATGGTAAAGGTTTATTCATAAAATCTTCAAAAAACTGAAAAATAAGCTACCTAATCGTGCTCTAACTAATGTAGACATAAAAAGACACGCACGTGACATCCCTCACTTTCGAGGAGTCTACATGAAGGATCAGTAGCTCTACCATGAGTTGTCATCGAAAACTTAATCGCAAGCGTTGTACTCGCTAGCGTGCTAACGTGGATCAAATAGATTACGATTATGTTTGCACCATGAGATTTACGGAGTCTTACGCAGGCGCTAAGGTAAGCTCGATAGATCGTGTCGTTTAGCTAACTTCACTCCACTCATTAGAATACTTTCGTCTATGCTTCACTACTTATGTTTTGTTTCTTTCTTTCCCACTAATAAGAAGAGAGAACGGCTCTTATGCTCAAAATGTACTGTTATCGCTATGCTAAAAATGGTAACAAACTCAATTTCACAAATAAACCGACTAAATATAAAAGTTGCCGGTTAGTAGACTACTTAAGGTATTTAGTGGTTTTTGAATTTTTGTTCCTTATAATATGTCACTGTCATGTTTACAATTTGTAATTTTGTTCGTTGACGTTGTGTCACAGAGCTGCCTGCTGTGTTGTGTGTTCATTTTAAAAGTTGATTCAAACATTATTTAATACAATGAGGACCAGTGTCTCACAATTTCAAATGTTGGTGGAGTTCATGGAAAGGTATGTTTCAACATTATTTTAAATTTATTGTATGGATTGTTAGTTAAAATAAATAGATTGATAATGTACGTTTCTAATATTGCTGGCTATTATAAATTAATGTGGAAGTTTGTGAGGATGGCTGTATGTTATTCTTTGCTGCAAAAATTAGACAGATTTAGATGACTTACTACACTTTAAAAGCTACAAAATTCCCAAATAGTTGCCCCTCAAAGCAGGTAGATAGGTATGCCAAGCCACTTGAAACTTAGAAAGTGTAAAAAGTCAGCTAAGTTCAAGTGTCTAAAAATGTGAAACCAAAGGCGTGAGGAATCCAACCAATAAACAAAAAATGGTTATGCCTATGATTTGACAAAATTTTTTTTGAAGGCACAACTTGTAAGTATTTAAAATAGAAATAATACAATAATATTTAGTATAGTCTACGTAAAATTTCTAAAACATATCATATCGTAGGTAACAAAATGCATATTTTTCAGGAACGGTGATCTTAGCAAAAAACCGGATGGTCCGCAGGGCAGGTTATACAATATTCAATGTTGGGATCAGTTAACGGAAATGTTAAATGCGGATTCAACTGGCAATACCAAAGTAGTTGAGAAATGGAGAAAGGTGTGTATCAATAAAATGAGTTGTGATATACTTTCACATCATAATTTTATTTTTGTTATGTAGTGAATAGATTCTTTGTTTTTTGTTCACTTTATGCAATTCAATTGGCATTTGCAACCTTGGTGATAGTCTATGCTTGGTGTGCAGGTTTGGAGTGATTTAAAAAATAACACAAAAAAGAAATACGCTCGCATACACAAAGATGCTACTGGAACTGGTGGTGGTCCTGCTAGTAAAACTAAATTAACCCATTTGGAGGAAAGAGTTTTAAATATTGTAGGCTCTCAAGCAGCTACTGGACTACTTGAAATTGATGAAGCTGGCGTGTCTCAGGTTATCTATTTTCTTAAATTTTATATTAATTTACATATTGATCAGTACTATCCCAATCCTAACTAATATTTTAAAATAAATGTGAAACTTCTTCTTACTTCGAACTTTATTTAATAATAAATAAAAAAATTACAGGAGGACATTCAACCAATTTCAGCTTCAATACAAGTGCACTTTGAAGATCCAGAAGCTACAGAAAATAGTAAGTTTTAAGAATTACTCACTCCACATAACCCTTGAGAATAAACATATTAACATAACAGAGCTAGGCAAATGTGTTCCATCCACATATCAACATGTTATTAGGTACCATAGCGATCACATTGCTATGTACTGGAAAAGCTTCAAAATCTGATCTGCAAATGGGAATTTATAAAAATCCTAACAACACTGCCTCGGGAATTGAACCCAAGATCTCATGATTGACAGTCGAATTTGATGTAGTTAGTTTTACTTCCAACAATGATGTAGTTAGTTTTTTTATTGTAAACAATGTTTGGAATGGTATTCTGTTTCATTTCAGCTTTGGCTACGTCGAGTCCACCAGAGATAAGTGCCAGTGCTCAACCGTCCCAGCTACTTCAGGATGTGATAGAACCATCTGAACGAGAGGTGCCCAATACGCCACCTATCCCTGAAGCGCCCCAATTTCCGACTCCTCTGCCTGCAACTCCACGGCGAAGGCGCCGTCCGCATCCAACCATACCCTCGCCTACACGTAGGAGAACTCGCCCTCATACTCAGTCAGAGTTGGCAAGACAGTCGTTTGTCAATTCTGACAATGAATGGCGGGTTTTTCAAAAGAAATGTGAGGAGGAACGTCTTAGATTAAGGGAGCGGGAATTGAACCAACAAGAGCGGTGGTTAGACTTAATGTCTCAATTTCTGGTATTAGGAAATAGAATAGTTGATCATATATATATCAATAATAATAATAATTGAAAGTTAAATTTAAAGTTGAGTAGTTATAATAGTTTTGATTTTTATGTTAACTGTGTATTCATTGTTGTGTTCCTTATTTTATTACATGTTTAGTTATTAAATTTAAAATACTGACTGATTACATGTAAGTTTAGAATAGTTGATCATCATCAGCCTATAATGTTCCCACTGCAGGGACTCAGGCCTCCTCTCTAGGAGAGGGATGGGCTACAATCCACCACGCGTGCCCAGTGCGGGTTGGTAGATGTCACATGACTTCGAATTTTTTGGTTCTAAGGCATGCCGGTTTCCTCACGATGTTTTCCTTCACCGTTTTGAGAGCAGTGGTGATGAAATAAATTACAAAAAATAATGCGCCTGCCTGGGTTCGAACTTACGACCTACTGTTCGTAAGTCGGGGCCGCAACCACTTGGCCACCACTGCTGTACTGTGCTGTTGATCATAAATATATCAATAATACTTAACGTTAAATTTAAAGTTGAGTAGTTAGAATAGTATTGATTTTTATGTTAACTGTATTAATTGTTGTGTTCCTTATTTTATTACATGTTTAGTGATTAAATTTAAAATGCTGACTGATTACATGTAAGTTTAGAATAGTTGATCATCATCAGCCTATAATGTTCCCACTGCAGGGACTCAGGCCTCCTCTAGGAGAGGGATGGGCTACAATCCACCACGCGTGCCGTGTGGGTTGGTAGATGTCAGATGACTTCGAATTTTTTGGTTCTAAGGCATCCCGGTTTCCTCACGATGTTTTCCTTCACAGTTTTGAGAGCAGTGGTAATGAAATAAATTACAAAAAGTAATGCACCTGCACCTGCCTGGGTTCGAACTTACGACCTAATGTTCGTAAGTCGGGGCCGCAACCACTTGGCCACCACTGCTGTACTGTGCTGTTGATCATAAATATATCAATCAATATTTTAAGTTATATTTAAAGTTGAGTAGTTAGAATAGTATTGATTTTTATGTTAACTGTATTCATTGTTGTTTCTTATTTTACTACATGTTTAGTTATTAAATTTACAATGCTGACTGATTACATAGTTTTTATTATAAAAATGTTTTAATTATATTTATAAGAAGTATATTAAGGTTTATTTTATTTAATAGAAGATTAAATAAACGTTTGGGTTAACATAATGAAACACACAAACATAACGTAAAACATCTTGAATTATAATTTAATAATAATAATAATAATAATATTTATTTGCGTAAAACATGGTATACAAAGGTGTTAAGTACAATCTTATATGGAACAAACATGTTTAGCTAGGATAAGACCAAGCATGCAAAAATTTTAAAGTTAGTGAAAAAGGTATAACAAGGTAGGCATCAACAATGAGCTATTAAGAAAATCACATTTTTTTATCTATAAATTCTTTTAAACTATAAAAACAATTTTCAAGTAACCATTTATAAAATTTAGTTTTAAACAATTTTGTATTTAATGATTTAAAATGCCTCGGTATTTTATTATAAATGCGCACACACATTGCCAGGCAGTTCTTATTGTATTTAGCTAGCCTAGGCAAATCATTCAACACTAAATGGCCTGACTGGCCTGTTGGTCTAGTGGTTAGTGACCCTAACTGCTATGCCGGAGGTCGTGGGTTCGATTCCCACCCAGGACAAATGTTTGTGTGATGAGCACGATCATTTGTTCTGTGTCTGGGTGTAATTTATCTATAATATGTATGTATTTAGAAATATATAAGTATGTTTATCAGTTGTCTAGTACCCATAACACAAGCTCTGCTTAGCTTGGGACTAGATGGCGTTGTGTGATAGTTGTGGAATATTATTATTATTATTATTATTATTATTATTAAATTATAAGGATCTCGTCTGTTACGAGGATTTTTATTTTTCATTACAAACATGCATATTTCGTAAATGTAAAGGGACGGTAACGGTAACAAACCAAGCTTCGCAAATATTGGTCGACATGAGTCGTCAGGTTTAAGTCCACAAATTGATCTCATACACTTTTTTTGAGCGATGAATGCTCTTTGGAAGTCAGTGCTATTACCCCACATAACAAGCCCATACCGTAGTACCGATTCGACATATGCGCGGTATGATATTACAGCAGTTTTTATGTTGGTTACATTTTTGACTTGTTTAAGTGCGTATACAAATTTATTGATTTTAGCACTAACATTGTCTATGTGCTCTTTCCAATTAATGTCCTTGTCAACGAATACCCCTAGAAATCTTGTATGCGTTACTTTCTTGAGTTTATTAATATTAAGTTTAATGTCATTTTTATGATTATTAGATTGATTAAATTGAATATAAACAGATTTATCTAAATTAATTTTTAAATTGTTAATGTCAAGCCACTGCAGTAATTTGTCAATTGTGTTATTAATGTCAAGCTCATGATCCAGAATGGTATTATGTTTTTTGTTAGATGTCACTATTATAGATATGTCGTCGGCAAATAATATGCATTTATGATTTGTTATTTTTATGATGTCATTTATGTAAATGAGGAATAATACAGGACCCAGTACGCTTCCTTGTGGAACACCAAATTTATTATGTTTACATTCCGACAAGTAGGATATTAGGTCATTTTTTTCATTTTTTTTATAAATGATGACACGTTGTGTTCTGTTACTTAAATAGGACGATAGCCACTGGAGTACCGGTCCCCTAATTCCAATAGCTTCTAACTTTTGTAGCAATATATCGTGTGACACCAGATCGAACGCTTTAGATAGATCAAAGAAAAGGCCAGTAGTCATATAATTATTATTAATATTTGAAAGTATAGCCTGCATAAGAGAGAAAATAGCCAAGGATGTGGATTTGTTCTTTTGGAATCCGAACTGCTTGTCGCTTATAATTTGAAATTTATTGCAGAAGTTTATTAATCTTTTGTTCATACATTTCTCATAAATTTTCGATAAGATAGGTATTAAAGTTATGGGTCGGTAATTATTGATGTCACATTTTTCTCCCTTCTTGAATAACGGCTTTATTAAGGAAAGTTTCAATTTCTCAGGAAAGGTTCCCTGGGAAAATGACATGTTTATTAAATGAGTAAGAATACCAGTTAGTTCATTACTACAAGCTTTTATGATTTTTGTATTCATTTCATCATAGCCCTCAGAGGAGGTGTTAGACAGAGACATTATTTCCTGTCGTACCTCGTTTACCAGCATTGGTCTGAGGAACATAGTGTTGACACAAGTATTTTTGTATACGTTTTTATGTGCACTTTTTGCCCCTTGTACATGCGCTAAATTAACAAAATGGTCATTGAATTTATTGGCTATTTGAACAGGGTCTGTAATTATATTATCATTTAGTTTTATACATTCTATGTTGTCTTTGAGGTTGTTATTATTTATTTCATTTTTAATGACATTCCATGTGGCTATAAATTTATTGTCATGATTGTTAATATATTTTATATTTGCATTCTTTTTTGAATTATAAATACATTTCTTTAGCAGACTAGAGTAGTTGTTATATTTAATTTTATTATTCACATTTTTATTTTTGTAATACCGATACCGTAGTTTTCTTTTAGTTATGCAACTTTGTCTCAAACCTTTACTTATCCACTTTTGTGAGTCTTTCCTATTGCTATTGACTTTCACTCTTAATTTGGGGAAACAGAGTTCATAAAATAGACACACCAGTTCATGAAAATCATCGAATGCGGAGTTTGTGTCAGTCTTTAAGTAAAGTTCGGACCAAGAAAGATTTTGCAAGCACTCCTTAAATTTTCGGATGTTGTCTATGTTATAGTCTCTTTTATGAATGTAATATATTGTTGATTTCTGTGGTTTCTGTTTAGTTGGGAAGCTTAACATTTGTGCTGTGTCATGATCAGAAAGATGCAGGGGTAGTACAGTGGCAGTTGCATTTTCAATATTGCTCAAGATATGGTCAATACACGTCAACTTGCGAGTAGGAACATTGATGTGGATTTTTAAATTATAATTATTGGACAGGTCTTGCAATCCATTTGTGATATTACCTTGTTTCAGTGTATTTATGTTAAAATCACCGGCTATGACTAAATTCATTTTAGTTTTGTATTTTTTTAACAAGTCATGTAAAAGATTATGCAATTTTATTAAAAACTGATTCGGATCAGATTGCGGTGTTCTGTAAACACATATAACTACTAATTTATTACTTGAAACTTCTAAGCCGCAAGCTTCAAACGTGTTTTGAGTTGCATAGTTTTTCACGAATGTTAACTCTTTATAAGATAAACCTTTTTTAACTAATATACAAGTGCCCCCTCTTCGGGTTTCTCTACAGAAGTTAGCAGCCATTTCATAGTTGAATATTTTCACATAGTTTTCACAGCCTTTTTTTACAAAAGTTTCAGACAGGCATATTACATCTGGGTCATTCCTTCCTTCTTTTAACTCCTGCATAGTAATTTCTAGAAGTTCTTGTTTAGATAATAAGCTGGCGATATTTTGATGGAATATTCTAAAGTTGTGTGTTTTGTTGGGTTGAGATACGAAAAAATGAGTCACGCTTATTTAGCACAGGAAAGTAATACGGTATAGTCCCTATTTGACCCTTCGGATTGTGTTGCAAAGAGGAACCATATTCATATGGCGTTGTGTTTTTAGTACGACTAAAGTAGTAGGGAATTGTCCCTTTTTTGGGTTCATTTGTAGAAACCTTTAACTTAAAACTTGAATTGCTACTCATTCTTTTACGAATTTCACTAGGATTTAAATAGCTATCATTATAATCACAACAGTCTATGAGGTAATTTATGGACTTACAAACCTCAGATAGTTCAGTGGATGTTTGATTAACAAAGTGGCACTTTTTATACATATTACATATGTTTTTTATACAATAATTTAACTTACGGACATTGAGGTACACGTTATTGATGACATTTAATACAATAATATTATTATTTGAGAATTTATTGAAGAAAATCTGCAATTGAGACATCACCAGGTTTGGGTTGTGATCGTTTTCGCCTACGCATATTATCACTTTGTCTTCAGGCGTCAATTTAGTATTTAGGCAGTTTGCTATTATTTCATTGCAAGGCGCATTAGGTTTTGTTTCAGCGGCGAGTCTGTATTTTTCATACTGTGTACCTGCTCTTGAGTGTAAGATGGCTGCTGCAAGCCCAACACACCGCTGAGTACCGAATATAAATATCTTCCTTTGGGGAACCATATTTTGCACGTTTGCGACAGCACATGTCTGAGCGCTAGCTACGTTCACAGTATCCCGCTTCAGTTCTTGACGAATGGCAGGTTCACAGACCTTGCAATTACTTTGCATTAAAACTTCAATACGGTTCGTGAGGGCCGCTATCTCCAGCTGTGCAGCCTCTAATTGCTGCTGTTGGGTTAGAATTTCTTGTTCCAAGGAGGACACATCAACGAAGTTATTGGTTTCGTCATACAAACCGGATGACGGTAAAGGAGAAGGCGCAGAAATTATATTGTGTTGGTTGGCCAGAGATTGTCTCTTTTTCTTAGAGTTTTTACCCGGAGTTGTAAATAAGGATGGCGACTGGCATAAAGTTTTTAATGTTTTATTTTCTGTAGTTAACTTATATATTTGCTTATGTAGCTCGGTGTTCTCTAATAATATATTTCCAAGTTCATTTTCAGTACTTTCGAGTTTTAATGTGAGCTGAGCAATTAACTCTTTCATTTCTGAGGCTAACACTAAGTCAGACACAGTACCGTCAACACTCATTGACAATTTATTTGGAGTATATGATTCAAAAGATGTCTCGCAATCTGTCAGTATATGGGAATCAAGTAAATCAGTAGTATTTTGAACCGAAGATCGACGTTTCAACACTTCCTTAGGACTTGGTAGTTGTTCGGCTGGTGAGGGAGTTTGTAATGAAGTTGGTTTTTTCCTCAAGGTAATATTGGTTGTACAGTCGGTATTAGCGTATTTTTTACTTCTTATGTATACCTTACATCTCCACTTTTTTTTTGCTTCCGCATCTTTGAGGCGATACGTTTGTTCGGGGTAACCATCGCAATCCAACTCATACCTATTATTACAGGCAGAACACAAAGCAGTACTTTTTATGTTTACTAGTTTCTTGCATTTATGGCATGTTACTTGTGCTGCCATCTTGGAATGAGATTTTGAAGTATTCGATGACATGAGGTTTCTCAAGCGCCCGGACTCTTGTTACATAAAATTAATATTTCTTTAAATTCCAAATATGAATTTTAGAATTTACGAAAAGTGATGTTGTCTCCACTGGGGTTTGAACTCGCATCACTTTGTACGAGAAGCAGTGGCCGTATCCTTTACGCCAGTTGTCAACTATGTGATTGAGTGAAATAGACGTTCAGTTGAAGTGGTGAGCTTTGTTTTAAATAATGTCAATCGGTTAGCAGTTCAAAGGTCATTTTCGGAACAAAGGAACCAGGTGATGTGTATTCCAACGGATTGCCTTTGTACAATATTTAAAAATTCACTCACTTGCTTTCACAGAATACTTTGGTTTCTTTTTATGTAATCAATTGCACTACTTTATCAGTGTTTATGTATATTTATATTTCCGAAAACTTCACTGGTTCTGTTGTTATTCCACTAAATGTTTTTGTTTATTTCTTCACGTAAACATGAACTATTCATGTCACTAACACTATATGTCGTGACTTACTTATCACTTGACGATATTTTAAGTTTAAATTATAAAATATATTACTATTACTATTTTTTAAATATTTTTGTTACGGAGCCGATGTTTACCGTGGCAACTGACAGTTGACAGTCAATTTAAGTTTATATTCATCACAGAAAGTCTCCTAGCTAGCTGATCACGTAATGCCCTGCCCATTAGTAATTCATTAGAAGTTTCATTTTCTTGTAATACTTCCATTTGCTCGTAAGCTGTAAAGAAAACAATTTTGAATCAGTTATGGGAGCAATCTTACTTTTAGACTGCAAGATATTATGTTGGTATACAGAATTAATTATTTGAAAACTTTTTAAATACATTTTAGAAATTACCTCCAGTTTGTAGGGAAACCCCATCTGGGTCAGGAATATTATATTTTATAGCAATGTTATGTAAGACACGACATGCTATAATAATTTGTGCGCATTTATCTGGCCTGTAATGCAATGTCCTGTCTTTACTTAAACAACGCCAACGATTTTTTAGCCTGCCAAAAGTATTTTCAATTACGACCCGGGCTGATATATGAGCCTTATTGAAATTATCCTCTTCAGAATTGGGCACTGGATCTGAGTATGGCGTCATCAACCATGGCCTCTGAGGATAACCGGAATCACCTAAAAATAGGAAAATCAAAATTATCACCCACATAAATATTCTATTATACATATAAGTAGGTCATCAACTTACCCAAAAGCCACACAATCTCATTATTCCTATGTAAATTTTGCATGAAATTATTAACATTACTGTTTTGCCAAACAAATGCATCATGGGCTGCTCCTCCAAATTTTGGATTTAAGGACAAAATTCTACAGTCAGAGTCGCATATCTACAATAAAACATATTTTTATGTAAGTACCTAGTAATACTTATTTACAATTATTGATATCAAAATAAATAGATCTAATCTAATAAAATATAATTACCATTTGAACATTCAATGAGTGATAATGTTTTCTGCAGAAATATAGGTGTTCTTCTTCTTTGATTGGAGTAAATATTTTAAAGTGGCTACCATCTACACATCCTATTATCCCAGGGATTTTGTATTTACTGTAAAATCTGAAAAAAAAAGTATGTACCTGGGTTGTAGTTACTTCTAGTAGGTAATTCATTAATTATTACCAGTAATAACTATCTTTAAACATTACCTTTGCTTTATATTATCCCTTTCTTGTTGTGTTTTTGGAAATTTAATATAATTGTTTAAAACTGTAGGATGATTCAGTGCTGCAGTCACTTCTTCTATGTATACACTAATTGCTTCTTGAGACAAATGATTTGCTTCTCCAACAACTCTTTGATAGTCACCATTGGCAAAAAATAACAAAGCACATAAAACCTGAAAGAGAATATTCACACAAAATTAAAATTATTGTGTTTTATTTTGAGATAGCTGCAAACCATACCAACTTACCTACCTTTAGTTGCAATGAAACTCGTTGTGTAGACTTCAAATTCGTAACATTACTCAAAAATATGCACAAATCTTCAAATGACTCTTTAGAGAGTCTGTAAAGTTTAATAAACTTTCTTTCACTTATATTTTCCAATTGGTATCCGACATGAACTCTCATTTTTGCTTGAAATTCACGTTGTTCACGTCGCTGATCTTCAAATTCAGCGGCCACTAACATATTCCATGCTAAATAAGCTCTTGCAGACATTATTTTGACCTTATTCGACTCAAAACCTTAAATAACTTTAATGTGACCATATGTTTCACTCGTCAAAATGCTAGTGAGCTACGTAACTACTAAAGTAAGCGTATTACTCGATTGGTTCAGTGAATTATGTGACTCATGGTACTGTTTCGTATGGTGACAGCTGAAGAACGTTAGTGATTAGCGTATAGATTACGTTAGGTTTATAACCTATCGTAATCTATGGTGCTCATGGTAGAAATTTTAATTCTTTCTGTGACCACTAGGGGCGCTGTACAATATTTCATACAAATAATTTACGGAGACGCTAGCGAGTTTTGGCTGTGTAAACTCATGGTAGAGCTACAGTTACCAAGGACACCGAAACGGATTGAATGTGGTATCGTAAACTTGGACGATTATAAGAACGAAGGTACGCATTGGGTAGCTTATGTTAAAATAAACAAATATTGTGAATATTTTGATAGCTTTGGAGATTTGAAACCTCCAATGGAATTAATGCAGTGCTTTAAAAATTGTGATGTTTTTTATAACTATACTAGATTTCAACAATTTGATACAGTAAACTGTGGACACTTATGTCTAAAATATCTATGGAAATTTTGGAATAAATACGTATAAATTTTATGTATTTCTTTTATTTCAATCATTTTCATCATGTCACTCACCCTATCGATAACTGGAAACTCGTCCGATTTATGTACATATTATCCTAATACATTACAACTTCATGGTCATTATGAATGTGCCTTATTGCATTTCTCAACATTTAATTCAATTCCTAACATTGAAAAAATGAATAATAAATTATATTATGGGTCCAATGAAGTCTGTGAATTACCTGAAGGTACTTATGAATTGCAAGATATCAGCGATTATTTAAAATCGGAAATAAAAGACTGTTCAATAAAAGTACGATGTAATAACAATACTCTAAAAACTTTGATATACTGTACTAATGACATCGATTTTACTAAAGAAGGGACTTTTAGGAAATTATTGGGGTTTAAGAAACAGATCTTGAAAGCAAATAAATGGCATGTGTCAGAGTTACCAGTCAACATTTTACCTACGACCGTGATCAGGATAGAATGTGATATTGTAAGTGGTTCGTACATAAACGGAAATCCCAGTCATATTGTACACGAATTCGCCCTCAACGTGGCCCCAGGATATAGAATTATAGAAATTCCGAAAAACGCCATATACTTTCCAATCAACCAAAACAACATAAGCAGTATACATATCAGGCTATTAGATAATAAACAATCGCTTAATAAACTTACGTGGTGAAGAAGTGCAGCTATATTTACATCTTAGAAAAAATGATTGACTACAATAAATATGTGCATCAACAAATTGGAAATGTCAGTTCTACTAAAGTGATCAAGCAAATAAAAAAATAAAGTTAACACGAGACAATAAGGAATTTCTTAAAACAATCGGTTTGCTATAATGAATATCTTAGAGATTTTATCTGCTCCAACTTACGACAACACTGTTGAGGGAATCGAATTTCATTCTTACAAACCCTACATAACAAGCTTCAACAGGAACGATGAAATCCGCATACCTATTAATCAACAGGATCTGTATATACTACCTTCAGCGAGCACTTTGTATTTGGAAGGAACTATAATCGTTAGCAAAAAAGATTCAAAAGAAAAAGCAAGCAGCGTTTTTTTAACAAATAATTTTCTACTCTACTTGTTTCAAGATATACGTTACGAACTAAATGGAGTAGAAATAGATAAAATAAAAAACGCTGGTGTGACTACTACGATGAAATCATTAGTGTCAATGAATGAGAGTGAGTCAAAGATATCTTATGCATGGGGTTGGAATATCGATGGCACAAAAAATATTAACGGAGGTAGTTTTTCTGCTTCTATACCACTTTGTAATATTCTCGGGTTTGCAGAAGATTTTAAGAAAGTAGTGATAAATAGTAGACATGAATTGATATTGTTACGAAGCAATACAAACCTGAACGCTGTAAAACTGAATACTGGTGAAGTTGTAGATGATGTTCAGATAAATAAAATTGTTTGGCGTGTACCGCACGTTAAAGTGTCAGACAAAGAGAAAATAAGTTTGCTAAAATTGTTAGAGAAAGACCGTCCGCTCCAGATGATTTTTAGAAATTGGGATCTGTACGAATATCCTACTTTACCTAAAACAACGAAACATACTTGGTCTATTAAAACATCATCACAAATAGAGAAGCCTCGATACGTCATTATTGGTTTACAGACAAATAGAAAAAACAATGCAAGCTCTGATATGTCTCTGTTCGATCACTGTCATATTCGTGACGTTAGAGTATACCTCAATAAATTCAAACTACTTCCCATATGAAAATCTAAATGTGAATTTTGCTAATAGCAGAATTGCTTTATTATACGAACAATATACTAGATTTCAACAGTCATATTACGGACGTCGCGCGGAGCCTTTATTAAGCGAAAAACAATTTAAAGACTTGGCACCGCTCTTTGTTATCGACTGCTCCAGGCAAGCAGATAACTTGAAGGCAGGTCCGGTTGTGGATGTAAGAGTGGAAATTGAAACTGATTTGGATATACCCGATCAAACTTCTGCGTACTGTCTTATATTGAATGATTGTATAATTGAGTATAAACCGCTAAGTAATACTGTAAGAAAAATATCATGAATCCGAATACTATCATAGTAGATGTTCAAGGGTTTAAAGATCTATGTAATAATTTTATAATAAAGGAATTAGCTTTTGCTAGTCGCAATTATACGCTGTCGTTTTTAATAAAACCACCATATTTGTTTAGATACTTAACAAGTGATGAAAAAAGACAAGTTAAATGGTTAGAAAGGAACAGAGGCATTTATTGGAATGAAGGTTATATCGACTACAGAGAATTCCAACGTATAATCGTTCCATATCTAGAAAATAAGGAAATCTTTGTGAAAGGTTTTGAGAAAGTGAAATGGATTAAGGATCTTTGTGAGAATTGTAATGTGTCTGACCTCAGTGGAAAAAACTGTCCTAATTTCTCTGTGTTGTATAACAAGTACTGTGATGAAAAAAATAATTTAAATTGTACTAAACATTTAAAGATATGTGCCTTAAAAAATGTTTTGTGTATTAATAAACATTTGAATTTGTAAAAATGTGTATTTTGGGTTTATGTACTTAAATAAAAATCATGAAATCTTAAAAGTATGTTTATTTCATTTGTTTACCTGCTACAATAAAAATATTTAAATTAAAAGAACAACTTTAATTACCTAACCAAAAGTTACAAAAAAATATTAAAAATCACTGTCAATCAAAGATTTTGATATTTTTTTAACTAACGATTCCGTATCGTCCATAACACTATCAATAGCGTCTTTAACGATGTATTGTGCATTTATTATCACGTTCTCACTATCACTATCACTGTCACTGGTATTGTTATTGCAGAGATCGATAACTGATATTTTTATCAGTTTTATCCCACGTTGATGCAGTTTACTCATCACGAAAGATTTTGATGGTTGTTTCTTATGAGAAGGTTTTTCTCGACGTTGTCGTTTGGATTTTTTTTCCTTCGTAAGTTGACTGCAGTGAGGGGGTTCATTGTAAATCATCTCAGATAGTCTTTCGTAAGGATCCTGAGCGTACTGGCTGAATACAATTTCTGAATCACCAATCTGAAATAAAAAATAATAAAAAAATTATTAGCATCATTGTTAGCCTCAAAAAAAAAAACAATGAAAAAAAATATTAGTTTATATTTTACTCACTGACGACATAATTATAACGCACACAGATAGACCAAATATTT
Source organism: Diarsia dahlii (assembly GCA_949775195.1). Taxonomy (NCBI): domain Eukaryota; kingdom Metazoa; phylum Arthropoda; class Insecta; order Lepidoptera; family Noctuidae; genus Diarsia; species Diarsia dahlii. The sequence goes on along the minus strand of OX459192.1, from coordinate 3,017,956 downwards.
CTTATATTGTACAAGTACTCGAGACAGAACCGCCTATAGGTAGCTAATTTAGGTAAATGAAACAAACATTGCGATATTATAAGATAGAGTCTGTTCATCTATGCCTATTTGTTAAACGGCAGCGGTTTTCATTATATCGACAAAACATGTTATATGCGTAATACATTTTTCTGAAATTAAATTTTATCTATGTAATAATAAAAGCGAAAATACCACTGACTTAATCATGAAACAAAGTCTTTTTATTGTTGATTTAAAGCGTGTATGAACTTGATCAAACAACAAATAGCAGGCTTGCATTTATAGTGTCATTGACATGCAGTATATCATATTTCGTTATCGTTTGTAAACTAGTGTCGCCCTGCGACGTTACCTGCGAATTATTGATATGAACCTTGTACAGGTCACTATTAGGTTGTTAGGTACGTAGGGAATTTAGTAAAACAACACAGTTTGGTTTGAACGCGCACGACTTACTCGCCCGGCCGACCAGTAGAGAGTGTGCGGTCCGTGCAACGACTCACTCGACCGCACCCCCACCACTGCCCGCCCCACCAGTAAGGCGTGTCGGTATTTATTGATACACTACATCTACCTTTTACAAAATTGGAAAAATAGCATTATTTCGTATAAGTACTATCCAATACAAAACAGTTTATAACAGAACAATCATCAAATATTTTTAATAATGATCTGTAAAACAATTAACTTATTAATTTTCGTCGCACACATTGTTATCGAAAGTGCCATTATTTCCTGAAGATTTATCATCCTCATTTGTGCAAACTTTCCACTTTGCTTCAACCCTCTCCAAATGTACTTCTAAATGTTATAAGTAACTGTTGTCCACTATCACCATTTACCATTTCGACATCTCTCTTTTATTTATTAATCACTGTATGTGTCGTATCCTTGAATGAGGTGGACAACTTGTTTTCCTTTGTATTTTTAACATATTATACTTTTCCACCAATATCTCTACTAGATTCCTTTGCTCTTCCAATTTTACTAACTTTGTCTCTAGGTCCATCTGTAAGTACCTAGATGTAAGACTATGTAAGAGTATATGTATATGTATCAATATCCACCAATTAATGAACTTTGAGTGTTAGGATGATTACTGGTTATTACTGTGTTCATGAAGTAAAAGCACAAAAGACAAGACTATTCATTTTATTTCTTTTGGTCTTGTCAACTACATCAAACTCGATTCCATTCGCTAGGTCCCTAGTCTTCGTGGAGAAGAATGGACAAGAAACTCCACGGGAACACATTTTAAAGTATTATGCAAAGACAACCTGACATTAAAATCCAGCTACAATAAAAGCCAGCTTATCTCTAAACTGGAGTCCGGAACCAGAGTGCAACCGTTACACGCTTTTACATAATGTTCAGCATCTCTGTTCATTTTGGGCCTAGACTACACTTAGGAACGTAGTCTCATTTTACTCTTATTTATATATATTTTTTTTTAATTGTTTATTAATTAAAGATTAAAACAAAATGTAAACACAAGAACATCACAAAAACCTCAATATGTTTGTCCGGATGTTGAAACACTTATGAACCATCTTAAAACTAACATAACAAATAAACATAGTTAATTTATGGTTCACACATAATTATAACAAATTGTGAGGTAGCACCCAAAATATATACTAAGAAAGATTACAAACATACCCACGGTGTGGGTCGGAATCGGAATTGCGTCGATGCTAATAACTAAGTGAATGATATTTAAACAGGATGATGCATTTTCAGAGAGAGTCAAAGAATTTTTTGTATTTAACTTTATAATTACTATTTGTTATTTCCGATTGAACTTTTGTTGGAATGTCATTAATTAGCGTAGGTATCAAATAAGCGACGGTCCGTTTCCCGTAATAGTTCTTGTATCTCGGTACTACCAGTTTTGATTGGGCTGCCAATCTTGTTGCTATGCTATGGTTGAATTTAATTTGCAGATCTTTGTTGGTGAACTGTTCTATTAGTAACCACTTCCGTATTTTAATGTGTACTGGTAAGATTTTACAATATTTAAAGAAACCCGTTACGTCATCACCATCATAGAGTGTTTTTCTTATTTTATTTGGTATTATTATTTTTAATAAACGAAGTTGTAGGTTGTATATTTTATCTATGTAGGTTTTAAAGGTTCTGCCATAGCTAGTAATTCCATATGAAATTATTGACTCCGCGAGTGCATTATAAAGGTTAAGTAATATTTTAAAAGGAACTTTGTATTTAAGTATTGCAAATTTGGCTAGCATTGCTCGCAGTTTATCACATATGGAGTCAATGTGATAACCCCAGTTAAATCTGTTATCAACGTGTAAACCTAAATATTTGTAGTTGGTGACTTGCTCCAATGGTTCACATTGGCAAACTAGGTTAGAAAATTGCATGTTATGCAAACATTTTCTGGCCTTTCATACCTAAGAAGTGAACAACATAATACATCTTTCGTACTGCTGGACACTGACCCGCAGGAAGTGGATGGCATACTCATGGGTCTCGATTCTGGAAGCTCACCGGGCTGGGATGGTATACCAATTTCATTCTTGAAAATTTCAAGGGACTTCATTGTCCCTTTAATAAGCCAACTTGTTAACCTGTGCTTTAAAACCGGGATTTTTCCAGAAGCTTTTAAGCGATCTATGGTTACACCTGTGCACAAGGGGGGAGACCGGAACGATGTCAATAACTATCGCCCTATATATCGGTTCTATCATGCATCTCGAAAATTTTTGAAAAATTACTGAATAACAGACTGATTAGTTACCTTAATAAGCATAACATTTTATCTCCAGCGCAATATGGGTTCAGAAGGGGTCTATCTACACAAGACGCTATTAAGGCATTAACGGGCGATATAGTTAACAATGTAGATAAAGGTCTAAAGTGCCTCACAGTATTTTTAGACCTAAAAAAGGCATTTGACACCGTTTCTGTCCCCATCCTTCTGCACAGACTTGAAGCAATCGGTATAAGAGGTACAGCTCTCTCTCTTTTTGCTAGTTACCTATCAAATCGAAAACAGCAGGTTAGGGTTGGAAACGTAATAAGTGATGAAAAAACTGTCTGTTTCGGAGTGCCTCAGGGAAGTGTGCTCGCCCCGACGCTGTTTCTGATTTACATAAATGAGTTGTGTAATATCGGGAACAGCGGCGGACGAATTTTTTCATACGCAGATGACACAGCAGTAGTTTTCGCCGGTGACTCTTGGGCTACCGTACGTGACATCGCTGAACGCGGATTAGCGGTAATAGCAAGTTGGTTAAACGCTAATCTTTTAACCCTCAACGTATCGAAGACTAACTTCATCTGTTTTACTCCGAACCAGAGGACACAGCCTGGTGCTGATTTTGGGATCGCGATCCATGAGTGTACCAACTCTCTTTATTCATGCAACTGTAAAAGCATACAGCAAGCTAGTTTTACGAAATACCTTGGTATAACAGTTGACCAAAGACTGTCTTGGCACACCCACATCGAAAATACCATGGCCAGGGTCAGAAAGCTCATATGGATTTTTAAAACGTTGCGACATGTGATGCCGTCGCTGCTACTAAACAAAATTTATACTGCTCTTGCACAATCGGTCATCACATATTGTATACCAAACTGGGGAGGGGCCACTAAGACAAAGTTTCTGGACCTAGAAAGGGCTCAAAGGTCTCTCATCAAAGTCATGTACTTCAAACCCTTTCGATATTCTACAGACAACCTCTACAGGGTCAGTAATCTGCTTACTGTTAGGAAATTATATGTACTGAATATTACCATCGATCTGCACAAGTCCCTCACATTTTATTCATCAAATCTCGACAAAAGACGTAAAGATATTGTGGCTCACTCCTCTCGGATCCGTACGGTTTTTGCTAGGCGTCAATATAACACACAATCTACTTACATTTACAATAAATTGAACCTGGTATTGAATATTTATCCCATGTTGCGGTATAATTGTAAAAATAATCTAACAGAGTGGTTAAAATCACAAACGTATGATGGAATCGAACTTCTATTAACCAGAATATGTTAAAGAACAACCTGTGCCCAATACTAACGTACATCAATCATGCAATCAGTAATACACATACACATACTCACACCGATACACATCACATATTCACCTCCCCACCCAACACACACTTACACACACACAAACACTACACATACTTGAACATGTTAAAATAATATTGTACCTATAGTCCTAGTTTGTAAATTTTTCTTTTCTTTTTAAGTATGTCTCAACAATGTAGAGAGAAAGTAATCCATGGGAAGTTGCGAGGTAACCCCATCACAAGTATGTTTATAACTTATCGGGGCTTGCCTCAATTTTGTGCTGTAAAACAATTGTAAGAGAATCAATAAAAACTTTTTATTATTTTTATTATTATTTTTTATTATTGGTGAGTGTGTGCAATTATTTTAACTGGCTTGTCAGAGTTGAGTAAGTGATTGGAACGAACATGAATAACCTTAGTTTTACCAGCATTAAGCACCAGTCCAGCATCATGAGACCATTTACATAAACTATTAAAATCATTTTGAATTGCTTGCTCAGCCTTAGATAAGTCTTTATCAGCTGCTACGAGACAGGTGTCGTCCGCATATTGATAGACTGAGCAGTTGTTTATAACATTCTCCATGTCATTGACGTAAGCCAAATAGTGCAGAGGTCCCATAACTGAGCCTTGTGCTGTTCCCGTAGCTACTACAGCTACGTCACTAAATTCATTGCTGACCTTTACACGGCAAGTTCTATTATTTAGGTAATCTTTACACCAGTTTAATATTGGGCCCCGAACCCCTGTATTGTCAAGCTTGTTTATAAGCGTATCATGCCTAAGAGTATCGAATGCTTTACTAAAATCAACGAATAACAGGATAATATGTTTTTTATCATTTAGGTGATGATTTATTTCGTCAGTGAATTTAGAAAGCAGAATTGATGTTGATTTATTAGGTTGAAAGCCATACTGAGAATCCGATAAGACATCGTTCTTAATGTAAAAATTCTGAATTTGCTGACACACGTATTTTTCGACTACCTTATCTATGACTGGTAATATTGTTATGGGCCTGTAGCTGTCATAGTTACTATGAGATCCATTTTTATAAATTGGTCGCACAATACCTGATTTTAATTCTTCAGGATATTTTCCAACTTGTATACTAGTGCTTATTAGCTTAACTATGACCTTAGCTATCTTATCACTTACAACTTTCACGTCTATACATCGAATGCTATCCGCACCAGCTGACTTATTAACGTTGAGATTTTTTATAATAGTTAAAATATTACGAGCAGTAGGTTTTTTAAATAATATATATTTACATACTTAAATTTTATTTTATTTTACCTTTTTCATAATGTTTTATGTGATTTGTAAAATTTTTATTCTATCTCTAATTGAAAATGTAATTGATTTAATTTATTTTGCAATTTAATTTATTCGTAATTTGATCTATTTTTAATTTAATTTATTCGCAATTTACTTTATTTGCAGTTAAACATTTTGTAATTTGATTTATTTGTAATTTAATTTATCTTTAATTTAATTCATTTGTATTTACTTATTTGAATTGTTTATACTCATTTAATTTTGTTCATTTAATTATAATTATTATGTCTTATGAGAAATGTCCGACGGAGGGTTAGCCTGGTGATCTGTAATACAGGTTCTACCTAAAACAGACACCAGTCTCTATGTAGATATTTGACATTGTATGATTATTGTGTATAAATGAGAAAAAATAAATTTATTATTATTATTTCCATGACTACTATCATATGCTCGAGTGACCTTCATGAGCAGCTGCTAAAATATTTGACCTCGCTTTATAATCCTATTTTATTTTCGCGCAACAGTAAATTGTCCTTAAACAAAGATAAGTGATGAACTGATGACCGAGAAACCAATTCGATGAACTCTAATGCACATTTTGCATCATTTAGTAGAACATTGTTATCTTTTCACATTTGCTATTTGTACCTTCCTAATGGTAAATCTGCTTTTTAAACAGGTACCAATGGAGGGATCCAGTCAGATGGGCTATTCACTGGGAATATATAATGTCAAACTCAACAAACTCTTGGTCTTTTTTATTTTTATTAATTTTATACTCTAACGCTGTCCCGTTAAGGTATACTCTTCGATAAAGCTGAGCAACTGGTTGAATTAATTTATCTATAAGAATATGAATTTGATCATCTTTAAATTTAGGGAACACACCATAGACTGCATTGGCACTTGGCGGTGTCTTTCCCTAGCAAATTTCTAGTCCCATTTTTACAATATAAAATTTGGCTTTGGCTCTACAAAAACTGTTACCAATTGTTTAGAGTCAATAGACCCTAGAACGGTTAAGGTATTAAGACTAACGTAGGCCATAAATCTCCTTTTTTTTTAGATATTCCTTGATTTTCAACAAGGACACCATTGCCTTTGAGAATGACGATACATCTCAATTCCAATACAGTGCCTTAGTCTTACACTGTTTTGAAATATTCAAAAATCCCACACTTGAGACAATTCCTATCTCGGGCTGGACAATTTTAGTATCAGTTGAATGACTGCCACCACAACGCACACATGAATTTACTTTTAAGCTCAGATGTCCAAGTCTGACCAGAAACTTGTAACACACTTTATTATTTGATGAGCCTCAACAAGTGACGCTTATAAACACGACTTTGTTTAGGGGGCAAATATTCATCGAGCTTGTTGATAGCAACAGTAAATACATAATTGTTACCACTAGTAGTTTCTACCAGTCATCATCTGCCTAGCCTTTTCCCAACTATGTTGGGGTCGGCTTCCAGTCTAACCGGATGCAGCTGAATACCAGTAGTTTACATAGAACGACTGCTTATTTGATCTCCACAAGACAGCTAATACTAGGTAATACGGTGCCCTCCGGTAAGACTGGTTGTCAGACTTTCAGGTCACTGACCACCCGTAACGACTGCCAAAGATCTAAATGGCAGCCGGAACCAACAGCTTAACGTGCTTTCCGAGGCACGGAGGAAACGACATGTAATGGGCGATCAACCCATCCACAGACCAATCAAGGCAAGCGTGGCTTAACCTAAAGATCGACCTGAGTGGCAGATATTATTAAGCCACAAGGTCCTCTTAGTAGTTTCTACATGTGCACCAGGAATATTATATTTCTGGAAGGGTTAACCGACCCATGAGTAAGAGTAAAGCTTTATTGCCCTAAGGCCACCTGAGTGTGGTAACTTGGTAGCCGTCAGGTCTGACTCTGGTGCACGTTTTTTCCCAACGTAAACCAACTGAAACTAGGTCACCGACACAGTCCAACGACTGTTGAGGTCGTATGTGCGACATACTTGTGGTCTACCTGGATGGAAGGGGTAATTTCCTTCTTTAGGTACCGTTTCGAGTTAATCGAAATAACTCTTGATCTTATTGTATTTTATCCCAGTATTTATACAAGCTTTAGGTACCGTTTGATAACAAACTACCTCTGACGATGTAACTTTCGTCTTTAGGTACCGTTTCAAATTAATAGAACTAACTCTTTAGGTATCGTTCCAAATTAATAGAACTACTTCTTTAGGTACCGTTCCAAATTAATGGAACTACCTCTTTAGGTACCTTTCCAAATTAGTAAAACTACCTTTTAATTTTATTGTATTTCATCCAATCCATTTGGACTGTTATTTATACAAGATCATTGAGGTACCGTTCCAAATTACTGAAACTACCTTTTAATTTTAGGTATTGTATTTCATCCCAATCCATTTGGACTGTTATTTATACAAGACCATGTAGGTACTGTTCCAAATTAATGAAACTACCTTTTAATTTTAGGTAGGTATTGTATTTCATCTCAATCCATTCGGACTGTTATTTATACAAGACCATGTAGGTGCTGTTCCAAATTAATGAATCCAGACCATTTAGGAACCGTTCCAAATTAATGAAACTACCTTTTAATTTTATTGTATTTCATCCCAATCCATTTGGACTGATTTTGGTACTGTTCCAAATTAATGAATCCAGACCATTTAGGTACCGTTCCAAATTAATGAAACTACCTCTTGATCTGATTGTATTTCATCCCAGTCCATTTGGACCGAAATTTATACCTACGAGATCTTTAGGTACCGTCTGCATAAGCAAACTACCTCTAACGACAATGTTAACTTTGATTATTGACAGATTAAAAGTGTTAATTTGGATAAACAGCATGTCTATCACTGGTATCCAAGATTACTCAAGAACGCAAATATAATTGTCAACCATAAAGAGCCTCACCGCATAATAATAATCATGGTCTAACTTCGTTACAATCGTAATTAAATAACAACCGCCTTCAATTTGAACCCAAAATATCGTTATAATGTGCAAAATGCATAACTTAGTATTACTAACAACCATTGATATAAAAACTAAAGATACGGTCGTCCGAACATTTTGCTCGATGCGATCCCCATACAGAGAAACACTAACGCCATCCATAAGAACTAATCAGGCTGCTCGTAAACGTAACCTTGTATAAGCGGCGTGGCGTGGAATTATCGAGGTATAAAGAAATTAAATAAAGCTTTCATTAAAATGTTAATAAAAAAAAAAAAATTTTTCATTTTCATTTTCTTTTAAACTTCGGTTTAGTCAAGACCTATTTGGGACCAAGTTCAAGGCGTCATTTTATCATGCGGTCCGCCCAGTCCTTACGCAGTAATATATAAGTCAATGCTAACAACACTCCAATTTGTTTCTGCCAATAATCAAAGCATTCGTCATTGACGTTTGTTGTATTAGTACACGAATGTTTATAGGTACCAATCAATGTAACTAAATCAGTTCCGTTTTGAAGTAACGACTACGTTCAACATATTAATAGCAGTCTACAAACATTATAATCTTTTTTTTTTTTTTCAAGGACTGCCTTAATGCAATTTAAGGTTAAATTTAAAACTAAATAATTATTTATAAAACATGAATAAACATTGAAACTGATTTGCTACCGATTTACCTCTTGGTTACTTTATTAACACTCAGTGTTATTTAAATTCGGCACGTACCTTATTTATTTTGTATCCTGGCAGGGTCGCCACTTGTACAGGTCACTATTAGGTTGTTAGGTACGTAGGGAATTTAGTAAAACAACACAGTTTGGTTTGAACGCGCACGACTTACTCGCCCGGCCGACCAGTAGAGAGTGTGCGGTCCGTGCAACGACTCACTCGACCGCACCCCCACCACTGCCCGCCCCACCAGTAAGGCGTGTCGGTATTTATTGATACACTACAAACCTAATTCGCTTATAATTTTAATGGGTAGCAATAATTAAACGATGAATTCATAAATAAAACAATGAAAATTAATAACTTCATTTAATAAACATTAATTACATTTATGTACTTATAATCTACAGTTACAGAATAGTTACTATACATAATTATATTATACTAGGATATCATTAACAAATACAATTGTTGGGTGCAATGTTTTTATGGTTATTTATTCTAGTTAGTATGCACTAAAATTCTCGTACATAATTATAATTAAGACGAAGAATTACATATACATTTTTTAATTAACCTATGCTGTCCTACTGCTAGTTACAAAAAACAATAATTATCATTATTGTGAATATTTAAACACGCCTTTTTGTTTTTTATGAACTTAGGTAAATCTATAAAATAAGATCCCCCAAGTGGCTGATACTTATTTACATTGACTTCTAAATGTAAATTATTTAAGAATGTCCATCCACTGTCTCTCTCTTCAAATTCATCAATTTTTTTTAACAACGACGTGACAACCGTTTCATAAATAGTATTAAAATCATAATTAAAATGTATGACAAAATTTTTGGTGGCAAAAGATTTGATTTCTTGTAAACCATTTTTAAACAATAGAAATAAAGAAAAAAGTTCAAAATTAATTTTTATTGCATTGTGTTTTTTAAGTGAATCATCGATTAAAGATTTAACCTGTTCGCGAATATTACCAAAAAAGAATTCGGGAAAATTATTTGCTTCATTTTTAGATGCAATAACTCGATAACTAATAATACGTCCTTTAAACGACGATCGCAAGATTTCAACGTTTTCGAGAATAGGCATGGTACTGTTATTTTTGTGTTTATTAGTTCGTAAGTGACTGGTCCAGCAACGGCTATCTAAATAAATATCGCAAACCGAGCAATGAGGCATTTTGCTAAAATTATAGATGTATAAACATAAAAGTACTATAGTTAAACTGATAAAAAAATCGTTATGAAAATAATTGAAAGGTTAAAAATCTGTAGGTTTTGCCAAAATTTCAAATGTTACCTAATTAATATCTTGAACGAAAACACAATTTGTATGCCTAATCTAACAATATACAAATAACCACAAAGAGTACAAAAAAATGGAACTTGGGTTCTTTATATTTTCAACCTTTCAATTAGTACAAAGCAATAAAAAGTGTACCATATATACCATTAATTAATGTACTACATGCATCTTGTATTTGTATCCAATTTCCAGCACAACTCCATGTTCTGTATTTTCAGCTTTGCACGTATGAAATGCAAATATTCTACTGTGATCCCAGTAGAAAAAAATAACCGACAGTCGATCAGATGCTCCCTGAAAATAACATACAAAAATATTTAATTAAGTATGTTGGTACCTCCTACTATTTATCTCCCATAGGAGAAAGTAAACGTTAGTATCATATTTACCTTTTAATTTTCTAATTATTTACGTTTATTTCCTAGCCAAACTTCTTAACGTCATGCGGTGAAAAATCTTGATTTATTTGGAAACAGCTTCGCGAGATTCCAAGGTTTTTAAAATCAAATTTCTGAAAATTAAAAAATATATATATATAAGTGCTATAAAACGTTATATTACTACATTACCTCTGTTTATCACGCATTAAAAAATGTAAGTAGGTACTTTTGTTTGGGAGCGTCAGAAACCCCTTTTAACAATATAATAACTACTCAGGATTTTTACTGAGGATAAAAATGAGAACACGTACTGCCGATTTGGAGGCAAGTTTTATTCTGAATTCAAAGCGGCGACAGGCTCATGCGGTGGGCGTAGACCGCTGAGTTTGCAAGATAGACATTACGTACTTAATCTAGAGCAGACGGGCGAGGTGTATCCATAACTCCTCCGACCCTAAGAGCGAAATTATCGGAAGGTTCGATTTGAGAGTCATTCCGATAATTTTGCCAGAACAATAAACATTTCGGCGATTTTAGCCAAGTTATATAAACTAAAAACGTAAGAAAACTAAAAATAACTAAACCTAAGGTGACATATCCTAAATTTTCACTGAAGTTAAAGTCTTTCCTTTTTTTCAAAACACTTTCGATCACTTCACTATGTTTTAACGAAAAGGCCATATATTTCACTTCGTCTAAACCGATTCCTTCCATATTAACTGCACTTGATTTGGAGGGAGTTGCATTCACGTGCAACTGAGGTAGTGTGACAATGGGGATCTTCTCTACAACTTCCAACTCAACTGAAATACGACGGTGAATATGAATTCCATAGATTTGCAGGTCACAAGGCTCGTCTAATGTCACCAGGTAAGTGCCGAATACAAGTTGGTTACTGATCTCTTCGCCGCATCGCTTAGTCAGTGTTGTTCTTAATCTACTATAAAGGAGCCAGCTGGCTGCGTTGACTTGCTGGACCCTGACTTTCTCGATTTGGATTTCTCGTTGTTTACAGGGAGTATGGTCATCTTCAAATTTCATCAACTGTTCTGCACAGGTAAGTTCATAGTATAAGGCTTGATTGTCTTCAGTGCATAAAAACTGATCTCCAGCAGAGAGTGGTCGACATGGTTTTATTAGCGGTAAGTATTTCATTCCTTTCGCCAGAAGGTAAGGATATTTGGGAATAATAGCCAAGGTTCTATTTTCGGATTCATGGAAGATTGGTAAGGAATACATCTTAAAATAGTTATATGATGAGTTATCCGTAAGTGGAATTTCCATTATAAATGTTATCTGATTATCTTTAATAAATGACTTTACACAAATGGTCTCCTCTATTTTCAATAAATTTGTTTCTAGTGGAGGATACACTAAGTTTCCAGAGTAAGAAATCAGTTCTAAATGATACAATAATTCCGTAGAGTTCACAATTGATTGATGTAACACAGATAGTTTACTTAACGCTAATGCTGTTTCAATTTCACTTAGCCTAACAAAGATAGTACGAAAACTACTCGTGAATACAGAAAATAATCCCGTCAGGTAAGTTAAAAAAATCCAATTGTTTTGCTTAGCAGATAAATCTTTCAGAAGCAGTTCAATTTTTGTCAGGCGATTATGAAAATATATATTGTTCTGATTTATTGTTTCAGTTACATTAATGAAACTATCAAACATCTTGGAGACAATTGTTAATTTTTTGGAAACAATTATTTGATTATGATTTAATTTAGAAATAAGTTCTTCGTACCTAACGGCGTCATCGTGATCCAGGTTACCAGTTATTAATTTTATAATAGAACCCAATGGATTTATAAGGCCTCTTTTAGGACGTTTCTGCGGAACTAGTTGTCGATATTTTTCTATAGTTATATCGCGTATAAACTCTGTATGTATTTTCATACTTGTGAATTCTTGAGTATATGATGCATTCCAATCGATAATTTTACACATTTGTTGGTAGTTACTGGATATGTAACTTAAATCATTATAAATCTTATCTAAACTAATGAGCTTAACTATAGTCCAGTGATCCGTTTGAATGTGTGCCAGACCTTCTTTTACCGGGAATATACCTGGGTTTCCTTCAAGATTTTGCAGATGAAGGGCCAGCGAGGGCACCACTACCGACAGGATGCCACACCACCTGCGGAGGGCGTTTTACATTTTTAATAGGGGTTTTAGTGATTCTTTCTCCTATTTGAATTGGTAAGATATTTCTTTCAGCCTGACCCATAACTTTTGCTTTTACGTATCTTGGTTTGTCTTTACTTTTACGCTTGTTCACGTCTTTCGAAAAAATAATCTCGCCTTCATTAAACTCAATTTCGACTTCATCACCCTTTCTTACCCTGCGTTTTTCTTTGATTGCTACCATTCTATCTGTCAAATGTGTGTACATGACTCTGATTCGTTTTGCATGATCCTTGACCATTTTTTGAAAATAGTGCTTTTCTAACTCTATACTAAACGGGTTATTTGTATCGGTATGTCCGAAAACAACTTCGAATGGAGTGAGTTCGGTAACAGAGTGAATGGAATGATTATATGCCATAACTGAGTACGTCATTACTGATGCCGCATCGGTACATCGTTTTTCGTACTTCGCCAATCTGTATATTTCAATTATAGTAGAGTGAAATCGTTCTATCAAACCCATTGAATTGGGGTTATTGGGTGTGCCAATGTGAAGTTCAACCTTATGTAAGTTTAAAAATTCCTTCATCAACTCGTTATTGAACTCAGAACCTGGGTCGGAACTTATTCTTTTAGGAACGCCGTAATATGAAAAATACTTCATTAGAGCACGGACAACTTCTGGGGTAGATTTGTTCTGAATTTCGATAGCCTGACCTAGTTTACTAAAGGCATCTATAAGGGTTAGATAAGTTTTACCTTCAATACTAAATAGATCTATAAATAATTCCTGAAACGGAGCATTCTGTGTTTGTGTCAGCTGTAGGATAGGTTTAATAGGCTTTCTATCATATTTCATTTTCTGGCATGCCTCGCAAGTATTTATAACTGCCGCTACTGTCTCCTGCATTCTATCCCAATAATAATTCCTATGAAGCCTAACTAATGTCTCTTTGATGCCGCGATGGCATGTGTGTCCTTCATGATGCTTAGCTATTAAAGCTCTCTGTTCTCCTTCATCTTCTACATAAATTACTCGTTCTGTGCATTCATAAAAATTGATCAAATCTTTCCTAAAAAGCTGAATTATTATATTACCGAATAATTTGCGATGTTCATTTTCTTCAAAAAAAATGAAGTACTTAAATTTTGGTTTAATGTATTGTTTCAAAAATTCTTTTATCAATTCTGGATTATCTATTGGTAAGAAAACTTCTAATACTTTCTGTTTGGCACGCGAGAGATCCTTCACTTGCATTTCATTTTTGAGCCATGAGAACACTAAAATTTGATTTGGTTTGGTGTCTATTGCTTCGTGTAAAATTGGTATTCCAGTGGACTCGTTTAAAGCTGAATGAATTGTATCCGATTTACTATTTCCTAACGGAACAGGGTGTTTATTAATTATTTCGTCGGGAAACTCTATAGAACTAGCAGTCGCTGTTCTACTTGTGTCAGATATTGTTATAGTTGATGAATTGCTGCGTTGTCTTTTCTTTTTAACCGTGTACCTTTCTGTAGCTACTCGATCTAGGTATTTTGTCCCTTCTTCATCAACGTTAACTGCTAGTGATTCGTTATCATCGTCAGAGTCTAAAGCATTAATTTTAATTCTAGAAAAGGCATCGGCATTAGTATTTTGTTTGCCATTTTTGTAAATCAATTCAAAGTCATAGTCTTGCAAACGGAGTCCCCAACGTGTAAGTTTACTACTTGGATCTTTCAGAGATCGGAGCCATACTAAAGGACGGTGGTCCGTGTATATGTAAAACTTTCGACCATATAAGTATGGTCTGAAATGTTTTACTGCCCAAATTATAGCAAGCAATTCCCGCTCGATTGTACTATAACGTGATTCGGAGTCGCTAAGAGTGCGACTAGCGTAAGCAATAGGTTTGTCACTTCCAATTTGTCCTTGTGACAAAACTGCGCCCAGAGCTATGTTTGACGCATCAGTCGTAAGAATGAAGGGCTTGTCATAGTCGGGGTATTGTAAAAGAGGGGCGTGTGTCAAAAGTTCTTTACATTTGTTAAATGCGTCAATGTATTTCTGGTCGATTATAATTTTGTTTCGTTTTTTCAAACAAGTTGTCAATGGTTGTGTAATTTTTGCAAAGTCCTTGATGAAACGTCGGTAGTATCCTACTAGTCCAAGAAAACTTTTAATCTCAGTCGTGGTTTTTGGTTGGGGATAGTTAAGTACAGCCGTAATTTTGTCGTCATTAGGTTTTAGTCCTTCTTTGGTAATTGTGTGTCCTAGGTAAAGTACTTCTTTGCGTAGAAACTCTGATTTATCTAGTTGAATTTTCATATTAGTGGCCCTGATTCTGTCAAAAACAGTCCGTAAATTCTGTATCATATTGTCAAGGCTATTTCCATAAACTATAATGTCATCTAAGTATACCATACAGTGTAGTCCTTGCAATCCACGTAACACGTTATCCATTGTTCTTTGGAATGTAGCTGGCGCGGTTTTTAAACCAAACGGCATTCTGAGGAACTCAAAATGACCGTTTTGAGTAGAAAAAGCTGTCTTCTGCCTGTCCCTTTCGTCTAACTCTATCTGATGATATCCACTGGCTAAATCAAGCATAGTATAATAAGTGCTCTTTCCTAACTTGTCAAAGAGGTCATGAATGTTTGGTAGGGGGTATCTGTCATCAATAGTAATTTCGTTAAGTCGTCTAAAGTCTATAACCATCCTATATTTAATTTCACCAGATGCGTCCATCTTCTTAGGCACCAGGTGGACAGGAGCATTCCAAGGAGAATGGGACTCTTGTATTACATTGTCTTTTATTAATTGGTCAACTTGTCTGTTAATTTCGTTCTGAACAAACGGAGCCTGTCTATACGGTTTCACATATATAGGATCTTCATTTTTAGTCCTTATGTGATGTTTTACCGAATTAGTGAATGTCAAGGGGATTTGGTCACAGTAAAATATGTCCTTGAACTCCTCGCAAAGTCTATAAATCTTTTCATGTTCTTCCTCGTTGGTATGGTCTAGTCTGAGTTTCGTCAAATTGTCTTCAAGTAACTTGTCTATCTCTATGTCAGTATTGTTTTTAGTAAAATTTATATTGCATTCATTATTCTCATATTTGGTCACTGTAAAGGGTTGTTTGATATTTAATCGTTTTGGACTTGTGGCGACTAGCGACATCTATCGCAACACCTGCTTACTAACAACGATCGACAGAAATCCTACATCGCGCTATCAACATTATCCGCGATATAAGCCTGTATAGGAGCGCCACGACTTCCCAACTGTCGGGCAGTTAGCCCGCCGGACACAACACCCGTCCGGTCGGAGGATCCTCCCTTTTCAATGGGGGATGAGGAGCTTTACACCCTGTTCCTCCTATCCCCAAACTGGTGACCCCGAGCATGAACGTCAGCGCAGCCTTCGTACAAGCACTTCATACGTCGTCATCACTTCCCCTTCGCCTTCGAGCAGCGAGTCATACCGTCAGCCAGCAGCCACGGCTTCATGGGGTATCCTGACCACTGGTATGCAGCGGAAGCGCATTCCTGGTCATCACCCCTAGCCTCATCAGCGAACTTGGCACAGCACACTGCACTTCGGCCGGTCAGCAAGCAGAGACGTCCTTCTCTCCTGGTCGACGCAGCAGCCAGCCACTACGCAGCACAGCACACTCCGACTCACTGGAGCATACGCAGCATCACCCCGACTCACTGGGGCATCTACGGCAAGCACTGCATCACTCCGACTCACTGGAGCTAATATGCAGCATCACCCCGACTCACTGGGGCATCACCGCAGACAGATGCGACGTGTTGCGATAGATGTCGCTAGTCGCCACAGACTATCTGAAGTATTTTGGATGACTGTGTATGCGTATCCATTTACGCAATTTACTATAGCACTAGGCATACGCAGACCATTCTCAAATTCTTGAAAATCAAGAATAGCTTCGCTTGAATATTGATTGACAGGTAACTTAACTCGCTGTTCTGTTCGTGACGGTATATCAATAATATAATTTAAGTTATTATTAATTATTGGAATACAAGTAGTGTCAGTTGTTAATACTTGGTTTTTTAAATCAATTACTGCGTTTAATTGTAGTAAAAGGTCATTTCCAATAAGTCCGTCATATCGTGCGTCAACGTCATACAAATAAAATTTATGCCAAGTGTTAGTTACAAAGGAAGGTAACGGAGGAATTTCCATTACTTCATCGTGTCTACTCGAAGCATGGGTGCTTACCACTTGAAAATGTTCTTTTCTAATAAAATTACGGAAAAATTCATAAGCCTTTCGAGGACTAATGAATGATCTCATGCTACCAGTGTCAATCATCATTCTTGCGTCTATTTCTTCTAAGTAAATGTAGGGAAGTTTTAAATTTGGATCGCAATTTAGTTCTAAGACTTCTTGTCGTTCAACGAGGCTTTTTCCTGAAAACCCGCTGGACTGGCCTGTTGGTCTAGTGGTTAGTGACCCTAACTGCTATGCCGGAGGTCGTGGGTTCGATTCCCACCCAGGACAAATGTTTGTGTGATGAGCACGATCATTTGTTCTGTGTCTGGGTGTAATTTATCTATAATATGTATGTATTTAGAAATATATAAGTATGTTTATCAGTTGTCTAGTACCCATAACACAAGCTCTGCTTAGCTTGGGACTAGATGGCGTTGTGTGATAGTTGTGGAATATTATTATTATTATTATTATTATTATTATTATTACTGTCATTTGTTGGTTCTAATTTTTCATCAGGTACTTTAGAATCGTTCACGCAACCTTCGTAACCATAATAATAGTTAATGTCGTTTGAGTAGTCATAGTCATTTGTTAGATTATAATAGTACGAGTAAAATTCGTCATAATATGGATCGTTTTCATATACGTAATCGTTCATAGTGAGCTCATTTAAATTAAAGCCGTGTTGCTGCTTAGGTTGGGCTGTTCTCATGGATACGTCACTGTCTTGATTTTGGGGTTTTAATATCTGGGGAAGATTTGATGCTGTCTGTTGCGGTGGTTTGTAGCCGAACTGTAGGGGTGGTCTATAACCAAACGGTTGAGGTGGCCTATAGCCAAACGGTTGAGGTGGCCTATAGCCAAACGGTTGAGGTGGCCTATAGCCAAACGTTTGAGGTGGCTTATGGCCAAACGGTTGAGGTGGCCTATAGCCAAACGGTTGTGGTGGTCTATAACCAAACTGTTGAACTGGCCTATAACCAAACGGTTGCAAACCCGCTTGGGGACGATACTCGAATACTGGCTTAAATGATTGACCTTGACCAGTTTGAGGTATCTTAATTTGTGTAGGCTGAGAAGGTACGGTAGGTTTGTTCGCGTCTGGTTGGGTTACCGATGACCTTGAAGTTGATCCCAAAATTTGACTATTACCATGAATGCGGTTACGCATATTATATTGATCTAAGAAATTGACTTCTTCAAGTACGATACTCAAAGCTGCTTCTAAGGTTGTAGGCGATTTAAGCCTAACGATACGCACCATATTTTCAGGAAGGTTGTACAAAAATACATTTAGAGCCGTATTGTTGTAAATAATTGCCTTAGCACGTCTTAATTCCATATCATCAATTGTATTCACCTTCGACATTAATAACGAGCGAACATTTTGGATTCTATTACAAAAGTCTAAAAAGTTTTCACCGGACTTAATTTTTAACGATTCTAATTCAATATTAATACACGCTTCACTACGTGGGTCTCCAAAATGTTGAATCAGCAATTCTTTGAATGCCGACCATGTAACAATATCTTCACGTTCCGATAAGAGCGCAGCTGCGTCCTCTTTCAATCTACTTGTTAAAACATTAAAAACATAAAGATCTTGTTCCACACTGCCCTTATATCGATCAACTACGTACTGACATTTTCTCAAATAAAGGTTTAACTGTCTTTTGTCACCGTTAAATAGTGGGATTAAGTTTACAATTTCGTTTGGTATTGGTGCAACTGCGACTATTGTGGGCGTGGGCGTCGTCATGACTATAGAGTAATGAATTGATCAGAGGTAGCAGCTCGCTTTAAAACAATTTTATTAAAATTCGCACACACACATAAAATACAATAAACACACAATTAAAGCACCATTATAATCGGGAATACTGGATACATTTAGAAAATAAAATTTATAAAACTTGTAATGAAGAATTTGTAAAAATAGTTTTTTCTTAAAAATAATTTAGATTACTACTTTTCATACAATTAATAGTTAATACAATTTATTTAATTCAATAAAAATTTCAAGACTTAGAACATTATAATTAAAATGTGAACTCTCTAACATTAACACTACTCTA
Organism: Diarsia dahlii; assembly: GCA_949775195.1. Lineage (NCBI taxonomy): Eukaryota > Metazoa > Arthropoda > Insecta > Lepidoptera > Noctuidae > Diarsia > Diarsia dahlii. The sequence continues at coordinate 2,998,804 of OX459192.1, read as the reverse complement.
TGTTTTATGTTCTGTGAATTGAACAGAGATAAGACCATATAATTTGATACAGAGTTATCAACTAGACTAAACACTGTTATAATGAGCAAGATTTGATCTCGAAAATAACATTTAAAACTTATGAAAAATAAAGGAGGAATAGGGGAACATAGGATTGGCGAAAAGGTTTACTCACCAACCACCCGCGACTCCCATACTCGAAGGTTTCTGCACTCACGAAAAGAATATTTATTTGGTTCGAGGATTTCCTCTGCTTTCGCAGGTTTACGCCTGGTCGAATTTGGACGACGGGAAAATGCGAAACTAGGTACGGCAAGGAGGAAATCGTACCGGCTGCGCCACTTTTGTTTGGGAGCGTCAGAAACCCCTTTTAACAATATAATAACTACTCAGGATTTTTACTGAGGATAAAAATGAGAACACGTACTGACGATTTGGAGGCAAGTTTTATTCTGAATTCAAAGCGGCGACAGGCTCATGCGGTGGGCGTAGACCGCTGAGTTTGCAAGATAGACATTACGTACTTAATCTAGAGCAGACGGGCGAGGTGTATCCATAACTAGGTATACCTTTTATTTTCCTCAAATTATTGATAATGATTTCGCTTTGCGTATCGGTAGTGCAGACCAAACTCCAAAACAGGTTTTTCAACACAAATCGATGTACTTATATAACGCATCCTGAAAGAAATATACATATAATTTAATTAAGTAAATACTTCAAATGTTTTAAACGTTTATCAAGTTAACACACGTGATAAATTGTAATTTAGTTACCTTTATTTTCCTAAATTATTAACGTCATTTATTTTCTATTAATAAATCACTCAACCATCCGCACCGTTGCTTATGATAATGAAAGCCTATGTTTTAGAATATTTGGCTTTTAAGCGAAACAATTTTAATAGGTAGGTACATAACTAATTATGTACCTACCTATTAAACTATAAAAAAATGTCTTACGACTAATCGTATGAGCTTGTTATTAACAATAATCATACATCGTCTTTTGAACAGGTTTCAAACTCCGTCTTTAAAGTATTGAAAATGTTGTTCTTAAAACTAATTTAATCATAACAGGATGTTAATACGATATTTCTCCAATAAAGCAGTAAAATATTTCATCATAATATATGATCAAACGAGCTTCAAAGTGAAGTTCGATCATTATTATATGAGTCGCTTCATTCGAAGATATTTTTAACCATGTAGTCCCCTTCCCTTGCGCTAAGCAACTACGCACGTCTTTTTAGATTTATTTTACCCTATTTTTTTTTTTTTTTTACTGACAACACTCACTTACAACTGACCGATACAACGAGGTAGGGTACCTCGTTGTACTCGATCCTTGAACTCGCATAGATCTGCACTATCGTTACTGTTGGGCAACAACATTGGTTCTGATGAATGCATCAAGCGTTTGCTAAAAGGAGCCTATAAACTTAAACCTAGCTGGCCAAAATATACACACACGTGGGACCCGCAGATAGTTCTTAATCTTGTTTCAAAATGGTACCCGAATCGAGATTTAGACCTAAGTCAATTAACTAAAAAATTAGTTATATTACTAGCTTTATGTACAGCACAGCGAGTACAGACTCTTTCTTTAATAAAACTAGAGAATGTAAATATCTCATCAAACGGAGTAAAAATAGCAATAACAGACATAATTAAGACTTCAGCCCCAGGAAGAGAACAACCTGTACTGTTTCTTCCCTACTTTGTAGAAAACAAAAATATTTGCCCTGCTACTGTACTCACAGATTACATTTATATAACAAAAAATGTAAGAGATAAAAATGTAAACAACTTAATACTAACAATTAAAAAACCTAATAAACCAGCCACAGCCCAAACAATAAGTCGATGGATAAAATTGGTGTTATCAGAAAGCGGTGTGGACACATCAATATTCAGTGCAAACAGTACACGACACGCCTCAACTTCTTCTGCAAGCTCAGCTGGTGTGTGCATTGACACAATACGCAGAACTGCGGGATGGACCAGTCGTTCTCAATCATTTGCCAAATTTTATAACCTTAATATAATTAATGAAGCCGAATTTGCAGAATCAGTATTTCTACATTTGTAACTAGCTGTAAGGAATTGATTGTATATCGAACACAAATCATAACATAGAAGATTACCATTTATTTTTGTATGTGATTAAAAAGTAAATTTATAATCATTTAAAAAATCCTTGTAATTTATTTAAATGAACCTGCAAATCTCATTATCTCTTAACATCTACATGGTTAAAAATATCTGAAGAATGAAGCGACGAAATATAATATATGATCAAACGAGCTTCAAAGTGAAGTTCGATCATTATTATATGAGTCGCTTCATTCGAAGATATAACTTCCCAACCCACCCTAAAGGAACGAGGTAGGGTACCTCGTTGTATCGGTCAGTTGTAACCGTCATTGTTTTAGAGATGAATAAGTTGTCATGATTGCAAATCTCTCCAGGGTTCCTTTAGGGTGGGTTGGGAAGTTATATCTTCGAATGAAGCGACTCATATAATAATGATCGAACTTCACTTTGAAGCTCGTTTGATCATATATTATATTTCGTCGCTTCATTCTTCAGATATTTTTAACCATGTAGATGTTAAGAGATAATGAGATTTGCAGGTTCATTTAAATAAATTACAAGGATTTTTTAAATGATTATAAATTTACTTTTTAATCACATACAAAAATAAATGGTAATCTTCTATGTTATGATTTGTGTTCGATATACAATCAATTCCTTACAGCTAGTTACAAATGTAGAAATACTGATTCTGCAAATTCGGCTTCATTAATTATATTAAGGTTATAAAATTTGGCAAATGATTGAGAACGACTGGTCCATCCCGCAGTTCTGCGTATTGTGTCAATGCACACACCAGCTGAGCTTGCAGAAGAAGTTGAGGCGTGTCGTGTACTGTGTGCACTGAATATTGATGTGTCCACACCGCTTTCTGATAACACCAATTTTATCCATCGACTTATTGTTTGGGCTGTGGCTGGTTTATTAGGTTTTTTAATTGTTAGTATTAAGTTGTTTACATTTTTATCTCTTACATTTTTTGTTATATAAATGTAATCTGTGAGTACAGTAGCAGGGCAAATATTTTTGTTTTCTACAAAGTAGGGAAGAAACAGTACAGGTTGTTCTCTTCCTGGGGCTGAAGTCTTAATTATGTCTGTTATTGCTATTTTTACTCCGTTTGATGAGATATTTACATTCTCTAGTTTTATTAAAGAAAGAGTCTGTACTCGCTGTGCTGTACATAAAGCTAGTAATATAACTAATTTTTTAGTTAATTGACTTAGGTCTAAATCTCGATTCGGGTACCATTTTGAAACAAGATTAAGAACTATCTGCGGGTCCCACGTGTGTGTATATTTTGGCCAGCTAGGTTTAAGTTTATAGGCTCCTTTTAGCAAACGCTTGATGCATTCATCAGAACCAATGTTGTTGCCCAACAGTAACGATAGTGCAGATCTATGCGAGTTCAAGGATCCGTACGAGGCACCTTTGTTAAACTCAGTTGTGAGAAAAGAGATGACCTTTGCTACTGTACTCTCAAATGTATCAGATTTATTATCTTTGCAGAATTGTACCAAAGTTTGTATGAGACGCTATATTGTTTTTTGGTATTATCAGAAAGTGATGCTAACATAAGGTCTATTGCTTCGACGGGGATGTTACGTCGGAGGAAGGCTGCCCGGAGAGTATCGCTGCAGCCAGTGTAAGCTGACTGTGTAGTGGGTGCAGGTGATCCCTGAAAGATGATACGAGCAAGTCTTTACTGGGCTCAAAAATATTATTTGTGAACAGATTAGCTCTTTAACAATAGGAAACCACGGCTGTGATGGCCACCATGGGAATACTAGTATACCACACGCCTCATCGTTTATTATCTTATAAACGCTTTTAAGTATTAATGAGAATGGGGGAAAGGCGTAGAAAAAATCCGGTTTCCAATTAATAGTAAATGCATCGACAAAAGACGCGTCTGGATCTGGAAACCAGGATGCGTACATATTACATTTGGCATTAATGCGAGAAGCAAACAAATCAATTACAGGTTGACCTAGTTTACGAATGATAGTTAGGAATGCTTGATCTGATAGGCTCCATTCTATATCTGGATTAATTTTTCTTGATTCAGTATCAGCTTCGATATTTTGTTTAGTGTTAATATAGGATGCAAATATCCATATGTTTCTCTTCTCGCACCATTGCCAAATTTGGAAAGCGAGATCATTTAAGTGCGGGTATTGTACTCCCCCCATTCTGTTTACATAACTCAACGCAGTGTTATTGTCAACTCGTAGCAATATGGAACAGTTTGATCGTTCCTTCGCGAAGGATTTTAGTGCTAAAAAACTAGCTAATAACTCTAAGTAATTTATGTGACATTCTCTTTCGGTATCCTTCCATGATTCACGAGCGCGATTACCATCACAAAATGCTCCCCACCCTGATTTTGAAGCATCGGAAAATATTTCCAACTCAAAATCAGGGGTATCGATGGAGTTTGTACATGTGAATATATTTTGGAACCACCAATTTAAATCATTAATTATGTATCGTTCTAATTTTATTTTCTCATTATAATTATTGCGAAATCTTTTTAATAATAGGTACTTCTGTCGCTCTAGTGTTTTAGTATATAACCACCCGTATTTAACAGCAGGGCACGCTGCTGTGAGAACGCCGATTAGCTGAGCGAGTTCTCTTATGGTACAGGGAGGTAGACCAATAAACTTTTTAACTAGGCGCGCGATATTACGACGTTTGTCGGTAGGTAAGGAAATTGAAAGGTTTGTCGTATTATAAACAAAACCTAAAAATTTGCATTCTGTTGGGGTATTAATGAGCTCTTTTTATAATTTATCACGAAGCCGAGACAAGTCAACACTCGTAAGGTTTCGTTGACGTTTTCGAGGCACTCAGTGTAAGTTTTACCTACACATAATATGTCATCTAAGTATATAACAGATTTATGCCCTTTGTATCTAAGGTAGGTCATTATACCTCCTTCATAATTTTTGTGAAGACTCTAGGGGCAATAGAAAGGCCGTAGGGCAATGCGTTAAATTTGTAAGTTATTGTATCGGATTTATCATTCTCAAATTCAAAACGTAAGTATTTACGAAATGATTTTTTAATTGGAACTAGAAGATAATTATGCTTCTTTAAGGTCTATTGTTGCAAGAAAACCATTTTTTGGAATAAGTTTAGAGGCAGTCCTATGATTTTCCATTTTGAAGTGAGATTGAATGACGAACTGATTAAATGATTTTAGATTTAAGATGAATCTACTGTCGCCGTTTGGCTTTGGTGACAAAAATATGCGAGATATAAATTGCCCTTTTACGGGTTCGCAAACGTCAACCGCCCCTAGATCTATAAGCTTTTTGATAGCGATCGCCATGTCGCATTTTTGCTGTTGAGTCCACAGAGTCTTGGTTGTCGTATGGGGTTGAATTACCCCATCTGTTAGAGGGATATCTACACCTTGACTAACCCAACTGAGAACCGTATTATTATCAGTAAGCTTTGCCCAGCAATTATAGTAAAACTGAATTCTGCCTGCATGTACCTGGGTTAGTGGCGTCGTGTTGGGGCACGTTGCTAGAAGTTGGTCTTCGTCTGGCTGGATGCAGCGGGAGCTCGGTAGTTGGTCCGTTTCTGACCCCCTCGCCCCCCTCCCCTGTTCGAATGGAAGCGAGAAGGTCCCGACCAGTTTCCCTGGTAGCTGGACCTGTTAGCTGCAGGTTGTGCTCTTGAGTTGGAAGTAGAAGGCTGTGATGCGGGCATAGTCTTCTTTATTTGTTCTCCTTGTTTTACAATAGCCTTCGAGGCTTTAATCTTTTCCGAAAGGTCGTTGCCGAACAGTGTGTTGTCGCGTTCGGAACGATCTAGAAATTGTAAAAAGGATTTGTCCATACCGGGAAGTATGAATCTGACTCTAGCTTCGGTACTTTGATGATGCAAGTCAGATAAGATTCGGCACCCGTCAGATATGAACTTTATAGCCTCTACTCTGCTTTCATTATTGACCAACAAGTGTAGGCCTCTATTGACGGCGGTAATGCCCAGTCCAAGTTGTTGTTGGCTAGCAGTCATCTTTTTATCCCTAAATCTACCAGATTCTGGTATGGCTGCGGAGACCTCGAGGTTAAGCGTCGGTGCCTGCAGTAAGTTGCAATTTTCGGGTATGAGATAATTTCTCAAGAGAAGCTCTCTATTTTCTTTTGACATACCCTTTTTTAGCAAAGGTTACCATATTTTTGCGAGATTCTCGTGAATTTTTTCTCCAAATTCCGGTTTCTCGTCCGTGATTTCGCCTAAAGCTGCCAAAATATTTGGATCCAAATCCGGATCAGTGATGGGATTCGTTATTTCGATGTCCACACAGGGTGGATCACTCGTAACTTCTGGCGCGATAATCACGTCGCTGGGTGGTGGTTCTGGTGGTGATGTGTCTGGGTCGGCGTCCAGCACATCATCCATATTCTCGGATCCCATTTCCCTTGAACCTAGAAAGAAAATTCATAGGTTACGATAGGGTAGACGTAACTAACGGCAGGGAATTCGAAATTGTATAAGAACAGTATTACACGCGAGTCCAGTTCATGGAAACCATGTTTGTTCTATTTACAACCATCGTGTTATCATCTCGGATAACCTCCCGGTATGATTAAACCTTCGTGTTGCCATCGCGGACAACCTCCCGGTATTATTGGGTTACTTAGCAAAGTAACGGGTAGATATTTTTCCATCGTGTTACCATCTCGGGCAACCTCCAGGCGTTTATATTTTTAATAATCACTTTAACTGCACCAATAATAAGAAAAAAGTACTCACTTGGGTCTGGTTCCGACTCTGATGACGCGAGGCATCTTATTCGACTACGATAAGCCTTCCTTTCTAATCTCCGTATTTTATTTTTGTAACGTTCGATCTTCTCTTCTGCGTTACGCTTCGGCATACTTGGTACTTAAATACACTTTTAAACTACTACTTATGGAGTTTTGAAGACGTCCGTTCGTTGCTGCGCACGAAAAAGGAATGACGGTTACAACTGACCGATACAACGAGGTAGGGTAGTGAGTGTTGTCAGTAAAAAAAAAAAAAAAAATAGGGTAAAATAAATCTAAAAAGACGTGCGTAGTTGCTTAGCGCAAGGGAAGGGGACTACATGGTTAAAAATATCTGAAGAATGAAGCGACGAAATATAATACTTGTTATTGCACAAATATTTGTTTTTAGGTCAACTAAGTTACATTTGCATCAATCATCTATTTTAGGTAAGGTTGACACGCATTCAACATTATTTGAATGGGTTGGGCGATCGACTGCTGCGCAGCGTGTTGCGGGTTCGATTCCCGCACGGAACAAATATTTGTAAGAACTACAAGTAGTTGTTCTGGGTCTAGGTGTTTGAGTATATGAGTTTAAATGTTTGTAAACGCACCCTACGATACAGGAGAAATTCCTAGAGTGAGGCAAAGTTCTTACAAAAAATTATAATATAATTATGTTGTTATGGTTCCGTGCAACCAAATGTTATCATAGAATGTCATTGCTAAGTCTGTCCATCCTAGTTTCTATAATATGGATAATTATCGAGCTAGTTAATGTTATGGATACTACTATACTACGAATGACAAAAACAAAAAAAAAAAAAAAAAAACGGTTTCAAATTGAAAAAACTCAATAAACTTAGTCGTTATGTTAGACATTGCTTACTAATCAACTCAAGGTTATTACAGAACTATTAGAGCTATTTACAGAACTCACACTTGATCACTTTTTATTTGTTACTAAAGTACTGTATCGTTTTGTCAACCCTATGATATTTCGCGACATCGACATTCGCTGCTATACGAATAACTCCTTAGTCTTTATTTTTTCAACCGGTATTATACGTCCAAGGAAAAAAGATGATTCATACTAACATAGATACCCGAATGTGGTAATTTTTAAAATAGTGAATTATTACGCGTTTCCGATTTTATAAGCTATGTGTTTCGAGAGTTACACTATACAATCTAATTGAAGTCTGCAAGTGTGGAAGTTACCTTCAAGAAGTACTCTACCATCGGTCATAATTAGTGTGAATTGTGAGTTGCTGTCAGTAGCGGTATTGATAGCCATCAAACCAAATCAGTAAATTCTAACTGCAGATTGAAAAAATGTAAGTACCTATAAAATATTCTGAGTGTTTCATACTAGAGGTCTGTGTCCGTGATCCACTTGTTTATTTATAGACTGATTTTAACAAAAACTTTTCATGTCTTTGTTTCAGGTCTGATACTGAGTATGATTATTATCAACCAGCTCCAATCACTGATCATAAAACTAAACCAACCCGCAAGCCATCTACAAAACTCAGTGGGAAACGCAAGTCGGATTCATCATCAACTCATAGAACTCAAACGAGGTAAACAATACCTTGAATTATCAATTTTTCCTGCATTCAGTTAACTAAAACTTGTAACGTATAGGTCTAAACTAAACATAAAGTCTAAAACTTCAGTTTTTTTACTAATTTGTGTGTCATTAATGTGTTTCTCTTATTATTCTATCTATTGTGAACGAAGATAACGTCATATTAACACCAGTTTTATTTTCAGTAAATTGACAAATACTGGTGCCGATATATTCGGTATCAGTCGCAGCCATGAAAGTGACACGGAGCTCGACACGGGTTCATCATGTCTACCATCATTCTTCGTAAACCGTGTGGCCAACGGTTGCGAGCGTCGAACAGCAAGTATAGACGGAGAGTACTACATCGACTGCAAGGTGTACAAGGCTAGCGACGCGCGCCTCACCGACTCCCAAGAGCTGTGGAAGAAGGCGCTCATTCGTGTTAAGCTTCAGAGCAACGTGGATTCTCCTCAATGGAGAAAACTACAAGAGTTCGTTCGATCGGCTGACGTGTTGTTCCCAGAACAACCAACATTTTACGACAAATGACTGTTGTTTCACACACGAGCGCTAATACCGATCACTAAAGTAAACTTGTAATGTTATTGTGTGCAAATAAAAGTATTGAACAATCTGTTGTTTTTATTACTAATGATATTTATTCTGTTTTTTACAACGAAGTGAACGTGCGACATGCAGCGCAGCAGTCTTGTCGCTCAGCCACTGCGCCAACCGTGCTGTCAAATGATTCGCTTCGTCGAGCGACAGTCGTTGGTCGAGTGGAGAGTCGAGCCGATTATCGAATTGGGCGTTCTATACCACTTTCAACAGCGAGGCGTGTCTTGAACTAGCTTGTTCAGTAATATACAAGACAATTGAGCCGATCGTATGTTATTGGGCATTCAGTCACAACGGAGCGTAGGCGAACCTGTTCGACTGCGCGACAGGTGGGACAGAATGCCCAATAACATACTACTGTTGTTATCTCATCACAGACACTTTTGATAAATTCTATATTATCATTATTTTTAATTATACACACTTCATTGATACGTATCTTTTCACAAAAATAGCTCAATTTCTGCACAAATTCGGCTCGCGAGAAATGCGCCTTGAAATCAAGATTAGTGTATAATGTCTTTTTACCCTCTATAAATGCAAAACATTCGAATTCTTCAGTTATCATATCATTATCTCTAAGTCGTTTTAATTTGTTGCCTTCAATCAAACACAATTCTACAGAATCACACGGTTTTCTTAATATATCCACAACTCTTGGTTGATCAGTCCAATTGTTAGTGGATTTATTAAGATCCTTCTTTTCATCGTCATTCTTACTCTTACTTAGGTCATTTAGCTTTTTCTTTTGCGCTCTGGTCATAACAGCCATTACTTGTTCATTCATACCTTTAAGTTCATCAGACGTTATACAAACTCTCGACAAAGCATCTGCCACAACATTGTCTCTTCCTTTCACATAGACTATTTTAAAGTTATATTCTTCTAAAGTTAATCGAAATTTAAGCAATCTACTTGACGGATCTTTCATACCAAAAAGATATATTAATGGTTTGTGATCTGTCATTATGGTGAATTTGTTTCCATACAAGTATGGTCTGAAATACTTAACGGACCACACTATTGCCAAAAGTTCTTTTTGAATAGTTGGATAGTTTCTTTCTGCTTTATTCAAGGGTCTGCTGGCATATGCAACTGGTCTAAGATCTTTATTACATAATACAGAACCAATAGCAGTACCCGAAGCGTCTGTTTGTAAAATAAATTCATGATTTTCGGAAAAATCGGGATACTGTAAAATCGGTGACGATATTAAAGCATTTCTTAAAAATTCAAAAGCGTGTTGACATTCATCAGACCAAATAAATGGTTCATTTTTCCTTCTTAACTTATTCAAAGGTATTGCAATATCCAAAAAAAATCTTATGAATTTACGATAATAGTTGCAGAATGCTACAAACCGTTTTACTTCATCTGCATTTTTGGGAGTAGGATAATTTCGTAATACTTTTGTTTTTTCTGGATCTGGTAATACGCCTTTGTCTGTGACTAAATGTCCTAGATAAAGAATTTCTTTCTTTAAAAATTCACATTTCTGAGGATTTAGTTTTAAATTAACTTTTCTCAATCTCTCCATGACAGTTATTAAATTTTTATTATGGGAAGACAGATTTCTTCCAAATACAATGAGATCGTCCTGATATACTAGACATTTATCGTGAGTTAAACCAGACATCGCTACAGACATCATACGACTAAAAGCATTAGGACTGATCTTTAAACCCATTGGTAAACGTTTCATGCAATATTGACCAGTATTTGTCGTGAAAGCTGTTAATTTACGACTGCTCGGCTCTAAACTTACCTGATAGTAACCTTGGTGAAGGTCAAGATGAGTGAAATATATGGCTCCAGTAAGCGTATCTAAAATTTCATTAATATTTGGTAGAGGAAATTTGTCGTCACAAATAACCTCGTTCAATTTTCTGTAATCTACAACTAAACGACATTTTTTCTCATTACCTTTGCTACTTTTCTTAGGTACTAATAAAATTGGACTGGACCATTCACTATTTGACTCTTCGATTATATCATTTTCTAACATATTATCAACTTGCTTAGTTATTTCTGGTTTTAGTGCCTGTGGTAACCTATACGGCTTGACGTAAACTGGAGTAGAGTTTTGTTTTAAAACTATAGATTGCTTGTAAATATTAGTTGTGTTTAACTTATCTCCCTCTAAATGAAAAACGTCAGAATATTTTGCACAAATTGCTTCAATTGATTGTTTCTCTTCTCCGTCTAAATAATTTAAATTTAATTCAGATAGCAAAGTTTTAACCCTGGTAACGTCAGTATTGGTCTTATTAAATTGACAAATATTATAATCGTCCAAACTTTTCAAATCTGGTGTGAAAGATGGCAAGTTTACATCTTTGTTACTAACATTAAGTATTTTAACTGGAATTCTATTATTAATTACTGTGGTTATTGCGTTTGCTATAAAGACATCCTTCGCTAATTCTTTACTACATACTACAACTTCTCCATTTACATTCTCATTCACAATAATAAAATGAATTGATTCTGAGCGTGCCGGAATTATCATAGAATTTTTCATCCTATCATGTTAATCAACAAAATGTAGATAATGTTGTTTATTACTGTTAAAAAGTGTTAAATTATTTGAAACTAAATCAATATGCGCACTAAATTTTTCTAAAAAGTCTAACCCTATGATTCCGTCAGCTTTTAGTGGTAGCGAATTAAAAACAAGAAAATTATGCTGAAACGTGGCATTGTCGTATTTTAATATTAAATTTACAGAACCTTGAGAGCGTTGCTGACCACATATTCCATTTATTAAAGTGTTATCTCTATTAACAACGATATCTTTTGGTAATACTTCATTTTTAATAATTGACAATGTTGCACCCGTATCAATAAGCCAATAGTATTTCATGTTTTTAATATGAAAAGTAACATATTTTGCATCACCTTGTAATGATAATATAAAATGTTTAGGAACGAAAAAACTGATTCGATGTACCTGCATTGTCGTCTTTATCGCATTGACGAGTGTCAGCTACTTTCTCTACTGGAAATGTGTTTTGACCTCGTCCACGGTTCCTAACATATCTAGAACCTCTATTTCCTCGCTGATTATTGTATGAAGGCCGATAATTTGCTCTAGAATTTCCTCTAGAACCGTGTCCTTGATAGTGGTTATTAAATTGATGACCACGATGGTAATTGTTACCATATTGACTACGGTAAATACCTCTTTGACCTTGAGAACGCCTAATATTGTGTGCCATTCGTCCATTTTTAGAAGCATACAGAATGTTACCTGGTGGTTGGAGAGACGTGCACTCCTTGTCTTTCGCTGCTTGTATGGCATCTTTCAAGCTGCTGAAGCCGCGTGCTGAGATGATGGTGCTCATTTTTGCGCTACGCAGGCCATCTGAAAAACGTTTTATGGCAAAACTTTCATTGATTGGCTTTAAAATCGAAAATATTTCTTCTTTTCCATCTGCCTGGGTAATTGTCAAAAGTAAAAGTTACTCCAGTTTACGTCAAGCCGTATAGGTTACCACAGGCACTAAAACCAGAAATAACTAAGCAAGTTGATAATATGTTAGAAAATGATATAATCGAAGAGTCAAATAGTGAATGGTCCAGTCCAATTTTATTAGTACCTAAGAAAAGTGGCAAAGGTAATGAGAAAAAATGTCGTTTAGTTGTAGATTACAGAAAATTGAACGAGGTTATTTGTGACGACAAATTTCCTCTACCAAATATTAATGAAATTTTAGATACGCTTACTGGAGCCATATATTTCACTCATCTTGACCTTCACCAAGGTTACTATCAGGTAAGTTTAGAGCCGAGCAGTCGTAAATTAACAGCTTTCACGACAAATACTGGTCAATATTGCATGAAACGTTTACCAATGGGTTTAAAGATCAGTCCTAATGCTTTTAGTCGTATGATGTCTGTAGCGATGTCTGGTTTAACTCACGATAAATGTCTAGTATATCAGGACGATCTCATTGTATTTGGAAGAAATCTGTCTTCCCATAATAAAAATTTAATAACTGTCATGGAGAGATTGAGAAAAGTTAATTTAAAACTAAATCCTCAGAAATGTGAATTTTTAAAGAAAGAAATTCTTTATCTAGGACATTTAGTCACAGACAAAGGCGTATTACCAGATCCAGAAAAAACAAAAGTATTACGAAATTATCCTACTCCCAAAAATGCAGATGAAGTAAAACGGTTTGTAGCATTCTGCAACTATTATCGTAAATTCATAAGATTTTTTTTGGATATTGCAATACCTTTGAATAAGTTAAGAAGGAAAAATGAACCATTTATTTGGTCTGATGAATGTCAACACGCTTTTGAATTTTTAAGAAATGCTTTAATATCGTCACCGATTTTACAGTATCCCGATTTTTCCGAAAATCATGAATTTATTTTACAAACAGACGCTTCGGGTACTGCTATTGGTTCTGTATTATGTAATAAAGATCTTAGACCAGTTGCATATGCCAGCAGACCCTTGAATAAAGCAGAAAGAAACTATCCAACTATTCAAAAAGAACTTTTGGCAATAGTGTGGTCCGTTAAGTATTTCAGACCATACTTGTATGGAAACAAATTCACCATAATGACAGATCACAAACCATTAATATATCTTTTTGGTAAAAACGAAAAAATATCGATGTTTGTCTAAATGTCAATGTCACGTCACTCCCGTCAAGTCCCGTCCTTCCTTTTCCTTTTTAGTGCTATGCAATAATATTCTAATATTAACTAACATACAAATGTGTTTTCAAACAATTACACCAATGTTTATTTGATTATGGTACTAACAATACATTTTGGCATTTTATACCTACAATTCTTACCATCTGTCGCCTAACTTAACCTATTGAGTAGTGACCCAAAAACTTATTTTCTTCCTAATTCCCAAGGATTTGAAAAAAAATCTTTCTGATATGATTATGTACCATCACCTGCAATAATGCATGGGCAGTTTAGAAAAAATACCGTGTGAAGCAAGAAATGACGCCACCTGGCGTAAATAAGTACTCGATTAGCAACATTGATTATATTGTTGATGCTACACTAACTGGAGGGCGCTCACGCTGTATAAAATGTTTATGTAGTATCTTTTTTCTGTTTAAACATTCAAATAATTTATAATGAATTATTTCTATTATATAAATTTATTCCTAACTACCTATTAAGTTTGTTTAAATTGAATATTATTATCATTTTATAACAATCTGATTTTAATTATCTATGTTTTAGTTTTTAAACTTGAGGGTAGGTCGAATATGAATTCATAAATAAATTAGTAGGTAGTAGAAATAATTAGATTGAAGATTTATGAGTTATGACTAAGCTCAATTGATTGTTCGATAAGTTTGTTTCGATTACCTCATTCGAGTGTGTTTAGCTCAGTTTTATTTTAATTTGGGTGAATTAACTTATTTCATCAAAATGAGTACTCGTTGTTATGTAGTTTTCGTTACAAGAGCTCAAATAACTGATTTGCAAAATCAAGGCAAAACTTTCGACACTCGAAACTTGTCGACTTATCTTATTGTTAACGTAAGTAGTTTTGATTTCAAATTTTTTATAAGAAAAAAAAAATGTTTTAGTAACGACTATACTACTTAATAAATAATCATTATTGCGTATTATATATTTCTGTTATATTGTTGCAGAGAAAAACAGTTGTTCTATTGGTACGACGATTTGAAAACGAGGGTTCTTTGCAACACCATCAAAGAACTAGTAGACCACGGCGCATAAACACATTACAGCGTCAAATCCTGTTATGGGAGTATGAAGAAAATGGATTCCTGCCGATGACCGACTATGCTGCTATAAATGACTCAAGTGTTGACAATGCCCGTCGTGCTCTTAAAAGTGAAGAGCTGCATTATAGGAGGCATGTTGTGAAACCCTGGCCCACAGAAAACCTTAAAAGGGCAAGATTACAGTTTGATGAGTTGATGATTGGAAGGGTAGCGAGACTACTTAGTATAGTGACCGCTGATGATGATTAATTTGACTGTTGTTCATTTAGATGAGATAAGAGAGCACGCGACACAGAACATTCAAAAGAATGCTAGTTAATGATAAAAATCAATTTGATCAAAATAAAGCTCAGGTTTTTGAGTTAGATGTTAATGTTTGTTTTAATTGAAAATGAGGGAAGGAATCGGACAAAATTAGATTCTAAATTCAAAGGTCATTTTAAGATTATTGATGTGTCCCCGTTTAGGACAGATACTTACTAAAGGCTCTTGACTCCAAGCGAACTTACAAATACCCCCATGATCCTGTGAGGAAGATCCCCGATCACCAAGTTCCTCGAGAATTAGATGTCATAGTTGATGACAGTGGTAGTGAGACCAAATCCGATTAAGAATGGCTTGTAAACTCATACTCGAAACTCTAGACCGCACCTCATGAGTAACATGTGGCGATGGGTCCACAAGGAATCGTTGGTGCGATTTCTGTCTGTGTTGGTGCACAGAGCGCTTTATGTGTTGGTGCACATTTTGCGATAGATCTTGTGAGTCGTTGGTGCGATTCATGTCTGTGTTGGTGCACAGAGCGCTTTATGTGTTGGTGCACATTTTGCGTTAGATCTTGTGAATCGTTGGTGCGATTCATGTCTGTGTTGGTGCACAGAGTCCTTCATGTGTTGTAGCACGTTTTGCGCTAAAGGATGTGAATCGTTGGTGCGATTCATGTCTGTGTTGGTGCACAGAGCGCTTCCTGTGTTGTAACATATGTGGTGGCAGATATGTAAAGAGTAAAGAGTCGTTGGTGCGATTCTGGCCTGTGTTGGTGCACAGATTGCAATGAATGTTTCAGGAGTTGAGTATACGTTGCTTATGAATTATGATAAAGAGTAACAGTATTGTTAGAACTACTTTGTTAACTTGTTGATCGGATCTTTTCCAATGATTGATGTTGTGCAGGAAGCACTGTGTGTAGCCTTAATAACAAGGCATTTTAAATCATGATAGTTGAGAATCAACCCTTGTTTCTACTGGCAGGATAGCCGAGCTAGATTACTCTCTGAGAATTTTGTCCACAGGTACTACACCCGAGGACGGGTGCTAGTCAGGGATGGCCGTGTCGTGGATTGATGGCGCCATGGTGCAACGGACAGCGCCATCTAATAATTCAATTTGGAACTAAATAAATGTTTACCGGAAACGCAAGCGCGCCCTACCGCTTGGACACGATCGTCGGTAGAGGGGATGCAGCGAGGACTGGCGAAAGGACGGAGTGTTCGCTCACTTGAACTCCGACAGTCTAGGCAGACGCTCAGTAATACCAACGCACGTGTTTGTTTCTCGTAAATGTAAAACCGTTAGCCTATTTAAATAAAGAAAGTTATTTGATTTAAATTCTGTTTAGCTCGAGTACCCACAACAGTGCCCACATCTAAGTAAAACTAAGTCGGATCACGAAGAAGACCCGATGTTTCGCATCTCGGCCACCCATGATGCGACATACTTATTATTTATATTAACTGGAGACCAGGTTATTATAACCTATTTCAAGACTTACGTATTTTTAATAACTAAAAAAAGGCAAACACAACATTTTTTTTTTACATTACGTAAGAACCGTTTCGTATGTTTTTGTGCAATTGTATAACCTGTTATCCTACCTATTTAATTCATTTAACTTTTCACTTTTGTGATAAAATAATCCGGTCTCCTGTTTGTCTTTGTTGAGGTTACAAAAGCTTCAATCCTCTTTCCGATTTTGGAAACGAATACTTAAACTATGGCCTCAATAAGAAGTTTTATATAATATAATAATGTTGAACGATAATAAATGTCTGTTTTTTACCCGACTACGGCAAAGCCAAAGGAGGGTTATGATTTTGACTGGCTATGTATGTATGTATGTATGTATGTATGTATGTATGTTTGTATGTATGTATGTGTGTATCTTCATCTGTTCCCTCATAGCTTCTAATCTACTTAACGGAACTCGACATATGAGGTATCGTTAGAACCGTCTTTATTTTCCGCTGAACATAGGCTACGTGACGTGTCACAAAAAGCGATTTGGCGCCCTCTAGCGGACAAAAAGTAAGGCTTAAAAATAAAAATGGAGATAAATACGCCGTGTTTGGTATCATTTGAAAGGGCCTCACTTGTACATTTCCAAAATATTGTTCAAATTTAAAATTACGCCCTCTAGCGGACAAAAAGTTAAAAGTAAAAAAAAAAAATTAACACCAAAATTGTTTAAATAAAAAAAGTAAAAAACTAAAACCCGACTACGCCAAAAAAACGACGCTGAAAAAGTATGAAACAAGATTTTCAGGATAGAACAAAAAGAAAAGCCGTAGTCACACGTTATAGGTACCAACCTAAACACTTTAATACCGTGTGACTACGGCTTTTCTTTTTGTTCTATCCTGAAAATCTTGTTTCATACTTTTTCAGCGTCGTTTTTTTGGCGTAGTCGGGTTTTAGTTTTTTACTTTTTTTTGAATAATAAACTGTAAGAAATAAACCTCTTAAATTTGTGTGATAGTGTCTTTTTTACCCGACTACGGCAAAGCCAAAGGAGGGTTATGATTTTGACTGGCTATGTATGTATGTATGTATGTATGTATGTATGTATGTATGTATGTTTGTATGTATGTATGTATGTATGTTTGTATGTATGTATGTGTGTATCTTCATCTGTTCCCTCATAGCTTCTAATCTACTTATCGGAACTCGACATATGAGGTATCGTTAGAACCGTCTTAATTTTCCGCTGAACATAGGCTAGGTGACGTGTCACAAAAAGCGATTTGGCGCCCTCTAGCGGACAAAAAGTAAGGCTTAAAAAATAAAAATGGAGATAAATACGCCGTGTTTGGTATCATTTGAAAGGGCCTGACTTGTACATTTCCAAAATATTGCTCACATCTAAAATCACGCCCTCTAGCGGACAAAAAGTCAAAAGTAAAAAAAATATTTAACACCAAAATTGTTTAAATAAAAAAAGTA
This sequence comes from Diarsia dahlii, assembly GCA_949775195.1. Classification (NCBI taxonomy): domain Eukaryota; kingdom Metazoa; phylum Arthropoda; class Insecta; order Lepidoptera; family Noctuidae; genus Diarsia; species Diarsia dahlii. Next base: position 2,980,794 of record OX459192.1, on the reverse strand, counting down.
AAAAACTAAAACCCGACTACGACAAAAAAATGACGCTGAAAAAGTATGAAACAAGATTTTCAGGATAGAACAAAAAGAAAAGCCGTAGTCACACGTTATAGGTACCTACAAAACCTAAACACTTTAACACCGTGTGACTACGGCTTTTCTTTTTGTTCTATCCTGAAAATCTTGTTTCATACTTTTTCAGCGTCATTTTTTTGTCGTAGTCGGGTTTTAGTTTTTTACTTTTTTTTGTTTGTCTCCGTTCATCCCTGTTGCTAACTGACTACTAACTCGAATATTATATTTTTGAATGCTATGCGCACTTATTAGCTTAATGAAAACATTCCTTATGGTTTCCTTTGTTTTTTTTTTATCATTTAACTTCTCACTTAATCCAACCTAATATGACGTGTTTCCTAACTTCTTACTTACCTAACCTATTCCCAAGTCAAAGTTCATTTTGACTGGCTATGTATGTATGTATGTATGTATGTATGTATGTATGTTTGTATGTATGTATGTGTGTATCTTCATCTCGTCATAGTCGTAGAATAGTGACGGATCTGACAAATATTAAACTTTCCAGGGCAGCCATTTCAAATAATTATGTTCGTTTTTTTGAGATAACTTTTTTTAATTTTAAATCTATAACTTTGAAAATTGGCATACTAGTGAAAAATAGGGTTTGTTTTAAAATGAATTTAAAATAATAACTTATAATTAAACAGTTTTCCCGAAAAATCACATGCTTCATTTTACGTTGGAGTCAACACAGTCACATAGTATTATCCGACATTGTTCTTCGGAAAGTTCGTGTTCAAAGAGTGACGAATGTGACTTTCCGATCATGTTCTATTGACTTACAGGGTAATATTTTGGCGGATGTGTCTTCCGTCATATTCTACTTTAACCATGAGTAAGTAGGTAGGCAGGTGGTCTGTATGTAAATAGGTAGGTTGCGGTAGGTAGGGTTTCACAAATAAAATACATTATATTTGGTTTAGTTTTTGGACCCTTTTTTAATCAATGTAATAAACATTAAGCATTATTAAGTAATTATCAACAGCATTATTTACTAAGAAGACCAAACCCAAAGGATCCAAACTTATTTGAACCTACCTAATTCATCATTTCAACCAAAAGACGTCCACTGCAGGACATAGGCCTCCCCCAGGTGTCGCCGCATTGACGGGTCCCGTGCGTCTCGCATCCAGTGGGTTCACCAGGTCATCGGTCCCCCTAGTGGAAGGCCTTCCAACGCAAAGTCTTCCGGTTCGCGGTCGCCACTCCAGAACTTTTCGGCCCCATCGGCCATCCGTTCTGTGAGCAATGTGCCCTGCCCATTGACACTTAATTCTGACAATTCTTCGGGCTACGTCGGTAACCTTGGTTCTCATGCCGATGTCCTCATTTCTTACTCCGAGCGAGAGGGCTATCCCTCTCCATTACCCTTTGGGTGACTTTGAGCTTCCTGATGAGGCCCATTGTGAGCGACCACGTTTCGGTCCCGTATGTAATCACTGGCAACACACACTGGTCATAGACTTTCGTCTTGAGACACTAGGGTAAGTTAGACGAGAAGATACCACGCAACTTCCCGAACGCTGCCCAGCCGAGTCGGATTCGACGATTTACCTCTTTCTTGAAATTAGAGCTACCCAACTGGACCGTTTGTCCCAGGTAGACAAATTGTCCACAACTTTGCGTGTAGAGTCTCCGATCTTCATAGGAGTGGGTGTTACATGAACATTCAACATAACATTAGTTTTATCCATGTTCATTTTAAGACCCACTCTTTTTATTTTAAGAAACACCTTCATTCCACATATAGCAATAACATTGATTATCAGCCATAGACACAGCTGCATTGATTGATGGACAGTTGCTATAGTCTGCACAATCGTGAGTGGGACAGCAAAAATCGTTACATACTTCATAACGGGTTTCATGGCACAGGTGTTTGTTCATTGTTTTCAACAACCGGGGTAATCGGTTAAGGTGACAGATCTGATATCAAGGTAGAGGTATTTATAGGGATTAAGAAGGCTACGTTGATATTTAAGAGGGAGACTACACCATGCTGATTTTCTGACGGGAGTAAAGACGGTGAGGATGCATTTTGATACACGGCCATAAAAGGAACTTCTCCAAGAACACAAGTAGGTGATGGTGCGTTCTTTTTCATATTTTTATCTGTAGATTTTATGATTTCTCTTGTTCCGTGTAGGTCTGCGTCATCTGAAAAGACATCCTTATAGAAAGAAAGAAAGAAAAATTGTGATGATGATGTGATGGTGAATGGCATTCCGAAAAGATATGACCATGAATAGATAATTATACTCGTATTATAATTAATTAACGTAATAAATAATTATATATCTTGACTGGTAGTGAACGACACTTACTGTCGCACTCAGAGGTTTAATGATTACTTAGGCCATCACCAAGTAAACGCCTAACGGCCTAAGTAATCATTAACGTTCTCTGAGTACGGCAGTTAGACACGTGATTGTACTTAAACAACTTTCCCAATGATTTTTTACTCTTTCACTTTTATCAAATTAACACAACATCGGAATACATGCACGCGCACACCTTTGTCTTCTCAGCTGTTTGACTCCTGAGAGGACACAAGCGGGCGCATTAAAAATATTCTGAAGATTACAAACTATAAAATTTACTTCTTTTTATTTATGAAGGTAAATTATTAATCAGATTAGATTATATTCTCATAGAAAAATACATCAAATATACACAAATAATGATTGTTTTTCAGTAGAAAAAAGGTGGTAGTGAATTTGGTTCTAAGAACAAAGTCGGATCGTCAAATAAGACCGTTAGTTAAAAAGGTGTGTCCGCAGAATATCGTCGGGTATGATTGCGCGACACTATCATGTCCATAGAAAAATGAAGTATAGTTATATACAACTTGAAACTTGAAATTGTCAAATTTAACACCAACACAACATAATGTTATAGTACTATCACATAACAAATGATTATTTTTATGTAAACTAAGTTTTAAATTGATTCATAACGTTCCGTAGAAAACCGACGGATAGGCAGAACCGACGCTTTTATTGTTAACTTTGCAAAAAAATAATAAATACATGAATTAAAAAATGTAAGTACGTATCACTAACTTACCTGGAGTCCCTGGTACGTAGTCTTCCTCATCAATGCACTCTTGGTGAGATAAATTCGTAATTTGTTCTGTTTTACTTATTGTTCAACAAGTTTTAACATAAGTTTTGATCGTCCAGTTTTCATTGTGGCATAGCTTTTAATACAATACGTAAAAAAATAAACTAAGTAGGCATGAAATAATTAATAAAAAGACTAACAAAGATAAACTAATGTAATTGTTTATGAATAGTCTAATTCAGTGCATCGCGATGAGCGAGTCCGACGAATAATGACGATTGAGCGGATTCGTCGGGCGCGGGAGGGGGTGGTGCGAGATCCCTGCGCGTCGTACAAGGACGAGTATACACAAGCGTCACTTTACTATGAGCGCCTATCAAATCCGTCAGTTTACCGACTGATTAATTTGAAAACTAAAATACATACAATTTTTTCTTTAATGCAGTGATAATAATTAAACAATGTTGTTTTCAAATATGGTAAAAAGTGATTTTCGTATTTTTTTCAAAACCGACATTATTCTACGATCATGACGATCTGTTCCCTCATAGCTTCTAATCTACTTAACGGAACTCGACATATGAGGTATCGTTAGAACCGTCTTTATTTTCCGCTGAACATAGGCTACGTGACGTGTCACAAAAAGCGATTTGGCGCCCTCTAGCGGACAAAAAGTAAGGCTTAAAAATAAAAATGGAGATAAATACGCCGTGTTTGGTATCATTTGAAAGGGCCTCACTTGTACATTTCCAAAATATTGTTCAAATTTAAAATTACGCCCTCTAGCGGACAAAAAGTTAAAAGTAAAAAAAAAAAATTAACACCAAAATTGTTTAAATAAAAAAAGTAAAAAACTAAAACCCGACTACGCCAAAAAAACGACGCTGAAAAAGTATGAAACAAGATTTTCAGGATAGAACAAAAAGAAAAGCCGTAGTCACACGTTATAGGTACCAACCTAAACACTTTAATACCGTGTGACTACGGCTTTTCTTTTTGTTCTATCCTGAAAATCTTGTTTCATACTTTTTCAGCGTCGTTTTTTTGGCGTAGTCGGGTTTTAGTTTTTTTACTTTTTTTTGAATAATAAACTGTAAGAAATAAACCTCTTAAATTTGTGTGATAGTGTCTTTTTTACCCGACTACGGCAAAGCCAAAGGAGGGTTATGATTTTGACTGGCTATGTATGTATGTATGTATGTATGTATGTATGTATGTATGTATGTTTGTATGTATGTATGTATGTATGTTTGTATGTATGTATGTGTGTATCTTCATCTGTTCCCTCATAGCTTCTAATCTACTTATCGGAACTCGACATATGAGGTATCGTTAGAACCGTCTTAATTTTCCGCTGAACATAGGCTAGGTGACGTGTCACAAAAAGCGATTTGGCGCCCTCTAGCGGACAAAAAGTAAGGCTTAAAAAATAAAAATGGAGATAAATACGCCGTGTTTGGTATCATTTGAAAGGGCCTGACTTGTACATTTCCAAAATATTGCTCACATCTAAAATCACGCCCTCTAGCGGACAAAAAGTCAAAATTAAAAAAAATATTTAACACCAAAATTGTTTAAATAAAAAAAGTAAAAAACTAAAACCCGACTACGACAAAAAAATGACGCTGAAAAAGTATGAAACAAGATTTTCAGGATAGAACAAAAAGAAAAGCCGTAGTCACACGTTATAGGTACCTACAAAACCTAAACACTTTAACACCGTGTGACTACGGCTTTTCTTTTTGTTCTATCCTGAAAATCTTGTTTCATACTTTTTCAGCGTCATTTTTTTGTCGTAGTCGGGTTTTAGTTTTTTACTTTTTTTTGTTTGTCTCCGTTCATCCCTGTTGCTAACTGACTACTAACTCGAATATTATATTTTTGAATGCTATGCGCACTTATTAGCTTAATGAAAACATTCCTTATGGTTTCCTTTGTTTTTTTTTTATCATTTAACTTCTCACTTAATCCAACCTAATATGACGTGTTTCCTAACTTCTTACTTACCTAACCTATTCCCAAGTCAAAGTTCATTTTTTTCTATATCTCAACAGAATAGATTACATTTAGTTACGACTAAGTTATAAAAATCTACCTCCTTTTTATTTCACCTACAGGTGACACCGGGTAATCCGGATATTATCATTGCGGAAAGAAGGTTTAATTTCTTATTATTATTTAAGTAGGAATTACAAATTAAATTGCTGTGAGGTAGAAACAGAAATAAAACTTATGCCACCTACAACTGACACTGGGGATTGAAGAGTTTAATATCACAGTTGTGCAGAAACCAAACGCCATCTATTAATTGTTTTCGATTTGATTTCTACCTTCACAGAAAAATAGGCCTTAAGGTATTCATGCTCTTATGTGGGCGACTGTACGTGTTTTATCTAATAAATAACACATAAATGATTACTGTACATATTTGACCCAACGATGTATGGGACCCTGCCGATTTCCTTTCGTTTCCTGATTTCTGAATTTTTGAAAAAAGCCGCCGCTATTCTCAGTGTTGTTAGATAGGGGTCTTTTCCTTATTTTTTGTAAATATTTCCATAGTTTTTCTAGACAATTATTTTAAGTAGGTGTTCTTTCAAGGAAAAAATATTGAAGTTGGGGTAAATTCAGAAATCGGGTATGGCAACCCCGTTTTGTCTATGCCAAAGAGATAAAAATAATGGCAGTGTGCAGGTGTGCAGTGTGTCTAGCTATAGCTATGCCCAAGCTATCTGTCATAATCTGTCTGTTTGTTTGTAGTGTCTGGCTCTGACATTGATTTATTTCGTAAAATCTTTACATATGAATTTTGGATTGTTATAGGACCACATTCACTGTTGATTACCCAACTAGTCTGGCAAGAAGTGTTCACAAGCATACCTCTGTATGAAATACCAGCGCTACTCAGTGATTTCGTGAACCAAGTACCAAGTCCTAGGAATCGCATAACGGTGACTCAAGCTTACTTGAACCAAGGCAATGATAAACTGGAGGAGGCAGTTTGGTCAGTGGGTCGTCTTAGGGGCGGATTTGTTTTACTCACCATGATACTTTCCGATGATTTGAGCAAAATTCGAGCCAAGTATTCGGTAAGTATGAACTGCTGAAACAGTCTGGTCTATTGGTTCCGCAGCACTCATTGTACAACGTCCTGTTTTCGTGCTATTATATCTGAGTTAAGAGATGAAACATGTGTATTTACTGAGGGCAGTCTCTTTTGTTGCCAAACTGTCGTCCAGTGAAGTGAAAGCCCCGCCAATACGCTTTCTCTGGTCGTTGCGTATGATTTTCAATATTGGCTTGATAGGTTGTGCTAGGCAGTTAAACGTACCTATTTTGCTGACACTTGCATATGGTCCGTTGGTCGTCTTCATCGGTCTTGGTCGTGCTTCAAATCGAGAGATGGTCAAGTCCATTTTTTCAGTTTTTGGTAACAAAAATTAAATAATATGTACTGCATGGACTTTTGCATCTTTGTGGAAAAAATATACTTATGTTGTATTTTTACCCGACTACGGCAAAGCCAAAGGAGGGTTATTTATTACCCGACTACGGCAAAGCCAAAGGAGGGTTATTTACCCGACTACGGCAAAGCCAAAGGAGGATTTTGACTGGCTATGTATGTATGTATGTATGTATGTATGTATGTATGTGTGTATCTTCATCTGTTCCCTCATAGCTTCTAATCTACTTAACGGAACTCGACATATGAGGTATCGTTAGAACCGTCTTAATTTTCCGCTGAACATAGGCTACGTGACGTGTCACAAAAAGCGATTAGGCGCCCTCTAGCGGACAAAAAGTAAGGCATAAAAAATAAAAATGGTGATAAATACGCCATGTTTGGTATCATTTGAAAGGGCCTCACTTGTACATTTCCAAAATATTGTTCAAATTTAAAATCACGCCCTCTAGCGGACAAAAAGTAAAGAGTAAAAAAAAATTACACCAAAATTGTTTAAATAAAAAAAAGTAAAAAACTAAAACCCGACTACGACAAAAAAGCCGTAGTCACACGTTATAGGTACCAACCTAAACACTTTAATACCGTGTGACTACGGCTTTTCTTTTTGTTCTATCCTGAAAATCTTGTTTCATACTTTTTCAGCGTCGTTTTTTTGTCGTAGTCGGGTTTTAGTTTTTTACTTTTTTTTTTGAGTTTAGGGAACCCATAATAAAATAGCCCCCTTTTTGATATTATTATTAACGAAATAAAAAATGTGCAAATATGGTATGTTATGCATTACATTAAATAATATTGTTTATACCAAATATGGGACGACATGCAACCGTGGTTAATGGTGTAAAATGGCCTGGGCACAGTGGTAGTTAGAGCAGCTTGCTGCGCTGTAGTTTCCGGGAAATAAAACAATTAAATTGTCGTATCATAGCCTCTTTACATAAATAAAGGAAACAAACTAGTTTATCCTTTTATTATATGATGATAAATACACAATATATGACGAGAAACAACATCAATCAGTGGTTGATTGATGTGGTTTCTCGTCATAAGGGATTTACTGCAATATAACTGGAGCAGCATGATACTTCAGAAAACAATTCCTGGTTTTGTTTGTGCATAAATACATTTTACATATTTTGATACACCAAATGAAAGTTTGTCCGCTACATTCATTCCTCCATCTCTGTCTTGATGCCGTCCAATCTGGAAAATGGTGGAAACCGTCTTCTGCGACCTCTCTTGCAGGCATCTCGATCTTACGCTTGCTTTTTTTCGCTGGTAGTTCATCTCTGTCGATTGCAGGCCTGCCTCGCGTTTTGGGCGTGAAAATCTGTGAAGCTCTTTTGACTAAAACTTCAGCTATTTCCAATTTGAAGTCAAGGAGTGGCATATAGATTTCGTTGTTGCATCTGTACCATAGCAGCCATGAGTTTACGCAGACCAAATCGATCCTAAGGAAGAAAACTCTTAGGTACCATTTTTTTGATCGCACTTTAATCCTGTTGTACCCTGCCTGCAGTAGATCCTCTTCCCTTGTGTGTGCTTGTGAACCAATTATCAAAAAAGATTTTGTAATTTAGATGTGTGGGCAAACTTTCTGTCAGGTAGAAGCATATTTACTGCTGATACCTAAATTTGGATTATTTTCAGGGAAATATCGCTTTATATACAGATCAAAATCGTAAGAAAATCCTGAAAGTCCACTAAGGACATGAATTTTGTAGCCCCATTAATGAGGTTTATTGGGGTTATATTGCTTCAGGCTACTTTTGCGAGTCTTATTACAGTTAAATCTAGCAGGTGATAAAAGATTCTCAAATACTACTTCCTGCTCTTCATTTGAATGCTGTATCTTCCTAAAAAGGAATCCATCAGGTCTACACCACCCATATGCATTTTATATTCCTTGATTAATTTCGTACAAGTGATAGTAATCCTCTTCTTTTCTTTTATAATGAATCATTCGATATTCTCCACGGGGCATGCTCCAACATTATGTTGAAGCTAAGCCGACTTGCTTATTGTCCTTCCAACTTACTGTTGTCATGTCAATGCCTTCAAAATTTGTAAAATACTCTTCATAAGACCCTCTTGGAATTGAACTCTTCATAACATCTTGCTTAGTTGGCAACTTGCAAGTTCTTTCCAGTCGGTTTCACCGACAAACCGACTGGATATACCTTGCTTGGCTAGTGTATAATTATGTTGCAGGCTAAACTCTTAATCAGTCAAAACTACTTTTTTATTAGGTGGTTTCTGTTTTATTTCTCTACTAGCTGACCCGTGCCCACTTCGTTGGGCATAATGTTAATAATCCTTTTTTTCATAGTTAAGGCAGCGTTTGTAAGAAACTGTTCATTCGACCGTTTTTTCTCCGATTCACTTTGCAAAACGGACTACCACGTAAAAGCCTTTTTATTTTTCGGTTTTTTATATAACCTATGACACTCAGCAATAATGTGGCTTTCTATTGGTGAAAGAATTTTTTAAATCGGTTCAGTAGATCCCGAGATTACCCCTTACAATTAAACAAATATACAAACACACAAACTTTACTTCTGTATAATATTAGTATAGAAGTATAGATAAATTATAATAACCTAAATGTCGTTTGGAAACTTATTAGGTTGTTAAGTTTTTTTTTTTTGACCCTTTGGATAACCTTGTACGATAGCTAACATTTATTTCATTAGAATAAACGCGTTTTAACGCAATAAGGGTTTAGACTGAAACCAGTCAAAAGTAGTTTTGACTGAAAAAGAATTTTGCCCGCAACATATAGGTACATCAATGGCAAAGACGTGTAGTAATTGTCGAAATAGACATTATTATTTCTTACCCTGGGTACCACGCTCAGCAAATTCGTAACTGTTTGTCCCACAACTCCCAGGTTTTGATCTTTTGAGGATCCTTTATTAGCTTCTTTCCCAGAGTAGATAATGAATTTATGAGTAAAACCGCCCAAATTGCATAAAACAAATAGTTTGAAACAACATTTGTGAGGTTTGTAGTTGGACATCTGGGGGGCGATTCTACTAATTTGCAACGTTACACGTTCAATTGTGTTATAACAACAGTTCCATTCCGATCGCCGTTCGATAGTTACCTTTAAAGTAATTCTACTATTTTCTTACGCAAACTGAAACCGAATCGCAACTGAATCGTAACGGGAACGTAACAGCGCTTAATCTGTGTTACCAACAAGCCAAATAGTATGTTTAAATAATACCACAGAAAAAAAAGTTGAATCTAAAAATGTTACTAAACACGACTAAGTGTCACAAAAAGTATTTCATAATACAAAAAGATAACTAGACTATACATAAACATTTTTCCTGATTATATAACTGTTACACATACAACTTTCTAAATAATAAAAGCTCAGAAAAACGTTTCGTTTTACGGCCCTAGCTGGCCGAAGCAGTGAAACGAAACGTTTCGGTTATGTCAAAAGTCAAAACTCAAAAGACTCGAAAGTTAATTGTTTCTAATTTATACAAGTAAAAACTTGCATAATTATAATATTATTAGGAATCAGAAGTGAAATACGTGAACAAAATAAACAATGTTTAATATCGTATAAATTACACTTTTACAAAATATCACGACAAACATTTTAAACAATAATCAAATAGAAATAGCACTAGCAAAATGGAATAATCAGTACACGAGCAAAAACATAAACCAAAAATAGCGAAGCACACGCTAATGGTCGGGTAGCAAGTCCTTTCCGAGCGCCGTCCAAGCAAAAAGTGACCGTTGCAACGCCGCTCGCCTCGTTTTATGAACTTCTGTCGGTTGCCGCACGACGACCGTACGTTGACCGGACGGCTACTGGCTGATGGCGTGACTTTGAGCCAACACGGCCTCTCCTGACGCTCTGACGTCCTCGTCAGCTTCCAACAAGGCGGCTGAGTCTTCGCTGTCTCCTTGATTGCGTGTCTCACAACGCCAGTGGGGCGTGCTGGCACCGTGGAGTGCCACGCACAACTGCGCCTGCAGGGCGCGCTGGCACCGTGGAGTGCCACGCACGACTGCGCCTGTAGGGCGCGCTGGCACCGTGGAGTGCCGCACACAACTGCGCCTGTAGGGCGCGCTGGCACCGTGGAGTGCCGCACACAACTGCGCCTGTAGGGCGCGCTGGCACCGTGGAGTGCCACGCACAACTGCGCCTGTTGGGCGCGCTGGCAGCCTGGAGCGACGCGCTTAACACGTCAGTAGCGCGCTGGCAGCCCAGAGCGGCGCGCTGTACACGCCAGTAGCGTGCTGGCAGCCTGGAGCCACGCGCTGTACACGCCAGTAGGGCGCACAGTCGGCCTGCAGCGACGCGCTCGGCCTACAGCGAGGCGCTCGGCCTGCAGCAGCGAGGCGCTCGGCCTGCAGCAAGGCGCTCGGCCTGCAGCAGCGAGGCGCTTGGCCTGCAGCGAGGCGCTCGGCCTGCAGCGAGGCGCTCGGCCTGCAGCGAGGCGCTCGGCCTGCAGCGACGCGCTCAGCAACACCAGTAGGGCGCGCAGTCGCCTTGCAGCGCCGTGCACGTTCATGGCATCACTGTGGCAAAGCCCTGGTAACACTAACTATAACACTGCTAAGGCCAAGCAGCGTTGCGTTGCGTCCAAACACACGCCACACATCCTTGTGTAATGGTTAGGTACTCTGCAAACAAACAAATTTACAATTACAACAGAATTTTGTTCCGCTCGATCACTCCTGACCAAACTTTAGTTCCATTGGGTGGCACCAAATTCGACTCTCATTAATTAAATCAAATGTACTGGAAATTATCGAAAATACAACACTCAACTACCTTGAGTCATCATTATACCATAGTCGTTCACACCAACCTTAAAAATTCTATTGCAACAAAAACTGCTGAAATCATCGAGTAAAACCTTTAACACCAAGGCTCTCTAACCGAGTAGTACAACAAGAGAGTAATCTCATTCATTAGGAACATTCAAGTCGAGAATAAAATTCAAAGAAACATTCACCAAACAAAACTTGTCAGACAAGAATACCAATAGGCACATAGGGATGTATAAGCACATTGTTAGCATATCACACAGACTTCTTCCACAACACTGTAGGCATAGGCTCCAAGTTTGCATACCCCTCAGATGTCGACTTCCACACACACTGTAGGCATAGGCTCCAAGTTTGCATACCCCTCAGATGTCGACTTCCACACACACTGTAGGCATAGGCTCCAAGTTTGCATACCCCTCAGATGTCGACTTCCACACACACTGTAGGCATAGGCTCCAAGTTTGCATACCCCTCAGTGGCTGTTGACATAGACACATTGTTAGCGTATCACACAGACTTTCACACACGCAGCTGAGGCCACGCGCTTGACCAAACCACACGTTCTTATGTAATGGTTACTCCGCAAAGAGACAAATCTACGACAGAATTTTGTTCCACTCGGTCACTCCTGACCAAACATCAATTAGGTCCCACTCTCGTTGATAAAATCAAACGTGGCTAAACTGGAAATTATCGAAAATACAACAATCAACCACCCTGGGTCATGTACCATTGTCGTTTAAATCAATCTTAAAAACATTATTGCGTCAAAAAATTGCCAGGTTCACAAAAATCATCGAGTAAAACTACAGATCTCTAACTGACTAGTAAACAAGTCGATCTCCCGTGTGTATCACCATTTGACTTCACACTACGGTCTTTCCGGACCCTGACCTCAACCAGAGCTAAACGCACAAAATACAACAAACACACCCACTGTCTACTCGAGTTTCCTCAAAAACCTTCAATTTTAATCGGACTACGACTACACAATAATTACTGGTACTGTCTAACACAATACAGCCGATAGAATCTCTTGGCTTGCAACCACAACTTTACTTCATCAAAATTCTTATAAGCATCAACTGATACGTAACTCATTGGCATCCTTCTTAGCCTATCATGTGTATTAGGCAACTTACTTCTTCAATAAAGCAAAACTTATCAGACTTTACAGTGCACCTGTATACGGCCTACGTCTTCACACGAAAACAAGTCAACTGATCATATTGCGTAGGAGTTTGCATTTACGCAGACCATGATTATTTAAGTTTGATTTGCCAACAACTGCACTTTTGGGTTTCAAATATACGGAAAACAAGACTTTTGACTGTATTTTGTTTAGCATCAGCTGATATACCACAAATCACAACGTTGCCCCACACCAGGAATTTCTCCTGTATCGTGGGTACCTTCACAAATATTTTAAACTCACTTACAAGTACCCGACTTTGAAAAAAAACTAACTATGTCATACAGATACTTGTACTCATAACGTCATTATAGCACAGTGACCATATCGATTTCACGCGGACACAATGACCGAAATTCGTGTTTAAAATGAGTCCACGTGCTGTTATTGGTCAACCAATCGTTAAGCGACGTATAGCACCACCATGTAAATAACCACCAATGCGTCCGAGGCATTGCCAATCACCCCAGTGACCTTATAAACACACACATAACATCACGCCTGTAATCCCCGAAGGGTTAGGCAGAGGTACCCAGTATACCCACATTTCGCCAGCTATGTTAAGACATAAGCTTAACCATGTAAATAAGGGTGAGCCCATTGTCACCAACAGGGCACAAATCCAGAAAATAACACTTTGCCCGACCCGGGAATCGAACCCAGAACCTTCATGCTCAGTAGTCGCGCTTGCGACTACTAAACCAACGAAATATTAAAATGGTTCGATCTTACTTGTATCAGGAACGAAAGTAAACCAACAGTCATGTCCGGAGCGTCGCGTCGCCTCAACCGCGAGAGCGGTTACACATGACTTCGCGTCCTCACGCGGCTCCTACGACGATCTCGTTCGCGCTTGGAACGGCGATCGGATCCCGAAACTTGCTACGTACGTGACCTTCCACTCCGCTTATGGTGGCTACAAGATCGCTTAGAACGAGAGGCACTAGTTTTTGAACGCGAAAAACTCGATATATCCATTGCTAACTACTACCCGCTTTTATCTAAAATTAAAAGCCTGAAAACTAGTTTTTAACTTGTGGGCGAAAATATTCTTTATCCCACTTCTGATATTAGGAATCAGAAGTGAAATACGTGAACAAAATAAACAATGTTTAATATCGTTTAGATTACACTTTTACAAAATATCACGACAAACATTTTAAACAATAATCAAATAGAAATAGCACTAGCAAAATGGAATAATCAGTACACGAGCAAAAACATAAACCAAAAATAGCGAAGCACACGCTAATGGTCGGGTAGCAAGTCCTTTCCGAGCGCCGTCCAAGCAAAAAGTGACCGTTGCAACGCCGCTCGCCTCGTTTTATGAACTTCTGTCGGTTGCCGCACGACGACCGTACGTTGACCGGACGGCTACTGGCTGATGGCGTGACTTTGAGCCAACAATATAATAATGTGTGCGAGACTGCGAGTTCATCAAGATGTTGATTTACGGGGAGTATTCGTTTTATATATTACTGATAATTTATTCAATAAATAAAACATCTCACCTTAACCTTATATTATTTTCTATCAAAAGTTTATAGCAAATATTTACGACACACTAGATTAGAGGGTTTTACTCACTTACGTCGCAATTGAAATAGCTACAACAAAAAAATGGTTTAATTATGTGACCACTTGTGGTATGCTGCAGATTGGTGCAGCATACCACAAGTGGTCACATACACAAGTGGCCACATGATGGGTGCCGTCTGTACCAGGATGCTGTACCCAAGAACCGTTTTACTTCCTTTGGGTTAGTTGGAATTGGAAAGTTGGTAATAGCTTCAACCTTCTCTGGGTCTGGGTGTAAACCTTTAGAATTGACTATATAACCCAAGTATTTCAGTTCATCTCTAAAGAACTGACATTTATTCAAGTTTATAGTTAGATTTGCCTCTGTTAGTTTATTTAGGATCTTTAAAAGTAGGGATATGTGATGATCAAAATCAGAGGACACTAGTACTACATCATCAAAGAACGCAAAAACCCTGTTTTCGAATTCTGGGCCGTAAAATAATTTATCGACCAACCTCTGCTGGGTAGCTGGAGCGTTGGTCAACCCAAATGGTGTAGTTTTGAATCTAAAAGTACCACGACTAGGAATGTAGAAAGCAGTTTTATTTTTGTCAGCTTCATTTAGAGGTAACTGCCAGAAACTTTTATATAGGTCAAGACTTGTTAAATATTTAGCATCCTTTAAGTTATCTAGAATTTCAGAAATGTAAGGTAAGTTATAAGCATCTTTTTTAGTTATTGAATTTAATCTTCGACTGTCTAGGCAGAACCTTAATTTACCATCCTTCTTAGGTGTTAGCAGTACTGGTGAAGACCAGGGACTTTCACATGGCTCAACAACATCTAGCTTTAACATTTCATCTAACTCTTCACAAAGAATGCGCTGTTTTTCAGGAGACATCCGGTAGTATCGTTGCCTAATAGGAGGCGAGTCACCTGTGTCAATGCAGTGTGTGATGAGATTAGTGCGACCTATACCCTTAGTGTCTGAAGATACGGTTTTGAACTGTTTGATTATATTGTCTGCTGTTGTTTGTTGTGCCTTAGATAGTTGTGCAAAAGAATGAAGGTGTAAATCAGAGTTAGGTGGATTAGATTCCATGATCTGCTTGTTATGGTTCATAAGGAAGATTGCCTTAGTGTTCTTAGGAAATAGGTCAAAGGTATTCCAGAAGTCAATACCTAGTAGAATGGGTATGTCAACTGTTGGTATTACATAGGCTTTTAGTATATGGTTTTTATTTTCAAAAGAAATAGGTAGATTTAGGGTACCTATTGGTGATAACATTTGTCCCCCAGCGGCTACAAATTTTAGAGAGTTATCACATGAATCTAGGGTTAGGCCTAGTTCCTTAATCAGACCTTTATGAAAATTATTACCAATAATAGTTACTGCGGATCCAGAGTCCAGCAGTCCGCAAGTGGTCAAGTCTTTGATTGAGATAGTGGCATAAGGCCTAGTATCATTTAATGGTTTGTTGTGGATTGTTGTAACAGCATAATGAGTGGAGAATTGTTTAACGTTTGATAACCAATCTGCCCACCCATCATCGTTATTTAGTTTATTTATTTTGTTACAACAACCCACTGCCTTTAGTTTTTTAGCTGACACTTGGTACATTTAGGATAAGTGACACCCTTGAGTCCACACTTGAAGCAGATAGGGTATCGTTCTGCCTTACACTTTTTCAAAGAATGACTATTTACCCTACACCTAGGACAGAATGGGCCTCCTTTAGTGGAAGGCTCTTGTTTAGAAGGAGTCTCTTTTTTAGAAGGCGACTGTTTTTCAGTTTTAATAGCTGAAACTGAGTTTGACTGACCTGAGTGTGGTGTTTTATTGTAGTGTTTGTTTGAGTAGCTATTAGTTGTCTTGTTCGGCCTATGGTATGCAAACTCTGGTGCAAGTGTGCTGAGATTACTTCTGCTTGGTTCATGATAGTGTGTAGTCCTAGCTTTATATGTCTCATAATTTTTGCAAACTGTTTGTAACTGATCCAGTGTCTGCACACTACTTATGGCTAGCACATCAGCATAGACTGGTTTAACATTGTGAGAGATAATGTCAAACTTTTCCTCGTCTGTTAGTTTCTTACTTAGACGGTTAAAGAGGCCACTCATGATAGAAATGTAGATAGTTATGTTTTCTGTGTCCCCCTGTGTACGCTGTCTGATTTCAGAAAGTAGCCTGTAGTCATAGTCCTCACCATCAAAGGCTGACTTTAGTAGGTCAATCAACTGGTCCCAAGACAAAATGTTTGATTTTATATGTCTGTACCAGTGTAGAGCGTTACCCGTGAATATATCGTAAGAGAAATTGAGCATGTCCTCTTTAGTGATTCTCTTACTGAGTCTAAATTCTTTTTTTTTTTTGTATGAATGATCTGACACACGAGTTCCCGTCAAACTTAGGTTTATTGCCTTGGTGGCTTTGACAAGTGACTGTGATGTTAGTTGGATTGGGTGTACTTGTCTCTGCTTGCTGTTTACTGGCAGAGTTATCTATCGTAGGGGTATTGAATTTTGTCTGAAGGGCCTTGTACTGTGTGTCTAAGGTAGTGAAGAGTGACTCAAGTTGGTTTTTTAGCTTAGTAGTGTCTTGTGTGGTTGGTGTAATCCTAGCTAGACGGTAGTAAATGTGATTCCTGTTAGACTGTGCTACGCTAAGAGAGCGATCAGAGTTCACCGTTGTTAGATAGTTACTGTAATCGGTTAATGTCTGACTCACACAACTCAGATCATCCTTCTCATCTATCCCGGAGAGCAAAATGTCATCACTTTCATAATGACTAGCTAGCTTGCTTATTTGCTTCCTAAGTTCTATGACTGTCCCCTTATCGCCACCTCTGATTGTCACCTCATACTCTAACTCAGCCTTTCTTAGATGGATGAAGTTAATCTTATGAGAAGACATTGTGTTCTTTTGTTGACAATTGGGTTAAATTATACTAAGTAGAACCAGGATATCTGTGCCGAGAGACCTAAGGGCAACAGACGGATAGGGGGAAGGATCTCACTGCTGATCTGCAGGCTCACAGGATCGATCAACTGATGGCTAAAGGTGTCTTGGCCACAGTGAGGTGGTATAACAAAGGATAGGGTTTTCTCACTGCCGGTCAAACAGACTCATAAGACCGATCTACTGATGGCTAAAGGTGTCTTGGCCACAGTGAGAGGATGACAACACAAACACAATACACAACACACACCAATTAACATAGCAGGTACATTCAGCAACGCGATGGCTTATAGTTAGTTTAGAATTGTAATTTATAGTTTAATAATAGTTGAAGGTAGAAGATAAACAAATTTAAGTATTAGATTTTTCAATGTAGTAAAAGTTGAAGGTAGAAGAATAACATTTTAGAATATTTTTCACAACAAAATTATTAAAAATACCACAACGATGCTGAGCGTAGGAGAAAGAGACCAGTGCGAGAACCTTAGAGACTACCGAGTGGGCGCCACAGATTAATACTGTAGAAAGGTATAATAAAACTATCATAACAGCTGTTTCCACCTACATAAATAATGACCAACGTTCATGGGACTTACATATCTTGCCATCTATCGCTCTCCATCACTTAATTCTAAAGAAAAATTTGATATGTTCACTGAAAGTCTTGTTAATACGTATGATAAAATATCCTCCTGTGCTAGTGTTGTTCTCGTAGGCGATCTAAATATCGATATAAGTCCAGGTAGAGTGAACGACCGGAGCTTCGAGTATCTAATGATAAACGCCTCTTATGGGCTCATACCGGCACACCTATTTCCTACCCGACTGGAGCACTGCATTGATCACTTACTCCTTAAATCAAACCTACGCGCAACCACACTAGTTCTGGAATCTCACGTAACGGACCATAAACCTATCCTTTTATCATTGGCTAACGTAGCTCCACCACGGAAAATTTGCCCAGTCACCACCCGTCTTGATTATGATGCCATTATACTTGAACTAGAAGATACAGATTTCACTATTATATACCAAATTGAAGATGTAAACGCATGTATGACCAAATTTATTAGTATTATTCAAAATGTTATTTTAAAACATTCAAAATTAGTTACAATCCCTAGACAAAAAAGAACAATAAAGCCATGGATGACTACTGGGTTATTAAAATGTATAAAGAATCGAGATAGAATGCACATGAAAACTAAAAAAGATCCAAATAATATAATTGTTAAGACCACATACACTCGATACAGGAATTTCTGCAATAACTTACTTAGGAAATTAAGAATAGCGCACGAAAAGAGTGAATTAGAAAAGGCTAAAAATAATCCCAAAAGTATGTGGAAAACCATAAAAAATATCACCAACACACAAAAGGTAAATGCCAGTGCTTCTGAGCTGCTTAAATTACGTGACGACCCAAAATCTTCAGTAAATGAGGTAAATCTCTTTTTTAGTAGCGTGGGCAAAGATTTGGCTGCCAAAATCATGTCTCAGGCACGTACTACCACTACGACCAGTAATTCTTGTCCTCCTACCCCAGTTCAGGATAGCTCTCATAACTCCCCAGTCGACTCTCTTGTATTACTAGAGGTTGATGAAGCAGAAATAGAGTCTATTGTGCTTCAGTTGCGAGATGATTGTGCTGTGGGATGGGACGGAATATCGTCTAAATTGCTTAAGATATGCCGTCATGTATTGGTCCCATTATTAACGTACCTCTGCAATCGTTGCCTCCAAACAGGTGTATTTCCGGATGCTCTAAAAAAGGCAATAATACACCCTATTCATAAGGGAGGGAGCAGAACCGGTGTCAGTAATTATAGACCAATATCAGTCTTACCCGCCCTCTCCAAAATTCTTGAAAAGATCTTAAAGAAACGTCTGAAGAGCTTTCTAGATAAAAATAAAATAATTGCTGAAAATCAGTACGGATTCCGACAAGGTGTGTCGACAGAAGATGCCGTATTGGATCTCACGCAGCAGGTTGCTAGAAAGCTAGATAATAAAACAATTTTTTTTTTTTTTTTTATCTTTCCTGCTTCGTGGCAATCTGTTGGTCACAACAATAAGCCACTGCTCTGTCCGATACTACTCGTAGTGCATCTGTAAAGGCGTTTTAGCTTGGTGAGACAACTCTCTGGTGGGTGTCTCAATCCATCTTGGTGAATCTGTCCCTTAAGGTTGGGACACTGTGTCTTTTCAACCTTTTATGTTGAATGGCTTGATCTCCACTGAGTTTGAGGGCAAGCTCATTTTTATGGTTTGAGAGTCTTTTCTGGTAGTTGGTGCTATACTTTGCTATCTCCTGTTTGACAGTTGGCACGTTTAGGTCAAGGTATATGATTTTGTTACTGATGTATTGAGGGATGTTAAATATGGTCCTCAGTGTTTTGGTTTGGAATCTTTCTAGTATCTCTATATTGCTATTGCTAGCCGTGCCCCAGAGCTGTATGCCATAGGTCCATATTGGTTTCAAGATGGCTTTATATACTGTCAACTTGCTGTGTGTACTCATTTGTGAGTGTCGTCCTATTAACCAGTACATACTGCGTAGTTTTAAATCTAGCTGCTTTCGCTTTGTCCATATGTGTTTTTTCCATGTCAGTCTTCGGTCCAGATGCATACCCAAGTATTTTGCATTATCATCTTGCGGAATTTCTTCGTTGTCAAGTATAACAGGTGGACATGTGTCCCTTCTGAGGGTAAAGGTCACATGTGTTGATTTACTGCGATTTGCGTGTATTCGCCAGATTTTGAGCCATTCTTCAATTTTGTCAATGTGGTGTTGTAGTTGTTCTGAGGCTGTTACTGGGTTCGTGTGTGTAGATAGTAATGCTGTATCGTCTGCATATGTTGCAACCGTGGTCATGTCTGATGTTGGTAAGTCGGCAGTATATATGGTGTAGAGAACGGGGCCCAGTATACTTCCCTGAGGTACCCCTGATTTGATCTCATGTAAGTCAGAAAGGTCATCATTGAACTTTACTTCAAAACATCGCTTGCTGAGATATGACTCTATTATGTTGTAAAACGAGTGTGGTAGCATCTTTTTGACTTTGTATAAAAGGCCCTCGTGCCATACTTTGTCGAATGCCTGGCTTATATCCAGAAAAACAGACGAGCAATATTTTTTTTCTTCGAGAGATCTGCCTATAATTTCAACAATACGGTGAATTTGCTCGATTGTTCCATGGTTCTCTCGGAATCCAAATTGATGATTCGGGATGATATTACTTAGGTGTGCTTTCATTCTTTTCAGTAACATCTTCTCGAGGAGTTTCCCCATTAATGGCAATAGGCTTATAGGTCGATACGACGCTACGTCATTAGGTGGTTTACCGGGTTTTGGTAACATTATTACTTGGGCTATCTTCCATTGTCCCGGAAAGTGGCTAAGTCTTAAGCAGGCATTAAATATGTTGACAATTGCCACTATACCTTTTTTTGGCAGGTTTTTTAAGAGAATGCTGTCGATTTGGTCGTATCCTGGTGCTTTGCCATCTGTGAGTTGTTTTATTTCACCAGCTACTTCGGTAGGGCTCGTGTATTTTAATGGGAGACACATTTGCTGTGCACTTTCTAGATATTTTTTTATTTCGGCGTCATGATCTGGTCTCGATCCAGGAAAAGGTTGAAACACATTGCTTAGGTGTTCAGCAAAGATCGTCGCCTTCTCCGTATCTGACCTAGCCCAATTCCCGTTTCTTAGTCTGATAGGAGGAATCTGACAATTAGGACGTTTTAATTTCTTTGTTGCCTTCCATAGTGAGTAATTTGTGTCTAAACTTGGGGTCAAATTTGAAAGGAACGTCTGGAGATTTTTGTTGGTAAAGCTTTTAATGAGGTCTTTTAGTTCATTCGACGATCTGTTGAATGCTGTTTTGTCAGCCGGGTATCTTGAGTCATGCCATATCTTTCTTAGTATACGACGTCTTGATATTTTGTCTTTGATCGTCTTTGGATATTGGTTAAGTGTTAGTGGTAACTTTTTCCGCACTTTTGTGGAGATAGTGGCTGCTTCTTGTATGATTTTATTGAGGTTCTCAATAGCCTCTTCAATATCTTCCACTGTTTTTAATGGATTTATGAGCTTTATTCCCATCGTGATTGTGTCCTTATACAACTCCCAGTTGATATTTTTGTTGTAAAGTCTTTCTGTGGGGTTTACCATTACCACTGATGAGCTCATGTTTAGTATGACTGGCGTATGGTCAGAAGATAGATCCGCACACGCTTCAGTGGTCATGTAGTTACGACCTATGTTTTTAGTTATGTAGAAGTCTAGCAAGTCGGGAATTTTATTTCTGTCTGTTGGCCAATATGTTGGTTCTCGTGAACTCATGCATTCAAGGCTTAGATTTTGTACTGTACCATGTAGTTGCCTTCCACGATGTGTGATTAATCGTGAGCCCCAGTAAGTGTGTTTTGCATTCCAGTCTCCACCACATATAAATCTGGAGCCGAGTGAAGAGAAGTACGTGTCGTAGTCATTTTTTGTTATAGTGTGTCTGGGTGGACAATAAACTGCAGAAAAAGTAGTCTCAATTTTGTCATTAAATATCACTTTTATTGACGAAGCTTGTATTTTATCCGTATGGTATTTTTCCAGTTCATAATGTTTAATATTGTTTTTAATGATTACTGCAGTTCCGCCGTGACTATTTCCTGATGGATGATCTGTTGTGTACACTGTGTAGTTTTGTATAGTGAAGTGAGATCTTGCAGTGAACCTTGTTTCAGAAATTAAAGCTATGTCAATTTTTTCAATTTGAAGATCAGTTGCGAGATGATTGTGCTGTGGGATGGGACGGAATATCGTCTAAATTGCTTAAGATATGCCGTCATGTATTGGTCCCATTATTAACGTACCTCTGCAATCGTTGCCTCCAAACAGGTGTATTTCCGGATGCTCTAAAAAAGGCAATAATACACCCTATTCATAAGGGAGGGAGCAGAACCGGTGTCAGTAATTATAGACCAATATCAGTCTTACCCGCCCTCTCCAAAATTCTTGAAAAGATCTTAAAGAAACGTCTGAAGAGCTTTCTAGATAAAAATAAAATAATTGCTGAAAATCAGTACGGATTCCGACAAGGTGTGTCGACAGAAGATGCCGTATTGGATCTCACGCAGCAGGTTGCTAGAAAGCTAGATAATAAAACAAAATGCCTCGCTATTTTCCTTGACCTCGCTAAAGCATTTGACACCGTTTCTGTTCCCAAACTTATCGATAAACTGGAACTGGTCGGTGTACGTGGAGTACCGCTTGAGATGTTCAAAAACTACCTCAAAAATCGAACACAAGTGGTCAAAATTGACACATATTACAGCGACGAAGAACCAATAACATATGGCGTGCCTCAGGGAAGCATACTTGGTCCCACATTTTTCCAAATTTATGTTAACGACTTGTGTAGGATGTGCCTTACCAACTGTAACATCTATGCGTATGCTGATGATACCGCGATTCTTGTTTACGGACCGTCATGGGATATGGTCAAGGCGACTGCAGAAGAAGCCTTATGCAAAATAATGGTATGGCTTAACTCAAACCTTTTGACACTCAACTTAGGCAAAACGACTTACATCCCTTTCGCAATTCGACGCAACACTGCACCTTCTCATAGCTTCACCATAGTTGCTCATTCTTGCTCAAATTCAATCGCACCCTGTGTCTGCTCAGCACTCACCAGAGCAGACTGCACAAAGTATCTTGGAGTGCAGATCGATAGTGGCCTAAGATGGGACAAACAGATTGAAACTGTAACCACAAGAACAATGCGCCTTATCCACATCTTTAAGTCCCTTAGAGATTCGGCTGATCTTGACACATTGAAGATGGTTTATTATGCTCTTTGCCAGTCGGTTCTGGGCTACTGTATAGCTGCATGGGGCGGTGCTATAAAAACGGGTGTTCTGAAGGTGGAAAGAGCGCAAAGAGCCATACTCAAAGTCATGATTAAAAAACCCTACAGATACCCAACTACGGAATTGTACTCTGACTGCAAAGTTCTGACAGTACGGCAACTCTATGTGCTCCGAACACTTCTTAGAACACATGTGTGTCTGCCTCCACTAAATCCAAACAAGCGAGTAAATCTTCTTCCAAGATCCCAGCATAAAACCACCTTTGCAACGCATCAATTCTACACACTAAGTACACACATTTACCAACAAATTAATTCACAATTAAATATCATAAATTTAAACACAAACAAACTAAAACCCAAAGTAACGGAGTGGCTACTACAAAAGGACTATGCCTACACGGAGTCTTTACTCACATACATCAAGTAATAACATAGATACATACTGCCTAACACACACTTACATTAAAAGGATGTACATTACTATATCTCCCAACCAAACACTGGTACTTGCACTCCATTTCATACACGCACGAACATTCACACACACACACTCACGCACACGCACACACACACACACACACACTCACACACACACGCATACTCACACTTCACACAACCAATCCATGTAACATTTGTAACATAATTATAATGAATAATCTTTGCACCTTCACCTGTTGTAAACTAATGTTTAAGGAACTGCTCGGCCGAACACTGTCTCTTAAAATACAGGTTAACCTAGTTTAAGAGGCAGGGTTGTATAAATTACTGTACAGAAATTGCAACATTTGTTAATTGTTTTCGTGATGATGATCTGTAACTTTGGTTGGTGAATAAATATTATTATTATTATTATATACCTGCAGTACAATTTGCTCTAAACAGTTCAACTAGTGAAGTTACCGGTTTCACTCCTGCATTCCTTGTATTCGGTAGAGAATTAGTAGCTGATGGCTCTCACTACCAAAATGCTGATATCAAGGAAATAGTATTTCAACCTAGAGATCAATATGCTGAAAATCTTGGTTTTCTCTCTAACATATTTGATCAAGTACAGTCTGCCTTGCTGAAGGCTCACTCGAGAAATGCTACTGACTACAACTTGCGTCGCAAGAATGTAGAATATAATGTAGGCGATGTAGTCTGGAAACGTACCTATTACCAAAGCGATAAGGAAAAGTATTTCAGTAAAAAACTTGCTCCAAAATTCACTAAGTGTAAAGTATCTGCTAAACAATCGCCTATTGTTTATGATTTGGTAGATATGCAGGGTAAACCTCTGGGTACCTGGCATGTCAAGGACTTAAGGCAAAATAGTCCACCATAATCACCCGTAGGCCTAGCTAGCTAGTGTTTGATCCATACAGGGTCAAACGACGCCAAGGGTAAAGTACTACGACATCTATCAACTAGTCGTAGAAGGTCAACTTGTACCTTAGATTAGCCCAAAACTAGTCTATGGCGTGCAGGAAAATCTGTATCCGCCAACTACCTACACTAACTATACCATAGTTATTGCTATTATTGTGGCATACAACACGTCCACAGAGGTTTATCTAATTGCTTCTGGGCTGCATGGTTGTAAGCTACATACCTTAAATTCTGTACCTAACTAGCTACACACACACACACACACACACTCACTCACTTACATACTGCTGTCACACTCTTCACTGTGCTTATTAAATGTGTAAGCACCTTTCTGTTCAAACGGCGTTGCCATAGAGGGTATTGTGGATCCCAAGGGATGATTAATTATTTTGTAGCAGAATATGCCCTATGGTACACTACCCTTAGTTTTTGTGTTGTTATTATCATGTTCCAACAAGAACATCTTAAAGACAGTGCCTACACATAGGTGACTGCAACCATACTATACATTCTATGTGCATATTACACATGTAAGCATCTTCTGTTGCTTAAAACACTCATTGCCATAGTGCATGCTGTGGTCACTAAAGAGTGTATTTATTTTCTTAGATAGCAGAGTAGGTCATTAATTAACTACTATAAAACAATTGTGATGCTTGTGTTACTATAAACACTAACAAGTCTGCACTTTCATGAAAAGTAACTGCAAAATTGAAATTGCAGGCATTGTCCTACCCTATAACAGGATAACTTAAACTTAATTAGTTACAACTAGAATTTAAAACTTAAAATAGTAAAACTATAACTATAGAATTCAAACACTAGGCTCTAAACCAGGTGTTTTCTAACTATGAGCGGATTGCAACTCAATAAACAAGCCCTAACAGCTACCTAAACACATATCTAATCTATCAAAAATCTAATACTCGCTGTAATCTAAACACTAGTTACAACTACATACACACTATTAATCTATAAAGTCTTGCATACAAACTAACTTCACTAAATAAATGCTAATTGATTGTTGATAAACACATACTGTAAACCTCTCATATATGTCACGTAATCCTTACACACAATTGATAACTAAACTAGTCCATAACGTTAACGACTTCTACAACTTAACTTAACACTTAATTCTTAACCAAGCATGTTAAACAAATAAATTTAACCTATAAATAATGCTGAGATTTCCTACCTAACCTAACTTTCAAGTGTCATCGACTTATAAAATTTTATTCAACTTTGACGTTTGACACTTACCATGGATATTAGCCTTTTTGCTTGTCATTATTTTATCGTTCGGAAATTTTAAATCTTAAACTATGGACTCTGACTAAAAATTATACAACAATAAAATGTGTCATAGACGTAGAACATTGACAAAATATAAATCAATTTAACATAGACATGGAACTTAAACTTAGCATGGACACTTATGATTTTAAAACTTTAACAATTTTTTTAAATGCAAGCTTTTAAAATAAATTAGACACTTGCGATTATTTTAAACCTATTACTATTTAAACTGCTTGTTTTCTTTTTCTTGATATTAAATCATTGACTATGAAGACTTTACTTCTTCATGTTCGGATTACACACTTAGACATCACATGTTACATCACTCACTTGACAGTGTTTGTACGGGTCAGAGCCCATTCGTCCCCTAAGATTCGCACCCTGTGCCCACTCGTCCCCTGGAACTTTTGAGGGGCCCATTCGTCCCCTGAAGAATATTTATTTTTATTCATTCTTCTAATATAAGTACATGTATATGTGTATACTGCAGCTTGGTAGTCCTGGTACAGTCGCGCAGAAAAGGCAAGGAAGCAAGGAAGGATTAAAAAATATAGTAATTCGGTAGATATCATGTTTATATCAAATAAGATTAACACATACAAAGTCACAATGTCCTAGAAACTAACAAAATACAACTCTTTTACAAAAATCAGCCTTGATTGACCATCATATAAATCAACATTAAATATAAAACATGCAAAAAAATAGAACACATAGCAACAGTAAATAATCACTTCTTATTTTTTTATTTTTTTGCCAACTACATACATGCAAAATCATAATAACTTAGATCTAAAAATTATAACAGTACAAAAAAAATACTAAAATCACAGTAATTATTGAAGACTAGATAAATCAACATATATTTTTATTGTATATTAACCAACTACATGCAAAATCGTAATAACTTAAATCTAATAAATTGTTACTAGAAGTACCTACATAAAAATTGGCTAAAATCACCGTATTTTTTGTATATTATTATTTACTTAGTAGTGATTGACCGTATTTATTTATTAGTGAGACAATTTTACATCGTAAGCCTATCGACAGGTTATATTATTATCATGACGGATTATCATTCATCATAGCTCTTTTTTCAATGATCTGTTATGATTTATTAAATTAATTCCGTTACTAAACTGTTCACAAGTGTACTATGTTAACCGTTTCTTATGTAAAATATAGCTAATTTTATCTCAGGGGACCAATAGGCACCTGAATAGGTGCCGAATCTTTAACTTATATTGTATATATATTAGAGGGGACGAATGGGTACCTAAAAAATAATATTTTTTATTAAAATATTAATTGGTCCCCTACCAGGAGACCAATGGGCACCTATATAGGGGCCGAATCCACAACTTTTATGCTGGGGGACGAATTTTAGGGGACGAATGGGCTCTGACCCGTTTGTACTATAGCTACTACACTTCATAATAGTGTTCAGCAATCAATGGTGATCTTTAATTTTTGTTTCTAAATTTAACAGAACCTACATTATACACATTACCCTGCAATTTAACACCTCAGTGACCTGACCCCCAAGGAGATACACTTGCACTATCTTGTTGTTTTTCCGACTGACTGTCTTGAGTTAAGCTACTCTAAATTAGTTTACCTCTTGTGTGTATAGTAAGTCACTGACTTAGCACTACATTCAAGTCAGTGACGGACTTTGAAGGATGAATGTTTGACGATGAATAGTTGATTGATGGGATGGAAGCACGCGAATGAGATGTATGTACGTACAGGTAGTCAGTCTAAGTGGTTTAGGCCTTCTAGCGGATTTCCCCTAGGGAAAATCCTTTCTTTGCAGGCGGGGTACTGTAGCATAAATTAGTCGATTCCCTAAAAACCGACTAATTCTAAAAAGTTGTCACCTCACTAAATTATAGGTACAGCCCTAAATGTTCTGAAATGTCACAATGGAGGGAGAACGTCACTCAGGACCTCCTTTATAAACGGCTGCGCGCATAGGCCCTTTCCTTTTTACATCAAGCGAGCAGCCTACTAGATAAGTCCCCAGTTATTGGGGTTCCTATCGCTGGCTAACCAACTTGCTGCTTCGCTCACGCTGCACTGCTCTGCTGCTGTGCTCCCGCGTTCTACCAACGCGGTGAGAAGCGCGCATCTGCACGGCCGCCCTACCGCGAGCCGCCTTTAAACTGCGACGCCTACGCGTCCAGCACCAGACGACGGCGTGGCCGTGTAGACAGTGGCCTGCCGCCGCTACCTACTGGCCGTCTGCGCTGCCGCTACCGGCCTACCACCAACGCTGCCTCGGGCTAGTTGCCCTGAGCCCGCTGCCCACCTGGTCGACCGCCCTGCCGCGCGTCCCTACCGACGCGTGAGGCCGCCTGACCCGGCCTACCTACCGTGCGTGGCGATCGACGTCTTCTGGTTGCTCAGGGCAGTACCGTATACCTACCTTCAGTGACAGTGCGTGACCTTAGAGACACTAGAACCCTAGACCCTAGAATCTATTTGTATGTGTAGTGCTAAAATAAATGTATAACTAAGTCTACAGTGTCTCATTTATCTACCACGAAAACCACTACGCTACAGTGGCGCCCAACGTGGGGCTGCTGTGCTCTGTTTCAGGGTTCCTATCGCTGGCTGACAAACTTGCTGCTTCGCTCACGCTGCACTGCTCTGCTGCTGTGCTCCCGCGTTCTACCAACGCGGTGAGAAGCGCGCATCTGCACGGCCGCCCTACCGCGAGCCGCCTTTAAACTGCGACGCCTACGCGTCCAGCACCAGACGACGGCGTGGCCGTGTAGACAGTGGCCTGCCGCCGCTACGTACTGGCCGTCTGCGGTGCCGCTACCTGCCTACCACCAACGCTGCCTCGGGCTAGTTGCCCTGAGCCCGCTGCCCACCTGGTCGACCGCCCTGCCGCGCGTCCCTACCGACGCGTGAGGCCGCCTGACCCGGCCTACCTACCGTGCGTGGCGATCGACGTCTTCTGGTTGCTCAGGGCAGTACCGTATACCTACCTTCAGTGACAGTGCGTGACCTTAGAGACACTAGAACCCTAGACCCTAGAATCTATTTGTATGTGTAGTGCTAAAATAAATGTATAACTAAGTCTACAGTGTCTCATATAACTACCACGAAAACCACTACGCTACAGACATTTACTAAAAAGAGCCCAAGGCTTATCAAGTGGAATGCACTTGAAATCCCTCTGCTCACTAAGAACCAACATGAAGATACTTAGGCGTGCAACACTCTCACGCCACACGCAAAAAAAAATCAACAAACAAGAAACGAGTTATTTTTCTGATGATTATCACATACAACATTGTATTTATAAAAATAGGTTCCTAATTATTGTTTAAACTTTCAGGCAGACCTAGACACCGACAGCCAAGATACTATAATACTTATATATAGGTAACACGGCAGCTCTTGATGAAACAAGGGCAACCATAGCCGCATTGAAGAGATGCGTGCGCGAACAGAAGAAATGGTGGCTACTGCAGCATTAAATATGACAAATTCAATGACCAGCTTCACAACTGCTATGATCGGCATCTCTAATGCAATGAGCGGCATCGCTAATGCTATGACAAGCATGGCAGAAAGTCTGCGTACCTATGTATCTCCTTCAGATAGTAAGTGTTTAAATTTATATTTTTTAGAATAATGAGTAACTGATTGGTTGTATCACCAGTTTTAGATGTATTGTGTATATAAATTATGTAATTATTATTCTACACATAACATCACGCCTGTAATCCTCGAAGGGTTAGGCAGAGGTATACCTATAGTACTCCCACATTTCACCAGTTATGTTCAAGTCCCATGTAATAAGAGGCGAACCTATTGCCATTATCTGTGGGACCAAAACTGAAATCGCAAAAAAAAAATCGCTGTTCCCTACATTTTGACGAGTTTTTGTGAACTGAAGTGTAGGGAACAGCTGATTTTTTTTGTCCCACAGTAAAAGTTGTTCTTAATGATGAGTACAATGAATCCTTAAGAGGTTGTGCGTTAATTCCGGGACATGTTGTATTTATAGATTGTAAAAACATGGTCCGTCTTTGCTTTAAGATTTTTTAATAGGTACCTAATGGAAATATTCTTTTTGTTTCAGACTGATTGTTGACCCAGATACAATAGATCAACCAAATTTCAGATTATCTGTTTATTAGGTTTGTAATGAGACTGAAATAAAAATAACTAATGTTAAGATAAATTATGTTTTATTTACCTAAAATAAAAGCATTAATTTCAATAAAACCATGCTGAATGTTACTCAGAAGATGGATATCCCTTTCGGTTGAAGTAGCGCTCTTCATGAAGTATTGGGGGAACTATAGCAACATGCGTGCCATCAATGCAGCCCAGGGCTCCAGAAATGCCAAACTTTCTATAGAATCTGCAAAATATAACACATTATTTTATATTAATAAGTATCTAATAGGTAAGTCTAGGGTCTGCATACAATTGAAATATTGCAATACTTACCCTCTTTTTACTTCATCACGATCTTCCCTGGAGCTTGGAAATTTGACATACTTCTTAAAAATATGCGGCATATTAAGTACCTCTGTCACTTGATTAATTGCTCGAGAAACTGAAGGTTGTGACACGGCATGACATTGCGACTGGCCTACCAGTGTTTGGTACGAACCAGTTGCATAAAAAGCCAGTGCAACCAAGATCTAAAACGATAATGAAGTCAATATTAGAGAATATTTATCACATTGAAACACATACCAACGATAGTAAATGTATTACCTTTGTTTCCGTATCAATACAGTCAGAGCGAAGATTGACGGGCATGTGAGGACTGATCTCCTCAATCAAAGCTCTTACGAGATCTTTGGAGAGTCGGTACGTCTTCACGGACTGACGATGCGTAAGGTCAAAAGCATTATTAGATATTCTTGACGATAAATTTCTTGCTCTTACCCTTCCAACGTCAACCTCATGGGCAAGTTCAACGAAATCCATATAAAACATCATTATTTTTAGGGAAGAAAACGAAAGCAATTCTTTAGCGATGCGGCAAAAGTTACATTTTACTAACTTATGTTGAACCGCTAATTTTGACAGATGAATCGCCAAAGTTCAGCTTTGGTTCGATTCAAACGAGTTAACGAGTGTCAAAATAATAGTAGAATGTGATTAAACGTCACGCTCATGTTCGATTTTGTTATCAGAATACATTTTGACATTGTTTCGAACGATCGTTGGCGTCAACTGAAACGTAATCGCAGTTGGATCGTTGTTCATTAGTAGAATGAGAAAACGCTTAAAAGCCGTGATTTAGTTGCGATTCCATTGCGATTTTTGAACAATTTTGTTAGTAGAATCGGCCCCCTGTTCATCTATGGATAATCGCTGCTCGATGGTCACGCTAGAGAACTTCTCATTTAAATGGGTGATTATGGGACGTAACTTATGAAGCCTGTCATGCTGCGCGTGGTCTACTGGTAGACGATCATCATTATTATTGAAGTGCAGTAACTTTCGCATTTTTTCAAATCGATTTACAGGCATTGCCTCTTTGATGGGGCTGTTTTTCAATATTGTATTCGACTCCCTGGTTAGCTTTTTGCAAGTATATTGATTGCATTACGATTGGTTTTTTCAATTATATCCTGAATAAATCATAATTAAGTCAGTCATAATTAAGTTAAACAAGTTGATTGGTTCAGTTGCTTCTAGTGGTATGTTTAATCCTATTGGATTTCCTATAATAGCAATATCTTTTATGGGATATGTTTGGTCTGACCAATTTAAACACTCGCCATCACTAGTTATATCATCAGAAGCGTCAAGTATGTTCGGTCATAAGAAGTAGTTGATTCGAAAGTTGTTGCGCCTGAAATTGGTCACTTGCGTTATTTTCTCGCGCACCATCATCATTTTCATTTAACATTGTCGAAAGTTGCTCCTCAATAGGCATTTTTACACTCGGCATTTAACACAAGTCACGAGCAGTTCTTAACTGGTGATTGTGAGAAGATGCAGAAGCTCCTAGAGTTTTAACTCTTTGACTTTTTCTTGGCCAGCTTCATCTGTTTCAGTATCTGATTTTTGTTTCAATTTGCTTCCGTCCCTTGAACGTTTCCTACGTGTCCCCCTCTCTTGTTCTTACACATCGTTTGTTGTTTTTTTTCCGATAGGCAATGAAATAAGGGGTGGGACAAGTTCAAGTTATTTATTTCATAACAAAAATACATTTGTGTCGAAATATTTGCACAGTAATAGTATACACAAACAAAAGCAACACACAAGCACATAAACAATAACAATAAAAACAAATAAGCAAGTAACCTCATTCCACACCCATCCGAAGTTAGAACGACTATCCAAATTAAAACTAACTTTACTGTCATATTAATACACAACAAATTCCCCAGCAAAACGCTACTTACATACATTTTATGTCAAGAAAAAATAAGAAATATTAAAAAAAAAAACACAAAAATGAAGCAAAGTCTATATCAAGTCAAAGAATAGTCGATACAGTTATTTATTTAATTCAACTACTTTTTTTAAAACTTTTGTCATTACAAAATTCGTCAATGGAATAATAGGCTTTCTTGATCAACAAAGCTCTGAGTTTATTTTTAAATACGTTCACATTCTGAATATTCTTTAATTCTGCTGGTAATTTGTTAAACAGATTGACAGATTGCACACGTGACGAGTGTTTGACAACATTGAGCTTTGCCTGCAGAAAAATAGGAAGATCTTTTCTGCGAGTTTCTAATCTATTTTTCCTTTCATCGTCTGTTTCAAACTCTTTTAAGTTTTTGATTAAAAGGAGAACCAAAACATACAGACATGGCACCGTTAAAATTCTAAGCTTAATAAAATACTCCTTACATGATTCCGTCTGGTCTAAACGAAGCATGGTTTTTAAAGCTCGCTTTTGTATAGTAAAGGCTGCCTTATTATTATATTTATAGCTGTTACCCCAAAATTTAATGCTATATCTAAGTTTCGATTCAACCAGAGCAAAATAGACGGCACGAAGTTGCCCACCAGACAAAACATCCCTGAAAGATCTGATAGCATAACATGCACTACTTATTGCATTCGTAATTGAATTTAGTTCTGACTTCCAATTCAGTAAAGAGTCAATTTGTACCCTTAAAAATTTTAAAGTTTCAACTACATCAATTTTACTGCCCAAGGACTCTATGTCCATTGTAACTTTGTTCCTAACTGTAGAGCTAAATATCATACATTTTGTCTTACTTACATTTAATTTAAGGTTGTTCATAGAGAACCAGCTTTCACAAGCAGCTAATAAAACATTTACTTTACATTTTAAGGTCTCCATATTGTCAGCAGCTATAACAGCACTCGTATCATTAGCAAATATTATTGAGTCAGCATCTGGTCAAATGTTTTTGATGTATTCAGTTAGATCGTTAAGGAATATTATAAAGAAAATGGGGCCCAACACCGAACCCTGAGGAACACCTCTAGTTACTGTGAATAATTTCGATTTGTGAATTTCTTCCACACCTTCTTGAAGCGATTTAATTTCGACGTACTGTTTCCTATTAGTTAAATAAGAAGCAAAAAGTTTTAACAAGTTTTCTCTTATACCGTAGTGCTCTAACTTATCCAAGATAATGCAATGTTCTACAGTATCAAACGCAGAACTTAGGTCTAGGAATAAACCGGCAACTTTCAGTTTATTGTTCAGCTTATTTACTACGTTGTTAACTAAAAAGTCTTTTGCATCTAGCGTCCCTTTACTTTTTTGGTATCCAAACTGATTTTGGTTTATTATCTTTTGACTACTCAAATGACTTACAAGCCTAGATTTAATTACTTTTTCAAAAAGTTTGGATAGAACTGGTAACAATGA
Organism: Diarsia dahlii; assembly: GCA_949775195.1. Taxonomy (NCBI): domain Eukaryota; kingdom Metazoa; phylum Arthropoda; class Insecta; order Lepidoptera; family Noctuidae; genus Diarsia; species Diarsia dahlii. Next base: position 2,947,338 of record OX459192.1, on the reverse strand, counting down.
AATGGGCCTATAATTGCCTGGATCCGTTTTAGCACCTTTCTTAAATAGTGGTAAAATTCTGGCTAACTTAAATTGGTCAGGAAAGACGCCTTCATTGACGCAGTTATTTATTATTTCAGATATTGGGTATGCCAGTATATCTATATTATCTTTGATTACGTTCAGAGGTATTTCATCGTGTCCAAATGACTTTTTACCATCCATACCCTTTACCATTTTGTAAATCTCTAACGGCATTACAGGATTAAAAACCATAGACTTATCAACTCGGTCAGTATTCTCAATTAAATGTCTCTTAGCTAGTTCTGGGTTACCAGTATTTATGCCTTTACTGTTGTGTAACTGACGTTTATTTGTAATCTTTAATTTACTGTATTTTAATTTAATTTAACTATGTACTTGACATTTTAAATTCAATGTTAATTTTAATTTTGATAAATTTCCGCTCCAGTTTTTATTATTGATTTTATACAAGTGCTGTGCACACCTATAAGTGACGAATTCACCGCAAAATTGTTAAATAGAATATAACTTAATGTAAGGATTTAGTGAATAAGTCGTTGGTGTGTCAATAAATAAATAAATAAATAAACTTATCTGCAAAAATGTTAGCAATGTCTATTGGATTACAAATTATTTTATTATTATGTTTAAGTATTATATTATTATTATCATTTTCAAAATTATTATCAATTTTTTTCCGAGTTTTATTACTAATTTTCCAAATTTCTTTGCTAGGATTAACTGCTTTATTTATTTGTTTAGATACTTACTTTTTTTTTGCGTTCCTAATCACCTTTTTATAGACTAGTTCATTACATGAGGGTTTTGTTGAGCCTATCGTATACAGCGGAAGCTATTTGTCCAGATGTATGCAAATGTGGTGTTTTCATTCAAGGGATCTTTCAATGAACCCTGGACTACTGTAAAATTATACAGATACAGCTGTCTGCTGTAGTAACAACTCTGGTCGGGTACTTTTGGAAGTACCAAATTCTTTTGGCAATCGAATGAGAACGTAATCATTTGCTCTTTTTAGGGTTCCGTAGTCAACTAGGAACCCTTATAGTTTCGCCATGTCTGTCTGTCCGTCCGTCAGTCCGTCTGTCCGACCTCGCTTAATCTCTGTGACCGTTAGCACTAGAAAGCTGAAATTTGGTACCAATATGTGTATCAATCACGCCGACAAAGTGGTAAAATAAAAATTGGAAAAAAATGTTTTATTAGGGTAAATGGAAAACTGAAAACTAAAATTTTAATTGCAGTCGGGGGACCTGCAAAGAAATGTTCCACCGAACTGTCCCCCGACTGCAATTAAAATTTTAGTTTTCCATTTACGGATACAATAAGTTACGGGACCTTGTTCTCATTTTATCACTGAAATCGTTCGACTTATTTTTAACTTTTTAGTTCACTTTTTAACATGGCAGGCGTGTTTTTTTATTTTCTAAATTATTTGTTTTTTATTTAATACCTTTTAGTGATATAGCGGTAATTTGACGCATAGACAATATAACATCATTATACTGCTTTATTTTTCAGGAAAGCAATGTCGCGGTAAAGATAATGCAAAACTAAATCGTTTCAATCGGATCGTAGTTCGGTCATGTGGAGAGGATGAGTGAAAGTCGATTAACAAAAGATATTTACAAGGCAGATGTAAATGGCAACGCCGCCGGGACGCCCGAGAAAGACATGTACACTGATCTTATTAGTGCCGTTCTTCAGAAAGGACAGGTGCGTAGTACTCGTAACCGGCGAGCGTGTATGGACAGATGTGTGAATGAGGACGAGGCAAAAGGAATATGCAAGGATCGTAGCGGGTGGCGTTCTGTAGTTTCTGCCTACCCCCATGGGAAAAGGGCGTGAGTTTATGTATGTATGTAAATCGTTTATTTTTCGTGGATACTAGCATTGAGATCATATGTAGTTTAGTTCTTGGAGAGACTGTTTATCAAGGGATTAGCTAACGTGGATTGAAACGTAACCTTCTAACTGTGTCACGCGTCTAGATTTACTATGCTTCTGTTCAATGTTACCGTTTGCAGCTTGTGCACTATCACGGGCCAACATAATCATTGATTAGTAGCTTGCGTCGTTTGATTTTATAAAAATGTTATGAAGTGCTACCCAATGAGACTAATCTAGGGGGTTATAGGGATAAAGCGTTGGTCAATTTTCCCTGGATGAACAATTTGAAACAGAAATGAGAATAGAAGTAGATGAACGTTTTAAGCAAGACAGATCGGAGAAAGAACAGAATGGATGCGCGAGCGTAGCGAGCTCGAAAATTTTTGTATGCTTTTTATTGGTTTTGGGGTTGGGGGGTGGGTGAGTGGTAAAGATATTACCATCAGGAGGGAAGACGATAAAGGACTGTTTAACTCTTGTCATGGTTGACATCAATCCTCCACCTTCGGAACCAAGCGCCTAAAAATGATTGTTGTTTACTAATTTGTTAGTGTCGACTACTGGGTTTAATTTTCACGGAAAGCACGTCAAACCGTAACATTTACACATCACAACCAGAGCGGCTGTGATCTTTGACAGTCGTCACACGTATTCAGTGGCCCGAAAGTCTGACAGCAAGTCTTACCAAGGGGTATCATATTACCCGGTGCTATATATATTAACTGGGTTGTCCAATGTGCAGGTCAAAAAGGCAGTGGGGAAAAGCAGTTTTCAGCTGCATCTAGTTAAACTGAAAGCCGACTCCAACATCGTTGGGGGACATATCTAGGGGGATAAAGCGCTGGATAACCATGCCTGGATGGAGCTCAAAAGTAGTAAAATTTCAATATTTTGAGCTCCACGAAGCTCAATATTATGTTTGTCGACAAACTCAGTTTATTAAAAAAGTTATTAGAGTCAAGAGGGACTTGAGTGTTTTTGTTCAGGCCCTCAGAATTGAGAATACAAGCATATGGATAAGTCTGTGAAATGATTACGAATGGCGAAAGCACGAAATGAGTGGATGCGCGAGCGTAGCGAGCGCGATTTTTTTTGTATTGTTATACAGGATTGCTTTTTATTCAGTGCGCAAATTTTTTTTGGTGGTTCAGTATCAGTAATAGAACATATTTCCATTATTAGTTCAAAACTTTTTTTTATATTTTTATCCGACTTTAAAACAGCAAAATATGGGCACTATCTATTCGTAACAATATTGAATGAGCGCGCGCGCCTACCGGCAGCGGGGGTGAAACCCGGGCGGCAGAGTGCACAGGCGGGCTGAGGCGAGCACCCCGCAGTCTGCTCACGCATGTGGTGGCATAGCAATATGTATAAGAATATCTAGGTAACTATTTAGATTAGAAACTCTCATTATTGACCAAAATAACGTAGCAACGTCGGCTGTCAGATGTCAAGTGACAATGACGTAGGGCGACGTTGCGTCAAGTATATTGTTGATTTAATAATTATCGTAAATATATTAAAGACAAAGGTTCTAATTTCAAATAAACCTAATTTACATTATTTTAATGATATTTTATATCCCGACGTATTTTATAGAAGTAGCTTTTATTGTGGTTTAAAAGACTTGGTTTCCGATCCACAATTACTATTGTGGTATTTGAATAGTTAGTAGTTAGTACACTGGCCTGTTGGTCTAGTGGTTAGTGACCCTAACTTCTATGCCGGAGGTCGTGGGTTCGATTCCCACCCAGGACAAATGTTTGTGTGATGAGCACGATCATTTGTTCTGTGTCTGGGTGTAATTTATCTATAATATGTATGTATTTAGAAATATATAAGTATGTTTATCAGTAGTCTAGTACCCATAACACAAGCTCTGCTTAGCTTGGGACTAGATGGCGTTGTGTGATAGTTGTGGAATATTATTATTATATTATTATTATTATTATAGTTAAGTCAAGTTGCCAATAAATAATCAAGTGACAATGACGTAGGGCGACGTTGCGTCAAGTATATTGTTGATTTAATAATTATCGTAAATATATATTAAAGACAAAGGTTCTAATTTCAAATAAACCTAATTTACATTATTTTAATGATATTTTATATCCCGACGTATTTTATAGAAGTAGCTTTTATTGTGGCTTAAAAGACTTGGTTTCCGATCCACAATTACTATTGTGGTATTTGAATAGTTAAGTCAAGTTGCCAATAAATTGTATAGTTATTATTAAACGATACTTATAATGTTTCCTAGATTTTATCTTGCAATTTTAATAAATTAAATAGTTTCAATCAATTCTCTGAACTATCGGTTGATATTCATATTTTATCCGATAGTCATAAAGATTACAAATAAAAACATACTACACTGCTAAATTACCTAATGACGTTTTAATATAGTTTTACTACATAGGATTTGTTAATTTTTATTTATGTTATTAGTTATTTAGCTATAATGTATAATCATTTGCCATTGGTTTATTATGGCGGTAGTCGTTGATGTACTTTTTAATATTTGACGGTTATAAAAGTAGAAGTACCGCCAATTCAGTGTCAGTTACGCTGCAACTGTTGAAGGGTAAAGACAGACCCAAAGTAGTATATTGTGTATTATTGTGTAAACTGTGTATAGAGAGAATTAAGTTTACATATTGTGGCCTGTTATGAAGATACCAAATGTGTGAAAGCTGAAACCTATTTGTATTACTCTAAAGGATCCATAATGTTTATGTAAGTTATTTGATATTATTCTGTGAATATTCCTGATTACTATGTGTTAGAAATATGTACCATAATATGGTTTATATTGCTTATTGTGTATGTACACTGATAAATTGCTATAACTTGAGACAGTCAAGGACAACGTCAGGTTGTCCTTGTATAATACTTTAAAAGATGTTTCCGTGGAGTTTCTTGTCCATTCTTCTCCACGAAGACCTAGGGACTTAGTGAATGGAATAGAGTTTCGAGTTTGAGTTTGACAAGACCTAAATAAATAAAATTAATGGTCTTGTCTATTGTGGTTTTATTTCAAAACAACCCTGTTCCCTACACACTTATTTAGAGATACTTTCAAACACATTAAATAAAGAGTAATCATCTTGACACTCAGTTTATTAGTTGGTGGATATTAATATCTATACATATAGATTTACATACACTTTCTAACATCAGAAGTTGGATAGTCTCTGGCTCTCTGATGTAATTTCTAATGGTCTTCCTGTTTTATTTTCATGATCAATGCTGGAGCTGCTGCTGGTGTGATGATGAAAGCTGTGACGCCGATAGCTCACCGCCTCGACTTGGCTATGATCAGAACGTCGACAGCACGTACTCCGACAGCGAGATTGAGAAGCTGCGCTGGAACCACTTGGAAGCCAGGCCATGGATTAAATCAAGCAGCAGTACGAATTAGCTAATGTCGGTAAGGCCTTTAGAGGCTTTGTTTTATTTTTAATTCTCTAAAAACGTAGTAATAAAAGATCATAAGGGATATTAAGATCCTAGCAACTGTAAAAATAAAACTAGAATTATTCAGGAAATTGTTGATTCAAAGTTAAGCTTCTTTCTAAAAGTTTTTAATGTACCAGACATCAAAAACTTGTGATGAAAATATTTATAAATTTTTCGTAATGCAAAGCATTACCCTGGCTTGGTTAGTACCCCCAAATTCATGTAGTATGTTAGTTTTCATGAAATATCCAATAATACGATTAAAGAAAAATAAGTATCTCATCTTCAATTCAATTAATGAGATTATGGGATTGAAGATATTCAAATATCTAACGTTATTTTTTATTTCCTTGATAATTTTAGTTCTCGCAAAATAAATATTGTGAATTTAATGTATAAACGTTACGTAGTATGAAGTTTGAAACTACAATAAAATTCTAATACGATCTAAATAGATAAGATTGAATCATATAACGAGGGTAGATTTTTTTATTTCTCGAAACCCATGTATGGGTCGGTCGGTCTAACTGGGTTAATCAAACAAGATCCTCAATGTTAGAATGTACCTACATTATATACAAAGCCTAATTATTGCCTAGTCTAATAGATAAGTTTAAAAATTTGTAGGTGAAATAAAAGTTACTATTTAAAGATATGAGAGATGTATTATTAATTATTATCGGCCATGAGAACTTGTCACATTTATTAAAAAAAACAAAGAGAAAAATTGAGTAAACATATTTGTTCGTGATTTTAAGCCCTATTTCCTGTGTACAAATAGTAATAGTTTTTCAATTATCGCAATATTCTATTCAATCTGGAATCAAAAAAAATATAATTAAATAATCTATACATTAAATGTGAAAGATAGGTGATGTTACTTGTACTTCGTTGCTTGTAATATTAATTACAAGTATTATTCTCATAAAAATATTTTTCGATTATTTAATAAGCAAGTGTGGCGATTTTATCACTTTGAAATACTAAAGTGTACTTCTGATCAAATAATTCGAATTGAGATTTTGTTTTGTAAACTTCTTACAACCTAAAAATCTTTCATATCTGTCACAAGCAGTTTTAATTTTTATTAAACTCTTTTGCAAAAAAAACGGGCACTTCATATTTTTTTCTCTACTTCAATGAAGAAGGACAAGTAAGAGGTTTTATTAATTTGACGATGTATTTGGCATGTTATTTGAAGAATCCTGGCATGATTCTGTACGTTCCAAATTTAAATTTTGAAATTAACAAAAGGAAAATAATGATTATTGTAGATTATTGTAAAATTGCTTTACTAATGGCGCGAATTGCTGAAACGATTTTATTACTGATTACTAAAATTTTAAAACTTTTTGGATATTTTCTGCAAATTAAACAATTTTATCTTTCTTTTTACATTAAATACCACTTTTTGACATGAGTGATAAAGCGATAAGGGCCGGTAAAATTATAGCCCTACTTGAAGAAGGTTGTTCGCAAACTTACGTGTCTCAGCGGCTAAATGTGAGACCGGTTCGGTCAAAAGAAGACCCGGTTCGGGAAGAAAACGACGCACAGAACCAAGAGATGACCGCTTTTTGGTGAGTCAGGCCTTGCGGAATCGTAAGGCGTCAAATGTGGACCTGAAGAAGAGCCTTGAAGAAGTAAGAGGAGTAGAAGTTAGCTTGTGGACCGTCAGGAGGAGGCTTTTGGCTGCCAATATCAGGAGTTACCGCCCGGCTCGGGGACCTAAATTACTCCGTGAGCACCGTGTTGCTCGACTTCAGTTTGCTCGAAACTGTGCTTCATGGACTCTGGAGGACTGGAATAAAGTATTGTTTTCTGATGAAGCTAGAATCTCTTTGTGTGGAGAGGACCGACGCCGGCGAGTGCTACGAAGACCACGGGAACGCTATGCGGAAGTGTGTTTCGAAGAAATCACTCCTTATGGCGGAGGCTCCGTTATGTTTTGGGCAGCAATTAATTCGACGGGGCGTACGGAGTTAGTTCTCATAGAAAATGGAACATTAAATGCACACCGGTACATAATGGAAGTCCTAATTCCATATGAACAACCCGCATTGAATGCACTTGGGGAAGATTCCATTTTTATGGACGACAATGCTCGCCCGCACCGTTCTGGCGACGTGGAAGCGTACATGCAAGAAGTTGGGATCCGTCGTTTAGATTGGCCAGCTCGAAGTCCTGACCTCAATCCAATTGAGCATGTCTGGGATGTTCTAAAGAGACGGGTAAGATCAGTGCAACATGCTCCACAAAACATCAGGGAGCTAAAAAGAGTCATTGCAGAAGAGTGGGAACGTATTCCTCAAAACGTCATTAAAAACATCGTGGAAAGCATGCCCAGAAGGATTCAAGCTGTGATTTTGGCAAGAGGAGGTCACACTCGTTATTAGGTTATTACATTTGTAACTTTATTTAATTAAACAAAGTAAAAAAATCTTCTTGTCTTTATTGCCGACCTCTTCTTATTGTTTGGCCGTGTACATCGGTTTTAAAGAATTCATAGATTTTTTTTTTAAATTGCCACAGTTCACTTCACGCGCATTAATTTACACGATTATAAGTATACAGACTACGTCAAACAATTAAATTTCATTGAATTAACTCAAATCGACCTTAGAACGTAAATTTCCTAAGGTGCCCGTTTGTTTTTGCAAAGGAGTGTATATACACACAAACAGTGAAATGGACAAAAATGTTACTTCGTTCTGTACAGAGATTAGTTTCCCAACATTCCTAAAGGACACAGATTATGGCCGAAATTCCATACAAAAGGTTAAGTCTCCTTTCTAAACATTAAAAAAAAGAAATTTAATATTTTACTACTTAAATGTATCAAGTGGATAACAAATAAATGTATGTGATGTAATAAATAAAAACATCATACTTAATGTTTATAATTTAGTGAGACAAGGTAGGGTTACTGATAGTTCCCTTTATTTGGTTGTGCATTGGGTTGATAAGAAGATAACTTTTATGTTTAATCAATAAGTACAGTCAACAGCAAAAGTAGATGATCAAAATCAGAAATTCAATACTAATGAACGGAGTTCGCGTCAGAACTGTGTGGCGTCGAAGTGATTCAAAAGTATGTGATTGTTAATTATACCAAACATTTACTACTAGTACAACTGCCATATATTCGTGATCACTTTTGACTCCAAAAGTAATAAACTCAGTTCGCTCCAGAACTATGAAATAAAAAAAAAAGGAAGGTAGATTGATATTTTTATCTTTAACAAAAATATCAATCTACCTTCCGGTTTTAACATATTGTAGCCGACTGGGCGAAAGCAATTATTGAGTTATTGTAACAGGTTTGAACAAACAAACACTATTATTTCAACTAACGTAGTCGTTTATTATTGTGAACAAATATACAATAGAACTACTTATAGTCTAGTACAGTACAGGGAGCGAGACCCCGTGCGTGCGCTAGTGTAGTAAGTACTGGTTCTCAGAGCAGTCCAACCAGGAAGGTTGAAGCAGACCGAGAGCGCAGCGAATACTGAATGTGAGCGAACGAGGAGTTCGCTGCTGCGCCCCCGCCAGGGGGCGCGGCAGGCGGTCTCGGGGCATTTGCCCCCTGTCCGCGGAAGCCATACCTGGGCCCGTGACTACGGGACCCGTAATTTTGTTGCCTTAATGCGGCTAGGCTTGGTGGGCACGCGCCCGTGCGTGCCCATATGTGTGGTTGCGGTGCGAGTGACTGTAGGCGCGCCACAGCGCCGTTTGCTCGGCACTGCTGTCTTCACAGCACCTCGGCGGCCCATCCCCGCCAGGTGAGACCCCCGGTTACCCGGAGGAGGCCCAGCGGAGGACGGCCAGCGACAGAGGTGCCAACTTACGACGCACCTACAGTAGATGTGTGGCTCCCGTCCGTCCCGTTTCCAGAGCTAGCCGGTTGCGGTCCGGACTAAGGGGCCGTCGTGTGTGTGTGTGGGCGGTATTGTACTGTGTAACACCGCCCAGTGTGGCGTGCCACCGCGAGCAGTCGCGGCCCACGCGTGAGTCTATGTATGTATAGTGGCGTCTGTCTGTGTTAGTTGTGCGTCGTGCCTATATTAACTTAGAACACGACACACAACTGGGTGCGAGTTTTGTGTAGAGTCATATTGTGCAGGCAAGCTGTGTGTAGCCGGGGGCAGCTTGCCTGGAGTCTCAGCCGGGGAGGGCTCACGGTCGACCACCAAGTCGATAGGGGCCCCGCGTCGGAGGGGAGGGGGGCGCGCATGCCAGGACACAGGCGCCCGCCGTGTGGCAAGCAGGTGTGCCGGCACGCGCGACCGTTACCGACGCTAGGCGACGACTGGGGGACACGTGAGCCCTAGAAAAGTCGAGAGGGGAGACGGCGGAGGGGGGCGACCTTACCTCTAAGGCCGCGGGTGACCAACAGTGCCGCTCCCGGCGGCCGAGCCGAAACACAGGGCGGTGAGCTCGGCCAGGCCGTCGAGTACGGTCAGTGCTGGGTCTTGGCCTTCCCTGATGGCCTTTATTAGGCCCATCAGTAATTGGATGGCGCAGGCTGTGAGCATCTTGTTGTCTGAGCCGGCGCCAGTCGGTCTGGCAGCGCCAGGCGTCGCCCCGTGAGTAGGGGGCGGGGCCGGCGGCTGCGCTATGCCGGCGCCGGCTGCTGGTATCGCTCGGTGTGCGTGGGCGGGCTCGGTAGCCGCCACACGCGGTGCTGGGTCACTAGCCTGCGCCACGGAGGCTAGGTCGGCCCGTTTCTTTTCTTCTTGAGCGGAGGGGGGCGCGGGCTTGTTGCCCTTGCGCCCTCTCTTCTTCCTCCGCTTCCTCCGCCTAGAGGAGGGAGGAGGGGCTTCTTCCCTGCTAGTGGGCCCGTTAGCCGGCGCCATCAATGACCCGCCTTGGGACTCACTGACGTCCACATTATTTTTCTGCCCCTCGGTGACCAGAATCGGTCGGCGTGAGGCGGTCGTGGCGGCGGCTGTACCCGCTCGCCTGTGCCGTAATTCCGTTTGGAATACGGGACACTTCACATTGTTCGCGGGGTGATCACCCCCGCAGTTGGCACATGTAGCCGGCTCCTCCCGTGGGCGGGGGCAATCACGCGCGGTGTGTCCCTCTCCACAGCGGACACAGGCGAGCGGCCGGTGACAGTGGTGCGATGAGTGCCTGAACTTCTGGCACCGGTGGCACTGGGCGGGCCCACGTTTTCCCCGCCAGGCCTCGATCACCACACCCTTCATGAGAAGGAACTCAGTGGTGCTGAAGAGCGATCGAGACTCCTGTGTCCTCTTCAGGACAGCGTGGAACACGCAGCCGGGTCTTCCTTGGCGCGCCCTGATATGGCGCACGTACTCCGGCTCGTGCCCCAGCGCGCGGAGCTCCTCCGTGATCTCCTCTGGAGTGGTGTCTACAGGCAGCCCTCTGATGGCCACCTTCATGCTGCGCTCCGCTGGGGGTGAGTAGGCGAACCAGGATGTGCCATCCCTCTTCTCCAGGTCCGTCAGGTATCTCTGGACCACCCTATATTCGTCCCCGCTTTCGGGCAGGAAACGAACCCCAGCGCCGTAAGGTCGGGCGTTGGGGGGGTGCCCCAGTTTGTCCCTGAGGGCCCTAAAGTGGGTGGCCCACCCCGGCAGCTTCTCCACCACCAGTGGAGGATACCTTGACCGCTTGGGCGGCTTCGGCTTGGGCTGAGCGGTGGCCTCTCCGTTCCCGTTCAGTGGGGAGGGGGCCGCCGGTTGGGGGGGGGAATCAGTAGCTGATGAGACACTCACCCTTCGTGTCTCCTCTCGTCCTTGTGGGTTTGGCGGTGATGGTGATGCACGAGGTGCGCGCGCCATCTCCGCATAGGAGGGCGAAGCGCCTCCGTCCCGTCCCTGCGGCGGCGTGTACTCACGCCGCGGCCGCGTCGGGTCGAGGCAGTGCCGCTTGGCCTCCTCGTCGGACTCGTCCGTGCTTCGGCGCCGTCGCTGCGGGACGTGGCTCCGGCTGGGGAATCATACCTGATTCTTCCCAGCAACGGCGTCGGAGAGGCTGGTGTGTCGCGCCGGGTCCTCGGGTCGCCTGGCCTGGGACTCAACCGAGCCGACCGATGCGATCGACATGCTCGAGCCGCTTCGCGACGAGCATGCCGAGAGTTCTGCCGGCGAGTCGCAGGCCGAGGCGCGGGGTGGTGCCCGGTGAGTATGGCACCTGACCAGCGCGTGGAGTCCTGACGTGTTTTGGCTGTGGGGGTCACGGACACAGCCCCCGGGGGGCGCAATCGACGCGACGGGTCCCCGTTGCGCTCGCGCTGTTGTGCGCAGCGCGGCGATGGTGATTGCGCTGTAGGCGCGGGGGGTGCAGCCGGAGGCCGCAGGGGGGGCGCCATGTAGGCGCGGGGTGTCGGTGCGGGTGTCCGCGGGGGGGGCACGGTTATCCGTGCAGCTGGCGCAGGTGGGCGGCTGGCCGGCGCGGGGGCACGCGGCGGTCCTCTCACCTTAGGCGCAACGTTGCGCGCTTGATGCGCGGGAGAAGGTTTTGCGGGAGCCGGACACACGGCCACGGCTTGCGGGTGGCCCGGCGAAGGCGACGGCGCAAACGCGCGCAGGCGCCGCTAGCGACGTCCGACGGCCCACGCGCAGCCGCCGCCGTGCTAGGTCCCCGCATCTCCTTTTCTTCTTAGGTGGTGGCGGCTTCTTTTTTCGTCACCTTACCTGGGCCCTTCCTCTCTTCAAGGTGAGGAGGGGGGGGGTCCAGGCGGAGCCTCATCGGGCGACCTCGGAGCCGATGTTGGGCATCGACGACGTCCGGAACCAGGGGTCTTGCCTGAACCGGGCGTCGATGCGGTCAAACGGGTCGGGGGCGTCCTGGTTTTGACATCTTCTTCTATTGGGTTAAAAATTCTTACCCTGCATGCAGGAAACGCGACCACGACAGTGCACAGGGCACCGGTCTGGTCGTCTGACATGGGCATCTTGATGTTTCGATGTGGGAGGACGTCGCAAGGATTCAATCTTGTTGCTTGGATTCGGCCTCGCGTTGTGCGCCAGATTGTAACAGGTTTGAACAAACAAACACTATTATTTCAACTAACGTAGTCGTTTATCATTGTGAACAAATATACAATAGAACTACTTAT